>BSBM01001005.1:8382500-8875000 GCA_027924585.1 Larix kaempferi
TTGTTATTTGGATGCCTATACCCAGTGTCCTCCCTAACTACAAAGTTATTTTTGTGTTCCCCAAGTGGGGTTAAAGTTGGTTGAGTTAACTAGATTTTAAGGCTCACTTGAATTATGGTGATAGAGTGTGTGCACAAGTGGTGTGTACCTAAGATTGCCCAGCGTGGCAACTAAATAACTAAAAATTTGAAATAAAAAGTATTGAATACTATGTAAAATAAATGAACTTGCTGAAATGTAATGTAAAGGAAAATATTTTAAATGCACCAGCAAGTAAATAGCAGAAAAGTATAGCTAGAAAAAGGGATGCAAGCAAACAGATGGATGTTAGGGCAGAAAAGATGTAAACAATGGCTACAGGGTACGGAAAACTATAGAAATGTCACTCTGGAATAAGCCGACAGTAACTGGAAATAGGGTGCAGGTTTCTAGGTGACAAACGCGATGTAGGGCATGGTTTTTGGGCCGGGATGCCCGCTGTAGGGCGCAAATTTTGGGTCGGGATGCACGCTACAGGGCGCGGCTTTCGGGAAAAAATGCGCGCTATAGGGTGCGACATTCAGGTCGAGATGCGCACTGCAGGGTGCGACTTTCAGGCCGAGATGCGTGCTGCACGGCACGGATTTTGGGCCAGGATGTGCATTGCAGGGCATGAATTTTGGGTCGGGATGCATGCTGTAGGGCACAGCTTTCAGGCCAGGATGCGCGCTGCAGGGTGTGACTTTCAAGGTGACAGTGGTGATTCACGACACGGAAAAATGGCTGCAGAATTTGCGGGTCGAGCCATAAAAATGGAATTGTTTAAGCTGTAAACGAAGGCAAGGGCCAGATCTGCAAATATTGGGGTCTAGGGGTGAACCAGTGCTATAAAAAGAAAGCAAAAAGACAAGTACAAACTAAGAATAAACCAAAGATTCTATGGGAATCGAGCTAGTGGAATCACCAAAATTGTAGCTAGTGTTTTCACACTAGCTCATGCTAAAGAGCACCTACTAAGGATTTAGGAACCCTTAGTAGAAGTTCATGTAAATGGGTAAAAAATAGTAAATAAACAAGTTACAACTAATAAAATAGGACAAAATCCCTCTCCTAAACTAACAAAAAACGAAAATCTAAAAATAAAAAAGTAAACCTACTATAAAACGAAAAAATAAAAGTTATCCTGAAAAATATCAAGAGAACATGGTGGGTGGGCCGCGTGGTTCCCTCATTAAAGCTCCATTTATTTCGGCCCCAAGGGAGGCGTATCAGCTAGAGGGGACTATCTAGAACCTACTGAATTCGCTGGGCTCCTCTCGATGTCACGTAGAACTCAGGTGGCTTCTTTGCGTTCATCAAGAAGACTTCGCAACCGTTCGATTGGTTCTTCATTGTTATTTTAAAACTTGCGGTCAATGGTATCCTCGATTCTCTTCTCCATTTACTCCAAGTCCACTTTGTCACATTTCCCCTCCAGCTTCTACCGAAGCTTTGCTATATGCTTTTCTAACTGCTCCACTCTTCGGCTATACGCATCAATGCCACTAGTCATTTCAACAGGGCCGCAAATGCTATCTTCCACCATTATATAACAAGGAGATATGCCTAAAGAACTGCTTGAACAAAGCTTCCTGTACGGAAGCTCGCCGCCACTAAGCAGAGCACTGGTCGAAATCTGGTTCCTGCTCTTTTCTGAAACTTCAAAAACCAAACGATGAGGGCCAGTGGAGGGAGAAATTGTCAGATACAGAGCTAAGTTAGATAGCATTTTCGGAAAACACCAAGGAACAGGGGTAGATCCAATTTAAAGGAGAAAAAATGAACAAAAAAACTGAACACAAATCAGAAGAAATATCCACAACCATCGAAATTAAATATTAAATGAACAAAAAACCTGAACATGGATCGTAAGAAATATCCACAACCATTGAAATTACATATCAAAGTACTTGAAAGAGGTTTATATGACATTACGAGTTAGATACCTTACCTTGAAGGACCTTTGGATTAACTAATGGGACAGATTGACTGCTAAGGTTCGTCGATATAATCAAGGGTTGAAAGAGGATTATATGACATTACGAATTAGATACCTTACCCTGACCGACCTTTGGATTAACTGATAGGACAAATTGACTACTAGGGTTCTCTGATATAATCAACGGTAGGGTCCCATTTTACTTTGAAGGTCTATGAGATATTGAACCATTCTTTTCATTTGAAAATGTAATAGCACATCAAAATTTCATTATCACTTTTACAAATTTCTTAATATAGTGACAAAATTTTAATTGTTCCTCCCTATAAACTTTAATAAGCAATGTTATATTAATATGTGCTAGTTAAATAACCCAAGAATCCATATAGAATAAATTTAAAAAACACAAAGACAAAAAACCTAACAATGTGAGTAAATCACTTGTTTGATCAATTATACCAATTCTAGACATTGTTTGTAGATGGGTTTGTAGAAGATCTAGTGTAACATGGGAAAAATCCGATGAAGAAGAGGGAGAGATGACCATAAGAGATAAGATAAGTCTAAACAATAAGATCAATCTTGCAAGATGGCATTGAGATGAAACATAATTAGGAAAACAAGGAGAGATAACATGCCATAGGAATAACATCTAAGGTTGGTGTTAATTGTTTACATGACCCATTTCATATTATCTGCATAATTATACTGTTCAAGGTTTATAAATTGCAAAAAATTGCAGTGAGGTTGTACAATCTGGGAAGTGTGATTTTTTGTTGGTTCATTAGTGTGGGTCATTCGAGACTTTTCCTCCATAGACTAGTTGCATAATGTATTACAAATTTCAAACAATTTGGTTGTGGAAAGTTGAAACCCTACATCTAACTTTGTTCTCCATATACAAAATGCTACACATATTTGAAAATTGTTGCAACGTAATTTTCCGCCTTGTGAGCATTAGCATTGATTGGCCTTTGAGATCCATTTTATTGACTTAGATCCATCATTTTCCCTCTAGGAACACACAAATCCCTATTTTTGTTCTTGTACACTAGCTGTTCCACTATAGCCAACGTACACGCAGGTTGTTCCACTATAGCCAGTGTACACAAAGTAAAATGGTAAAAACCAATAGAAAATTACTTTTTAATCCCAAAAAGCGGTCTTAGGGTGACCTTTGGCCCTCCATATACCCTGAAATGACTCGATTCGACCTTTCACTTACCTTTAGAAGGTTATATATTCAGATGTTATGGTGTATGGAAGGGAGGAGAAAGAGAGAGCAAGATAACTCTAGTGGATTTTTTCCATGACTTGAGTCTACACTCATTGATCCTTGTTGTTGTGAACTCCTTAGGTTCACCTACCAAACTCATTTCATAGTTTGAGTTTTCCATTGCATGGGGGATTGAAGTGGTGGAGGCACAAGTGGAGAGACCCAGTTCTTGGTTCGGATTGGTTGCCGGCAAGAGGTCGTATCATTGTACTTCTTATTATTAATTAATGGAAATACTCCTTTTCTTGTCCAATAGATGTTGTGAATGTTGTTTAAATTACATTGGGTTACATTTTCTTATGATATCATCGATCATGTTATTGATTATGCCAATATATTTCACATATTATATGCACTTTATTGTATTTGTTGTTGAGACTAATCTACAGGTCCAAGTGTAGAGATTGAAAGCTCAACGAGGATCTTCTTCGAACATCCGGTTGAAGGTTGGTTTGATTCTCCATATCTTAGTATTTTCATTTTAATAACATTGCATTGGGAATTGAGTTCTGGTAGTCAAATGTCTGTTGTGGTCTACCCCAAGCCATAGGAAGTTTTCTCCGTAACAGAAATGGCGACTCTGCTGAGGAAAATATCCATTTTGGGGATTTTTTAGGCATTTGTCCTTATTTTGAGTTGTTGTTTGTCGATCTTCTGTGTCATTGACTGCCCGTCAGGATTTACATTAGAAAACTAGTTTTTTCTAGGTTGTTTGACCCTTTTTTGGGCTCATTTTCCTTTCCCTGTATGCGGTTCAACTTAGTTTTGACCGCGTCTACCCGTCTCTGTGTGAACTGTAGCCCATGTCTACCCACTATTGTTCTTTGAACAGTCGCGTACAAGTCCGGGATTGGTTGATTTTCGACCTTGGGTTGTTGTTGGGTTTGTTCTGAGTATTCCTGAGTCTTAGTTAGCCTATTTCCTAACTGTTCCATGCTATGTTTGTGACCAGAAACTCCTCTTTCTTTTTGTTTTTGAGCTTTTAGATTTTTCACAATTTCTTGTTTTATAGCCCATTAGCTTGGCTGAATCTTACTGTTTGGGTTTTGTTGGGTTGTCTATTTGATATGCTCTACATTTCTTTACTGAATAGTTAGATTTTTCTTGCATTTTTTCATTTCCTTATATTGAAAAAAATACAAAAATATTGTTTTGCATTTTCCTTGCACTTATAAGAGAAAATACAAAAATAGTTTCTTTATGTACTCCATTTTGCATCTAAGTGCTTGTGATTTTATCTAGGACTTTCTTGTGAATTGAAACTTTAAAGCGATTGCATTTTATTTCAAACCGTTGGATTGATTATCATATTAGTGGCATGCTTTTTATTGAATAAATGAGTCTAGTGTTTTTCGGTTGTGCATACCATTGAGTCTTATACATCATCAGTTTCACGACCATATCCTTTGAGTAATTACAGCCATTAAAATCAATGCTTAATCTTAAAATTGATTAGAAACGATTTTCATTTTATAGGGTACACCAACTAGCTTAGGTTTAGAGTCTTGGAATAGATCATTGTGAGTTAACAATCCAAGACTATTGAACCAACATTATGTGTCTAACTAGGGAGTGGTGAAACCCATGGCATACATAATTGTTCCCAGGAAGCTCTACTAAAACCAGAGTTAAGCACGAGGTCGCGGAAGGTTGGTTGTGGAGATAGCCCTCCAATACTAGCTGAACGTGGGATATACTTCTAGGATTTATTCGTGTACGGGGGATATTGGGGGATTTGACCCTCTTGATTTTCGGGCTTAGATACCTTGCCCATACGATGGATACCACCTACGACTATCCACCTGAGCATTGGTTATATCGTGGTGACCTTAGTTGCTTTACCTAGGTATCACATAGGGAATTCGTTGCAATTATTCTACGATTGTCCTGAGTCAGATAGGGGTTGGACAACAAAGTTTCTTGTTGTATAGGGATTTGACCCTATGCACGCAGTGAAGTCTGGGAACCCTTATAACTGATTCTGTTACCTTTGGTTATAGTTTGGGAGTCGCAAGCCTCTCCTAGGTGAGACATACCAGCTATAGTGTTGTGAGGTCCCTTGAGCCAGTCCTGTTTGTGTGCATTTGGCTATAGTTTCTTTAGGTGTGTGCTCTTTGATCAATAGTTGGCCATTAGGAGGTGTTTGGTTTATTTGGAGTTATCGTGGAGTGATATCCACCTATCCGCCGGTCTCGTCGTTTAGCTGGTTTACCAGCTGACGAGGTAGCACATCCTTTTCATAAGAAACACTGCAGGATCCCCTCTGATACTTTTGAGACTTACGATGAAATTCATGATTACATTATGACTCTTGCATCTGGCATACATGGAAGAATTCTCGAGACTCCGTCATGAAGTCGATGGAAAGACCACTCCTCCCACTCTTAGGGATATTGGAGAGGAAGGTTCGCCCCCACATGTCACTTTTTCAATTTTTGGGCCATATCCACCCCCAGAGCCAAACCCATCCCATGGTACTTACACACAAGGATTTCGATATGGGATGCTAGATCTTAATGACACCACGAACCCTTCGACTACTAATCCTTTTTTAGTTGGTATGCCTAGCTTCAATTCCAATGTTACATCCACTTTGTCGGGTAGTCAAGCTAACACTAGCCTTGGAGCTACGGGAACTGTTCCTTTCGAGGGAGGTGCATCCTCTTCTGCTCCCTCCGGGGGCGGCACAACCTCTACTGCTCCCTCCGGAGGTGGAACGACCTTTTCTGCTCCTTTTCAATTCACGTCTGGTCATATACCTTCAACGTCTAGAACTGTTGGAGGAGGACCACACCCTAGGATTGCCCCTCATTTTAGTGGGAACAATTCACATAACACAGCTCACACTACGCAACCTAACATGCATGCTTCTATGCATATACCCATGAATACGACTATGTCTGCTAACCTGCATGCCCCTCCTAACACTGGGGGTGGGTACATACCCTATACTGGGGGTGGACACATTCCCAACATTGGAAGTGGGTACATTCCCAACACTGGGGGTGGGCACATTCCTAACATTGGAGGTGGTAACATACCTTATAATGGGGGTGGGCACATTCTGTTTGACGGACAATCTACCAAGAGCGGACTGAAGGCCTGATCTCCCTAGCTCAACATGAGTCTAGAACAAATAGAGATAGGACATAAATAACTCTCCTAGATCTAATTAGAGATCAAGGAACTAGATGCTTTACCTTTTGAATCACTGATCCTTTCTCCTTGAATGCTTCTCCAAGCTTGATGGTCTTCAGATCTGAGCTGCAAAACCTATCAAGACAACACAACAAAACAAGTAGTAAAATGCACCTATACAATAATAGATCTAAGTAAGCAGTTAAGCAGGCAAACTACACAAAATATCATTAACATAATGATATTTGGTGGAAGCACTTATATTACTGTATTAAAAGGGAAATACATAGGATGAAGAGATTACAACCAATGAATTAACGTAGAAATCCTCCTTCGATCATTCCAATTCCAAAGCCTCCAAAGGGATGATGGATCTCTCAAGCGATGAGTAGAGATCTCTCCTAAGCTAATTTCACCAGCATGTAGATACCATAGACTTCCTCCCCTTGGTATGAGAATGAGCTTCACTTATATAGGACTAAGAGGATAGGATAGGCTGAGATATGGTAGGAGAGAGATAGGGGATCTTACCCAAAGGCTAGGGAACCGAATGCCACTTCCTTTATATCCTAGGGATAATTCTCCACATCACTCATCTTCGAGAAAGGCTCGAAGATGCACTTTTATCCAACTAACTGACATCATCGCAGGTTGCATTAGGACAACCTGTGACATCGCATGTTGCACAAGGGTGAATTGCGACGACCTTGAAAAATTGTTTAGTCAAGCCCTCCAGCCATGGGAAACTTCAGGGATGTTTACACTGAGTCTCAGGGTAGCAAGATTCAGGTGTAACACATTCCCAACACTAGGGGTGGGCACATTCCCAACACTGGGGGTGGAAACATACCCTACACTCATGGTCATTACTCGACTGCTCCTGCTACAACTAGCACCTATATGCCCCATAATTATGGTGGTAATCCTTCTTATAATGCAGCGGGTTCTGGCCATTACTATGATGCCCCTCACTATGGTGCTTATAATCCATATATACCTTCGTACCCTTACATGGGTCAGGGTGGAGGCGGTTATCATCCCTATGGTCATGGTCATGGTTCATATCATCCCTACGGTCCGCAAGGTCAGCCTCTTTTGGGAGCTTTTAATCCAGCTTCACAGCCTCAACTCCCATTTCTTGCTCGATTGAATCTGCCAGATCTTTCGAAGCTCACGAATGATCCAGTGTGGCACGATCCTTCTTGGCCTACAGTCCCTACCAAGCTCCCTTCGGACATTCCGAAGTTCAAAGGGAAGAATGGTGAGGATCCAAGTGACCATGTTACGACTTTTCACCTTTGGTGCTCCTCGAATTCATTAAATCATGACTCTATTCATCTGAGACTATTTCAACGCACCCTCATGGGGGAAGCTGCGAAGTGGTATGTCGAGTTTCCTAGGGGCACCTACAGGAGTTTTAATGAGATAGCTTTGGTTTTCTTGGATCACTTTCAGTTTCCAGTTTGTTACAATACTGGCACTGGACTTTTATCTACCTTCCACTAGAACAAGGTCACGCACATATCTTATCTCATTCAGGAGTGGTGTCGATGGAAGAGGTTAGTGAAAGCCAACATTCCTATGAATTTTTTGTTGGAGTGGTTCCTCAAGTCATTACTTCCCTACATATCTAAGGATGTTTTGGTGTCGGACATCACGACTGAGGAACAAGCTATATTCAAAGATCAACAGCTAGATTTACTCTATGCTCTATCTGGTATCATGTACATTCCTGACACACCACGCTCACGACATGAGCCCAAGCCTATTCCTGGACTACATGCTAGTGGCATTGTTGGATCCATTAGTACTCGACCTATAGACTTGGTTACGAACCAAATGAAAAAATTATCTATTAGCTAGTCTACCCCTGGACAGGCTCACGCCTCGTCCACTCCTACCCAATCGTCCGATGTTCATTCTATACAAACGGTGAACACATTAGGTAACCAACAACCTGGTGGAAAGAAGAAGGGGAGAAATAACTGTAAGGGTGGGAATAATTCAAATAATGGAAGTAATCAAAACACTCCTAGGAAAGAGAATGCCAACCCTCCTCGAGACGACGAAAATGCTGGTGGGGACCATAAGCCGAGACGTAAAGTGAAATTTCCTTGCAAAATTTGTGGGGAATATCACCTCACTCACTTGTGTCCTCGAATTGAAGAAGCATCGAAGCATCTTGCATAGAGTCTAGTTGTGTTGAAAGATCCCCTTTTGCTTCATCAGAATATGGCTTCGAATGCTCCTACTACTGGCTATGGGACTAATGAAACTAGAACGTCTACTTCTCATACCGGTGGCTACGGATGCGTGAACATGGTCCAATATCAGGTTAGTGTTTCTACTTGTCAACGCGATTATGGTGCACCACAACCGAATATGGGGAATGAGCCTCCTCCTCCTCCTGATACTTCTTTGCATATCGATAAGCCCACTAATATGCTGTGGATATCGAAAGGTGTTCTTAAGTGCTCGACGCACAATCCCAATGCCTGAGCCACCCATAACTACTCTATTGTAGAATATTTGGGCCAAACTCCATGTACCATGTCGGATTTTGAGGTTTTACAGGCATATCCTTCGTAGAGGAATGCCCTTTTAGCTGCTTTGGGAGTTCAGGATGAGAGTAGCGCTAGTGTCATTAAATTCGACTTTATTGATATCCAGCCTCGCTTGCCTTACCATGTGGCTTTTCAAGTCCATGTGAGGTGCTTAGATAAGTTCGTTAAACGCACGGTGGTAGACGAAGGTGCTCCCAACTCAGTGATGTCGTTGGATTTTTGGAAGGCTCTTGGCTCTCCTCCCTTGTCTAAATCTATGACCATGTTTACTGCATTCAATGGTTAGTCATTTAGGCCACATGGTATCCTCCCTTCCCTTGAAGTCCATTTGGGTGGGAAATCCATGCCTATTGAAGTCAAGGTGGTTGATGCGCCCATCGACTACAACCTTCTTCTGGGTAGGAATTGGTCTACGCAATGAAAGCGATTGTATCCTCTGTATTTAGAGTTATCTGCCTTCCTCATGAAGGCAGAATCATGATGGTTGATCAACTAGACTTCCCTAGTTCTAATTCCATAGCATCATCGGGAACTGTTGTTCCCCAGTTCAAATATTCTCAGCCGACAACTAGGAACATTGGTGTAGGATTGTATCCATCATTGATGGGATCATTCGACTTTATTGCACCAATTTCTTTTATTGGAATCATTTCCAATAGTGTGCCATCCTCATTAAATAATGTACCTTTTTGGACCTCGTATTTTAATGATTCATGGACCTTACCATCCACGAGTGCCCCATCTAGAGACATTTCGCACATTGGAATGGCTATGCCGTTATCCGTAGCTGAGCTTGCTTATCGTGAAATCCAACAAGCCACTGTAGAGCCGGATCTACCCTCTTCATGAACATAGGAGGAAGATCCCGTTATGCTACCGGCATGGGTAGCCGACTTGTCTTGCTCGCACGATTGTCTTGATTCTACTTTTCCTTTGGATGAAGCCATCATTGAGGCCATGTGTGGTAGTGAGAGACCTTGGGAAGATTTGCATCATCGCTCTTATTTTCTTCCTAACCTCTATCTTCTTGAGCAAGAAGAGTTTTGGACGAATCTTGCAAAGAAGGTTGGTCATCCTGTGGCTCCTTTGGATTCACATGGGATCTACGTGGAGGAGAATATGGCCAATATATCCCCAACCATACCGATCAACATCTCTCGCACACCTGAAAAGATAGAGAATGTTTATATCGGTGCTGATTGTTCTCCCGATGAAATCTGTATATACATCAAACTGTTCAAGGAATTTCAGGATGTTTTCTCCTGGTCATATGAGGAGATGCTAGGAATAGACCCTAGTATTTTCGAACACGATATTAAGACATATCCAAATGCTAAGCTGGTTTAGAAACGACTTTGTGTTGTGAATCCTAGAAAGGCAGCCGCGATCAAGGAAAAGGTGGATAAACTACTTAAAGTTGGTTTCATCTACCTCGTTCCCCTTACTGAATGGGTGTCAAATCATGTTCCTGTAGATAAGAAGAAAGGAACCATCCATGTATGCATAGAATTTAGAGATCTAAACCATGCATGTCCGAAAGACAACTTTCCCCCACCATTCATAGATAAAATTTTGGATGTGTGCACGGGAAGCGAGGTTTTTTCGTTTATGGACGGTTTCTTCGGATATAATCAGATCCAGATAAAGCCCAAGGACCAACATAAAATGGATTTTATATGTCCTTGGGGTACATTTGCATATCAGAAAATGCCTTTCGTCCTTAAGAACGTCGGAGCTATGTTTCAGCATGCTATGACCTATGCATTTCATGAACTTAAGCGTATAGTGGAGGCTTACTTGGACGATCTTACTGGCCATTCTCATAAGAGAGTGGACCACCCCAAGCACCTGCGCCTCATTTTCGAAAGATGAAATTGTTATAAGATTCGGTTGAACCCCAACAAGTGCATCTTTGTTGTGAGAACAGGTCATCTTTTAGGGTTCATAGTTTCACAAGAAGGTATAAGAGTCGATCCTCTTAAGGTTGAGGTGATACTTCGATTGCCTCCCCCGCGTAATATAATTCAACTTCAGAGACTCCAAGGGAGAGCTACTTTTCTATGACATTTTATAGTGAATTATGCTAGTCTTACCAAAGGTTTCGCGTGACTGTTAAAGAAGGACACATTGTTTATCTGGGATGAGTGAGCCTAGTAGTATTTCGATAATTTGAAGAAAGATTTGGTATAGGCCCCTCTCCTTAGTCCCCCCGACTTTGCTAGAGATTTCCTGCTTTATGTGGCTGCGTCTCTCGGGACAATTGGCATGGTCTTAGTTTAGGTAGATGATGCACTCCAAGAGCATGTCGTCTATTATCTTAGTTGAAATCTAGTAGACGCTAAGCTGAGATACACTCACGTGGAGAAGTTGGCACTTGTGACTGTTCATGCAGTCCAAGGGTTACGACATTACATTATGCTTAGGAAAACCACTATCATAGCGCACATCAATCCGTTTCAGTTTGTGCTTTCATGATGTTTAATTGAGGGGAAGTCTAATAAATGGATTGTGATTCTTCGGGAGTTTGATCTCGATTTTGCTTCGGCAAAGTCAGTGAAATCCTTGGTTTTCGCTGAGCTCATGTCATATTTTCCACGACTTGATGAGGACATCATCCATGAAGATTCCTTTGTGGATGAGAATTTATTTCTTATCTCGTCGATGGACCCTTGGTATGGAATATCATCATATATCTCCAAACTTTGAAGTTCCCTTCGGACTATTCACGGGATAAACGACGACATGTGAGGCACCAAGCTAAAGATTATGTCATCATCGATGACACTTTGTATCGTCGAGGAAAGGACTCTATCCTTCGTTGTTGTTTAACCCATGAAGAAGCGGAGTTAGTGATGAATGACTGCCATAGCAGGGCGTGTGGTGGTCACTTATCAGAGCTTGCGACATCCCAATGCATCATGCAAGCAGGTTACTTCTCTCCTTCTATCTTTAAAGATTGTATGAATGCTATGAAGAGATGTCACCCTTTCCAAGTGTTTTCTCGAAATGTACGCTTGCATCCTATGCCCCTTCATTTGGTCATCACAATCGGTCCCTTCACTAAGTGGGGGTGGATTTCATGGATTGCAAACCAGCTTCGGCTGGGGGGCATCACCATATCATTGTGGCCATGGAATACTTTTCCAAATGGGTTGAGGCCATGCCTACCGTAAAATTTGATGGTGCTACAGTAGCCCACTTCGTGTTCAATCAGATTATGGCTCGATTCGGTATCCCGAAAGAGTTTGTCACTGACCATGGCTGTCACTTTCAGAACAAAATGATGGCGGATTTGTCACTCAATCTTGGATTTGGTCAAGATCATTCATCTTCGTACTACCCCCACGAGAATGGTCAGGTGGAGGTATTCAATAAGTCCTTAAAGACCATTCTCCAATGTACCATCCAGCGAAGCAAGAGCAACTGGTACATTATGTTATATCCTTCTTTGTGGGCATATCGAACCACAGTTAAGACTACCACTGGTTTCTCACCATTTCAGCTAGTACATGGTGTGGAGTCTATATTACTGATTGAATGTGAAATCCCTTCATTAAAACTAGCCATAGATCTCCTGCCTAATACGTTAGATGTTGAGCAGTGTTTGATCCACCTTGAGCAGCTTGACGAGTAACATCGAGATGCCTCCATGGCTATAGATTCCAATAAACATCGTGTCAAGTTTCAATATGATAGGTTTGTCCTTCCCCGACAGTATGATGAAGGCGACTTGGTCCTCTTGTATGACCAAGCTAAGGAAACCCTGGTGGCAGGCAAGTTTAACCCCATGTGGCATGGTCCTTACATAGTGAGGCGTGTCCTTGAGAAAGGAGCCTATGAATTGGAAGACTATGAGGGGAACGCCTTGAAGGAGCCTAGAAATGGGCTCTACCTCAGGCAGTATTACAATTGAGCTTCTAGATCGAGCTAATACTTTTGTATACTATTGTATAGTTGCTTCTGTACATAGTTTAGATTTATTTTGGTTTTTCGGATCTGCTGATTCGCTTATGTTTGATTGACAGATGTCAATGGAATCTATTCTGTTCTTGGGATTCACAGATGGTGCTAGCCATCATACGCAGTGATTCACTTCTGCTGCGTGGGTTATCTATTTACTTGACCATCAGATTGTGTCTTCGGGAGGTGCCTGTCTCGGTCCTACATCCAACAATGTGGCTGAGTATAGTGCCAAAGTTGAGCTACTTCGGGATGCCATTTCGCATGTTATCCAGTATTTAGAAGTCCGCCTAGATTCACAACTGGTTGTGTCTCAATTGAATGGCCAGTATCGCGTGAGGGACCCTACATTACTATGGAGGTTCTTAAGGGTAAGACTCTTGGAGCATCATTTTGTTTCAATTACATACATTCATGTTCCAAGATGTTTTAATCATGTTTCTGATGCATATGTTAATTATGTCCTAGATTGGCATTTGTCACATCAATAAAAAAAAGCACACAAATAAACATTCATTCATTCACACATTTGTACATACACATATACTAGAACCGGAGAATCATAGTTTTTATAAATAATATGTCCAAAAAGGTGGTGTCACAATACAAAACTGGATCCCATAGCTCTCAAAAATATACATAACCGATACAAAATATGGGACTCTAAGATATCTGAGCCCCACAAGGAGACCTAGACGCCTCTGTAGGATGTGTCTGAATATAATAGTGTACTACATTGGCTATGCACCAAAGTAACCATACCCAGGTTCCCGGTACTCCTACTACATGGCGTTGCATTATTGAAATATTGTAACTTCTAAGAATATTATATTTGTATTTTATTATTCCGGAGATGTTTCATTCCTTTGATGGGACTTTTTCATGTATTCGGAGATGTTTATTCCTTCGTAGTAACTTGGGTTATTAGACTTCCCTAGTGGGGGTCGGCCCTGTATGTGTTATGTGGATTAAAGTGTTATTAGACCACCCTTGTGGGGTCGGCCCTGTCACATTATGTAAAGTGGTTAAGTTGGGGCCGACCTAGCTTGTGTAAAAGACAAGTCGGAGTTGTGTATAAATAGAGGTGTGTTCCTCATTTAAAACACATTGCACTCACTTGTGAATGGTGCATAAGTGAGAGAGAGATATGCTACGGAGGATAAGGAGCTCATGGTTGTGGATTACATCTTTGTATTTTCTGGTCATCTATATTGAGGAATCTTTGCTAGGTTTTCTACCCCATGAGGGTTTCCCAGGATAAATTTGTGTCTCTTGTGTTTATGCTGTGCTTATTGTTCTTTCAGTGATCTTGTATATGCTATTGTTGTGAAATGGAATGTAATGCTGATATTTTTTGTCTTAGCATATTAAATATTAACATGGTATTAGAGATAAACTGAAGGAAGGCAATGTATGGCACTTACGACACTTGCTTCACTTGTGACAATTTGAAGGTTAGGGTTTTGTATAGCAAAAACCAGTCATCGTGGAACTTTCGCTATAAATCCATTTTGAAAAAGTTTCAGGATCTGAAACCTTTATAGGTCGTAGATTACATCCCCCTGTATCTTGTGTCCAAAGGAAAGCATCTAATTCATTGTACTTTGTGATTTATGATCAGTACAAGTTAGGGTTTCTGCCTCTTCCAAATCTGAGTCATAAAAAGGTGACCTACGAAAAAAGGTCACAACGTGGGATAGGAAGTTCCAAATGAAATTTAGTAAAATGTGGCAGGTAGAGAACGGACTATAGTTTATCAGGTAACCTTTTCAGAGGCCAAAGTTGAAACAGTGACACGTGGCATGCCATACAAGTACGCTCTCCTGTTGTATCCCATAAACAGGTAACGTTGCGACACTTGGCATAACGCTCTCTCAGAGAATCCAATTGAGGTCAGACCTGTGGGGTGGGAAATAGGATAGGTCGGGATACCACAGAAAGAATTTTCAGACCCTGTGGATTCGTAATTTTGGAGTTACACCAAAAACAATCAGGTGCATATTTCTATCAAAACAGATTTGGATTTTGAGCACCTTCATTCTTGAATTGTCGCTGCTGTGGGAAATAGGGTTTCAGAGAAAGTTGGAATTTTTGGAATCGGAGTCCATGGCGGAATGATCCTCATAAAAATAGAAATTTAGAGACCAATATTGAAATTTTTGGTTGGTCATAAGGGTGGGCTTGATCAAACCCTAGTTCGGGATTTTGATCGGAAAGGTGGAAAATTAGGGCTTCTGCAAAAGTTGGAATTTTTTAAGTCTGTGACCACGGCTAGAAGCTCCTCAGAAAAAATGAAGTTTAGAGCTTTGGATCGAACCTTTTGGTTGGGAAGAAGGGTGGGCTTTATCAAACCCTAGTTTGGGATCCTGTCCAGAATATCCAGAAGTTTCAAAGGCAATTTTGAGGGGCCAAATTTTGGAGATTTCAAAATTGAAGTATACCAGCTTGATCAACTCATCAAGCCACATCTTTCCATCCATTCAGGACTTTGAAATTCAAAGTTTGAATTCTTAGGGTTTCTCTAACAAACCCTAATCCAGCTCCAGATCCAGTTTCAGCAAATCAAAGTGGATTTGGTTAAAATCAATCCTAACAGGTATGACTTGAGGAGATACAGTTATGTGTTGAAATTTGTTCATGGTTAAGTTTATGATATGTTTGTCTTCATGTTATTGAGATTAGTATAATTATGATTGTTTGATAATGAATGCATGTGAATGATAGAATTCATTCATTGATTAAGGTTATGACACTTATGATTGCACTAATGCACTTGTGGTGTTGTATGAGGATGATGTTGTATGCTAACAAGATACAGGTACATCAAGAAAGACAAATCAAGTTCTATGACCATGATGACATAGGGACAAAGACTCATCAATAGTCTTTGACCACATAGAAGATCTAGTTATGAGGTATGTATGACCTTGTTCTACTATGCTTAACCCATGATATATGCAAGTTCTAGCACAAGGTCTCTAAATCATTGAAGAGAACAAAGAAGATATTGTTTGGGTATTTTAAGACATAACCAAGCTTGATAATCCAGGTATGTTTTCCTATATCAAGTTAGAATCCTACTTTGTTAGGATCTTAGGTAAGTATACCTATGTACGAAATGATCATGACCATACATACTTAAGATTATAATGTTTTGATAGTATAGTAATGAATGTATGATTGTGTATGAGATCATGAGGATGACACTAGTGCACAATTGAGCATGCATAGTGGTCCAGGATGGATAAGACGTTCAAAGTCATATAGAGATCAAGCAGGAGGCAACCATAAAAGATAAGTATTTGAATTGACATGAAATAGTAAATGATATTGCTTGGAATAGTTGTATGCATATTTAGAATGTATCATGCATAGTGTGAGCATTCATATAGCATTGAACAATATACTACTAATATGCATATGATGGGTAAGTTGGACAAACATTCCATTGTTGTTTGTCTAGAATGAAACCTCTTTGCTGACATGCTGAGAGCTGTGCATGCTCTTGATAGTATGTTCTGGTAGAGATGGAAGGAATATAGATAACCACTGTATGCATACATGATATGGAGAAGTGTTGTGCCAAAGTATTGGTCAAGATAGTTGCATAACCATGTGAATCATATTTTTATGCATAATAAGGTTATCATGTCAACATGATTTGATGATTATGAAGTATTACTAATCATGTAATCAACTTTGATTTGTAGGAAAGATCATGAAGACTGATGAATACCGAACAAATGATGGATGAGAAGACTTACAAATCAAACATACTATAGAAGGCTCGTGGCTAGAAGATTCTCTTAGAAAGAGGAAGAGGATCATGACGAGTGGCTAGATAAGACCATTCTCTTAATGGTGTAATTGAAGAAGAAGTGTGAATCAGGCTCTGTACGGGTACCCAGGATCGATAGTCATTTGATGAGCTTAATGATCACCATGGGTGATGCAGATTTCAACCTTTGCTACAAGGTTGAAGATGGTTTCTATATACAAATGACATGGATGCAAGAAGGAACTCACCAAAGAGTTTAACTGATCTTGAGGTTCATTTCAGTATACCCATCTGACGAGAGATGGCACGAATAGATATGCAGAAGATCACTCAGAGAAGGAATGATGTTCAGTCATAGAGGGAGAATTGATAGCTTCTTGACAAGCTTGGGCTTTACCAAAAGTAAAGTTGATCCTAACCTTTACCTTAAGGTTATGGATGATACTATTATTATATGTGGATGATCTCTTTCTGACAGGGAATGAGAAATAGATCATGGAAAGCAAGAAGAAGCTAGCTATAGAATTAGAGATGAAAGATCTCAGATTGATGCATTACTTCCTAGGTCTAGAAGTATGGCAAGGCTCAAAAGGAATATTTCTCAACCAAGGAAAGTATGCTGTGGAAATATTGAGAAGATTTGATATGTTGGAATGTACAACCATGGCCACTCTCATGGGTTCCGACTTGAAGCTGTTAGCGGATGACTCATCGGAGTTAGTGGATGTAACTCTATACAAACAGATTATTGGGTCATTAATGTATCTGACGAATACTAGGTCATATATATGCTTTGTTGTGAACACCTTGAGGCAGTACCTAGTGGAACCTAGATGTGTTCACTTAATAGCTGCAAAGCATGTGATGAGGTGCCTGAAGGGTATGATAGACTTTGGTCTATATTATCTTGGAGATCATGATTTCAGATTGTATGGCTACACAGATCCTGATTGGGCTGGAAGTGTATCAAATAGGAAGAGCACATCGGGTGGATGTTATTGTCTGGGATCTTCCATGATCTCTTGGTTTAGCAGGAAGCAGTCAAGTGTGGATCTCAGCACAACTGAAGCAGAATATATATATATATAGCTGCTTTCTCTGCTAGTTTTGAAGCGGTATGGCTTTAGAAGTTGTTATTAGGACTGTTTGACTTTGGACCCTACTGTGATCCTGTGTGACAACCAGAGTTGTATCAAGATGACAGAGAATCCAGTGTTCCATGATAAGTCAAAGCACATAGAGATCCGATATTTCTATATACGGAGTATGGTACAGAAAGGAGCTATCAAGCTCAAGTATGTGAGCACTTACGAACAAGTTACTGATGTATTGACCAAACCTCTATCTTGAGAAGAGTTTGAATATTTTTGAGACAAGATTGGTGTAGTTCAGAAGGGCCCTCCTTGAAAGAGGGAGTTATATGGTCGATAATGACATTTTGTGGATACTGTATCGTTGATTTGGATACCGTATGGATGAGGATACTGTATCGATGATGTGGATACTGTATTGATATGGATACTTGTATCGATGATGAGGATACTTGTATCGATGAAGAGGATACTTGTATTGATGATGTGGATACTTGTATCGATGATGAGGATAATTGTATCGATGACAAGGATAATTGTATTAATGATGTGGATACTTGTATCAATGACGAGGATACTTGTATCGATGATGAGGTTACCTGTTCCGACGATGAGGTCGATGATGAGGTTATCAGTTCCAACGATGAGGTCGATATATGGTCCTTAGAATTTGTCTAAGTGGACGAGGTGGGATTGTATCATCCCTGGACACATGTCCTGAAAGAGATCTGTAGACATATGTCTTCGAGAAAGTGGTCCCTAGTGGACATGATAGGACTGCATCGTCCCTAAACGTTTAGTTCAAAATGTACATGATAGGACTGCATCTTCCCTGAGCGTTTGGTTCAAAATGTATGTGACAAGATTGCATCATCCTTGGACTCATGTCCTAAAGTGATAGGGATTGATCATCCCGTAAGTGGATCAGGATTGCATCGTCCTTGGACTCATGTCCTAAAGTGATAAGGACTAATCATCCTGTAAGTTGATTCGGGATTTCATCGTCCCTAGACATGGTGAGATGTCTTAAAGTAATAAGGACTAGTCATCCTATAAGTTGATTCGGGACTGCATCGTCCCTAGACATGGTGAGATGTCTTAAAGTGATAAGGATTAATCATCCTGTAAGTTGATTCGGGATTGCATCATCCCTAGACATGGTGAGGTGTCTTAAAGAGATAAGGATTGATCATCCTGTAAGTTGATATGGATTGCATCGTCCATAGACATGAGAGATGTCTTAGATTGACAGGGATTGATCATCCCGTAAGTGGATCAGGATTGTATCATCCTTGAACCTATGTCCTAAAGTGAGAGGGATTGATCGTCCCATAATAGGATCTTGTACATTGCAGAGTATGCTGCTATGTTGATGCTGTTGATCGTGGTGATGTAGATGACGATGTTGTTTATCGTGATGATCTAGTTGACAATGTTGTTGATCGTGATGATCTAGATGACGATGTTGTTGATCGTGATGATCTAGATGATGATGCTGTTGATCGTGATGATCTAGATGACGATGTTGTTGATTGTGATGATATAGATGATGATACTGATGATTGTGATGGTCTAGATGACGATGTTGCTACTCGTGATGGTCTAGATGACGATGTTGCTAATCATGATGGTCTAGTAGACGATGAGGCTATTGATCATGAGGATCTAGATGATGATGTTGATCGGTAGATCCAGATGATGAGGCTGTTGATCGAGAGATCCAGATGATGATGTTGATCGGTTGATCCAGATGATAAGGCTGTTGATCGAGTGATCCAGATGATGATGTTACTGTAGTTGTTTGAGTGCTGCAGAAGATGAACACTCAGTACTGAAGATGTTGATGTTCTAGTATTGAAGATCTTCAAGATGTTCCAGTAACTATTTGAGTTACTGATGATGTATGAAGAAAGCTTCCAATGATTTATAGATGTATCATGTATCATGTATGATGACTCCTTGCTCCTGCAGATGTTGTTATAATATCCTTCTCGTTAAGGGGGAGTGTTGAAATATTGTAACTTATAAGAATATTATATTTGTATTTTATTATTCCGGAGATGTTTCATTCCTCTAATGGGACTTTGTCATGTATCCGGAGATGTTTATTCCTCCGTGGTAACTTGGGTTATTAGAGTTCCCTAGTGGGGGTCGACCCTGTATGTGTTATGTGGGTTAAAAGGTTATTAGACCACCCTTGTGGGGTCGGCCTTGTCACATTATGTAAAGTGGTTAAGTTGGGGCCGACCTAGCTTGTGTAAAAGACAAGTCGGAGTTGTGTATAAATAGAGGAGGTGTGTTCCTCATTTAACACACATTGCACTCACTTGTGAATGGTGCATAAGTGAGAGAGAGATATGCTATGGAGGAGAAGGAGCTCATGGTTGTGGATTACATCTTTGTATTTTCTAGTCATCTATATTGAGGAAGCTTTGCTGGGTTTTCTATCCCATGAGGGTTTCCCAGGATAAATCTATGTCTCTTGTGTTTATGCTGTGCTTATTGTTATTTCAGTGATCCTGTATATGCTATTGTTGTGAAATGGAATGTAATGCTGATATTTTCTGTCTTAGCATATTAAATCTTAACATGCATCGCCTCTAGCAGATGCTCCACCTCAATCATGGGTACTCTGGCAGTCATACAGGACAGGTTGACCTGTACGATCTCTAGAGTGTGCTCTGCTACAACGCCAACTACCTCTCCACCCCTACCCCGTCGAAGATGTCTCGGGAAGCCCTCTGGTCTTTGCGGACCAACGTCTGTGAGAAAACAGTAGAATGTCAATATGTGATACTACACCAAAAATATTTTTTCATTTCCATTATAATAAAAATACCAAAAATTTAAATACACAAAACATAAAAAGAGTAACTTACCGATGTCTCTGAATGTGGTCCTTGGAGGAAGTGACATGTCACGATTGCCACGGAAGTCTATCCCTACATATGGGTAGTCGTCAATGGCTATGACCTGCTGATCCCACTAGTGGAAGAACTCATTTGTATATGGTGATGCCTATCGGCCACCAACTTTTCACGTCAATACCTCTTCCCACCGATCAAGGCTAGGTCACAGAGACTATACAGAGGGACTTCAACCCTCGGATTGAGCCCCAAAAATCTCTCGAATAAAAAGCTACACAGTATACTGCCATACCCGAATTTCTTTGCCTGCCCATGCTTGCACTCCATTAACTGGGTTTTCATGGACTCCAGTAACGTTGTGCACCAATCATATACTATAGGCCTCATGCACTCTGTGACGTAGAACATCACCGGCCTTGAAGCCTGATGTAGAGTTGTTGAACCTATAATCTCGACGAGGGTGGACACTATGATCTTCATGCTCAATCTCACAATGGCCCCAATGGGTACTTGAGTCCCCACTTTTTGGGTACCAGGAAGACAGTACCGGTCTATATAGTCGGGAATGCTGATCCCACCACCTACAGTGCGAGATAGAAGACTAGCCACCTCCCCTCGGTGGGACAACCCTGTAATAAAATATATGTCATCCACCTCCAATGAGAGTGCTTGACCATCCAAGTTGAAGTTATGTGTGTCTAAGTCTGAGTAGTCTATCAAACGACAGAGCAATTGGTTTTGGTCCCTTAAACCCCCAATGCTCTAGAATTTATAAAGGCCACATGCTTTTAGTGCTTGTTATGCGGGAAAATCTTGGTGAACCATCTCATCCACAACATCATGTTCTATTTCCCTCCACTCTAGAACCATCCTGGAGGAAGAAACACAAGTTTTTTTTATCTTTTAACATTTAAAAAAACAACTTCATGGCCATACCAACAAGAAGTTGAGTAGACAGGTGCGCCTACCCATGGTCAACGCATGTGTTGACAGAGTCTAGCAGGCCCTACCCGCGACCTGCAGAGCTGTAGACCACGTACAGCGTTGTGGAGAAGTAGGGATGGCCTAATAAAAATAATGGACCACTGAAAATTGAAATAAAATATATCAAATGAAAGAGGAGGATGAGATGATTAACTTGCTCTAGACGGTTCATGAAATGGACACCCACAGTTTCCGGAATCAATAACTGAACTTTGGAGGTGAAAACTAACCAAAACCACTATTTGGATAGAAATGAAAATAAATTGGTAAATAGTAATTTATTTTTACTATTTATAGTTTTTCAAAACCCACTTTGAGATAGTTTTCACCATTTTAAGATGTTTCGGACAATATAATGTCTTGAAGTACCATTTTGAACAAATTTTTCTGATGAGAGATGAATTTTTGACCATTTCATTCCTATGGCAGGTTTATTTCACACCTGTCATATCGGTTAGATATCATTTTCGCCTGCATTATGCATTTGACCTTTGATCGTTTTTCGTTAACCCTAGGTGTGACCCCGCTTTGTAACTGACATGGAGCCTTCACATTGTTATAGAAGTGTCGTTATTTGGAGGTAGGACTTGTTCGAACATGGGTGCCCTAGTTAGAACCTTTTTATGTCTTTCGGCACCCATGCCATTGTTTCTCCTTAGTATCGGGAGTCCTTTGTAGTTATGCCATGACTTTGCAATAAAGACTCATACTCTACTTTGTCTTATGCTTGCCATATCCCATAAGGACTCCCCCATTTGTACCAAGTTTTGATTGCATTGCATCATCCTGCTTGCCGCTTGAGCCTTGTGCCGGCTCCCGCTTACTCAAATGTTAGCTTGGTGCCTGAGCACTTCCCTTGTTGATCCCAGCAGAGCTTTCATTTTACTTTAAAAATTTTCTGACCTTTTGACCCTGAGGGAACACCCCCCCGAGTGTCCGCATTCTGCACATGATTCCTTGCATTGATCATAGGTATGTTCCACTGCTTGGGACTAGTCTAATCGCTATTTGACACTCGTTCCCTCACTTGTTGTACTATAAGGAATTTTATTCTTTTTCAATCTTTTCCAAATATGAAAAGGACCAAAAAAATCAAATATTCCAAAAAGCTGAATGGGAGAATCATTACTTCTTTTTGTTGGTAGCTGTTGTGTCTCCTTTGAACAGAGCATTCATTCCACTCCATCCATGATAAGTCGGGACTATAGTACGACCTTATGAGCTCTACTCTTTTCTCAGATTGTACTCTGTTGTAATCCCGAGGTTCATGCGGTTACCGTGGATACATTATATGTTATAAGCAAGCATACACAATGATACAGATATAAGAGACGAGACAGATAGAGAGAAGTATAAGCCTTTGTATTAACCAACAAGAGAAGAATACAACATAGAACCAATATAACTAGTACATCGGCTCAAAAACCTATATATATATATATATATATATTCCTCTGATACAGTTACATAACCATTTTTCATTCTAATCGACCGACCCAACCTATACTAGTTGACGCGACCTGTCGACATATGCTTCAAGTGGTCAGGCAGAGGGCCTAGTCGACAGGCTGACCTAGGATCCTCCAACATATCCCCCAACTCAAAATCTTTCTTCATCCCGAAGAAATGGAGAGATCAAAAAAACAAAACAATTTCTAAGATGATTATGCTGATGGTAGGCTGGAGCTGGTAGTATCTGGCATTTGTATGCAGGCTTTGACAATGGCTTTAGCAGAGATAGTGAGATGGTGTTGGAATTCTTCCCATTTGTGCAGCAAATTTTGAATGTTGACTGTCAGTGTCATGAGCTTCGACAAGTTTTCCATCTTGTCGTGGGAGGATGTATTCTGTAAATGAATCATGTCGGGACCAAATATAGTAATTGTGTCTTGGGAAACAACGAGTAGCTGTCGGAATTAGGGCTGAATTTCCTTAAGTTTTAAGAGGCCGCAACATGCTTGAGATATCCATTGCGCTTCCTGTTTTTCTAACTTTTCCAGCTTTCTATTTTCCAAGGTGATTTGATTGTCCAGATTTTCGACAAGTGCTTCTTCTGCAGTTAGACGCTATTGGTGCATCTTGGTCACCACTGTTCGTGTTTTCTGAAGTTCTTTGTACACCTCGCCGTAATGTACATACCAATTGTTCAAAAATTCAGAGAGTTTAACTGCTTTATTGTCATATTGCTTAAGTAAGCCGAGAGCTTCTGTAAAGGCTGTAAACTGATTTTCCATAAGAGATGATACTTCAACAGCCTAGTCCTGTTGTTTCTTTAGAATCTATGATTGAAGGTTCGACACAACAGATTCAAACAAATGATATACTCTTTCAAGGGGTGTTGTCGTGTTGGTATCAGGAGGAATTGGCATGACTTTTAGGGATAAGGACTCACATTTAGTTAAAAATGCATTTATTTCTTCCTGTAGCTGCTTGATCTGGTCTTCTATCTCCCATCGATGATGACGTTGTTCTATGAAAAGTCATCACTTAGTAAATCAAGTTCCGATCGAGGAGCCAAGTGAGGATGATAAGTAGATATAGACCAAAATTGGTCTAAATAGACTGAAAGACGACTTTCTTCTTGGATTTTCTATGCTTGCTACTGTTGTACCTACTGTTGATGTTCTCTTTCTTTGCACTTCTTTTCTTTGTGTTTCGTCTTGCTGTATTTATATTTTTCTTTTTGTGTACTTATGATTGGCTACTCTGGATCCTTTCCTTTGTCGTTTGTAGCTGGATGATTTTTTGTAGGTGCTTGTATTCTAAGAACAACTTGTTATGTCTAAATTGGTATGATTTTCTCTTCCCCTTTAATAACTGGAGTTTCAGGTTCAGTATTTTCAACACTTATGTTAGTATCTGCTCGAATATTGGGTATATCATCATTGAAGGTACTAGTTTCTTGCATGTTGGTTTGTTCTGGAGCTTCTGTCACGACAACGTCAGTGTCTTGAACTGCAGCTATTTCACTGGATTGAGTTGTATTGTCTTCAGCTACTTCTGTCGCTAATGCTTCTTTGTTTTGCTGCTGTATCAATGAACTTGACTTAGATCCGTCGACAAGGGGAGTCAATTGACTTGTTGGGATAGATGGAAGGTCGACTGTTGTCGTATTTGGACTTGACGAAGCAGTACTTCCAAATAGACCCGGACTGACTAAACTTGACTCAGTTTGTTGAACTGTAGACTCGACTTGTGGACTAACGATTTGCAGGGAGTTTTCACTCAGTTCACTGTTGGGTGGGATTGAATCGACTGCTGTTGTAGTGGTGTGACTGGGAGAGGTGTGTAAACAGATGTTACCTATGAATAAATCAAACCTGATGGATTGGGGTTTTTGACAAAATGGGTTTTTATATGATCGATAACTTCTATTGTTGTAGACGGTAAAGGTAAAGTTTTGGTTGTAATAGTGTCGAGGGGAGCCAAATTGCATGGACTGGATGGTAAGGTTTCATAGACTGGTTGTTGAGTGACCATCTCATGCCAATTGGGACATAGAGTCGGAAGGTTGGCGATGAATTGACTCAGGGCAATATCTGCTGGGTTAATAGGAGTGGGTAATGCTAAAGGGTTATTTTCTTCTTCTACTAAGTGTAAAATTAGTAACAGCATATCTAATGAACAAGTAAGTCAATCACAACAGATGAATATAGAAAATATGGTGTAAAACTGTGCAAAACATGCAGCAGTGCTCAATATCCCAGAAAGGGTGAATGAATTACAATAGAATACAATATCTGTCAATGAGCAATTCGAATTGACTAAGTAGGCCATTCGAATCACTGAATGGAGTAGCTTGACTCCAACTAGGAGTCCTCATCATCAATCGATGGTGGTCATCAATGCACAAGAACCAGTCATCCAGGTGTCAATCTGAGTCTAACTGAGTGTGTCATGTGTAACTGAAGTGTGTAGCACTGATTAAGGGAAGGAGGCTCAGCGGGGGGGCACATGGGAGACTAACTAAAGTCAGAACAAGTCATCTAGTCAAACTGGAGGTCCAACGGAAGTGAAACAGTCAGTCGGGAGTGAAACTAGCCTTAAATCAGGGAGAATCGGAGCTAACTGAATGTAACTGAAGTGGAACTGCAGTGGTAGGTGAACAAGTGCGCCCTTCTCTGGAAGTAGGTGAGAATTGGGCGCCTTTCAGCCTACGAGGTCTAAAACTCTAAAGGAAGTGGCTCCCGGGTGCTAGAATAAGGTGGCTAAGGTGTTGGAGGCATCAAACTGGTGACTGGGATGCATGCAAAGTGCATGCAAATCCTAATTGCATGCAAGATCCTGAAAAAGATGATGTGGATATCCGAACACCCCCCCTCAAGCTAGACTATGATGTGCAAAAAATAATGTGGGGCCATGGTAACTAAGACCAAAGGTCACCCCAATACAATAATCCAAAAAATGTTGAAAATAAACTAAGTGAGGAAAGAGGGAAAACCCAGTGGGAAGAAAGCCCCCCCTCAAGCTAAAGAATAATAATGAATCAATCTATCTCCACCATGATGGAACTCACCCCCAACAGTGAACGGAGGTAAGATAACTTCTTCTCAGTGAAGCTCTTGGTGAAGATGTCTGCAATTTGCTCATCAGTAGGGCAATATTGCAGAATGATGGTGCGGTCATGCACCAACTGTCGAATGTAATGCATATGAATCTCAATGTGTTTGGTCCTCTGCCACTGAACTGGATCTGTGGAGATCTTGATAGCACTTTGATTGTCACAAAATAGGACAGTCGAAGTAGTGCCACCAAAACCAAACTTGGAAAGAATACCCTGCAACCAAACTGCCTGAATGCAGGCATTGACTGCCCCTCGATACTCTGCCTCTGCTGAAGAAAGTCCAATGGCTGCTTGCTTTTTGCTGGACCAACAAATAGCACCATAACCAATCATGAAAACATAACCGGACGTGGACTTCCGATCAATGCTATCACCTTCCCAATCTGAATCAGTAAAACCAATGAAATCAAGCTCAGAATCTGCAGCATAATGTATGCCAAAATGTCTCGTACCTTGCACATACTGCATGATCCGCTTGGCTGCTCGCCAATGAAGCTCATGTGGCTGCTGCATATATCTTGACACGGCACTCATGGCATATTATATATTAGGCCTTCAGTGTGTCAAATAAAGTAGTGAACCAATCAACTGTCGATACATACTGCAATCTGCAAGTGGTGTAGAATCTCCCTCCTCAAGACTGATTCCTGAGAGGAATCAGAATGGGGCTTCCTTACATTCAGCCATATTAAACTTCAATAACAGGTCGGAAGCATATTTTTGCTGAGATATAGTGATCCCATCAAAATTTTGAGCTATCTCCAAGCCTAAAAAGTGACTCAGCAATCCCAAATCGCTCATGTCAAAAGCTAGATTTACGGCAGTTTTTAGCTTGTTTATTGAAGTAAGAGTGCTACCAGTAATGAGAAGATCATCAACATAAAGTACAATAACCAACAAATTACCTTTAACTCGCTGAAGATACACATTCGGATCAGATTTGCATCTTTGGAAATTCTGAGAAAGAAGGAAGGAGTCCATCTTTGCGTACCAAGCTCTTGGGGCCTGTTTTAACCCGTACAAAGCTTTCTTCAATCTGCAAACCAATGATGGATCTGATGTATAACCCTATGGCTGCTGCATATATACCTCTTCAGCAAGGTATCCATGTAAAAATTCACTCTTCACATCCATGTGGTGCACTTCCCAGTGCTTGGATGCGGCAATGGCTAAAACAAGGTGGATGGAATCCATCTTTGCAACCGGTGCAAAAGTCTCAGTGTAGTCCACTCCTTGGACTTGGGAGAAACCTTTTGCCACCAACCTTGCTTTGTATTTGCTGATAGTGCCATCAGCAGCAACTTTAGTATGGTAGACCCATTTACACTTCACTAATTTTCTTCCAGGTGGAAGAGAAACTAGCTCCCATGTGTTGTTCTTTTGAAGAGAACTGTACTCTTCATCCATGGCACTTTGCCATCTCGGATCTCGGTGGGAAGAATAGTATGATGTGGGATCTGAACCAGCCATCCAATAATAAATATCAGGAAGTAATGGATCAGCAATAGATAGTTCCATACCTGCTCTTTGAAAGTCTGCTCTTGTTCGTCTCGGATCAGCAGGATTTCCAAGGTTCGAACCAGCAGATTGGAGAGTGTTTTGGGCCCACTTTGGTAACTGAGGAGTATCATAATGGTCGGATTCCGAACCTGATATGTCATGATCATCATATGCTGCTAAAATATCAGAAATATCAGAACTCATACCTTCATTATCGCTGCACGGATCTTCTTCTGGTGAAGGCGGTGAATCGGCAGTCTTTTCCTCGACTAGTTGCAATTCTTGAAGCGGTTCTTCAAATTGCACACTGCGCTCTATGAATATCTTTTTAGATCTGATATCCATGAGTTTATATGCTTTTGATTATTCCCCATATCCTATCAGTATGCACTCAGTACTTTGTGGATCCAAAGCTCGTCTCTTCTCAGAAGGAATTCTATCCCATGCAGTAGAGCCAAAAACTCTCAAATTTGACACATCCAGTTTGTGACCAAAGAATGCTTCGAAAGGAGTCATACCTTTCACGGATGAATGTGGAACTTGGTTCTGTATCTCTGAAGAAACATTGATTGCTTCAGCCCAAATATTTGCAGCCAAACCTTTTGATTCAATCATGCATGTAGCCATCTCTTTCAGTGACCAGTTTTACCTTTCCGCTACACCGTTCTGCTGGGGTGTGTAGGGAACTGTATGTTGGATCTGAATTCCGCTTTGGGAACAAATTTGCAGCAACTCGGACTTAATATATTCTCCACCATTATCATATATAAGAGATTTGATCTTGCTCTCAGTGGCGGTCTCAACAGAAGCCTTAAAATCCTTGAATTTTCCAAGCACTTCTGACTTGTTTTTGAGAAAGAATACCCATGTAAAGCGGGAAAAATCATCAATAAATATAAAAAACATACCTTGAACCATTTAATGACATATGGGGCAGTGGACCACTGATATCAGAATGGATCAACCCCAAAATAGTAGAAGCTCTGCTAGCTTTTCCGCGGTCGAATCTGTGCTCGGGGTGCTTCCCAATGATGCAACCAGTGCATATTTCGTTCGAGGAACGGAGTTGTGGAAGACCATCTACCATGGATTTGTTTGATAACAGCAGCAAATAATTATAATTAAGATGTCCAAATCTTTCATGCCAAAGCCTACTAACCTCATTACCATGTGTGCAAAGAGCAGTGGGCTTTGCAAGCGGAATAAAGTGTGAAAACTCATAGCATTTTGCAGTGTGGTTTGCCTTTCCGACTGCAACAAGTCTTCCACTTTTGATATCAGAAATTTCAACTGTATTAGGGCTGAATGTAACTTGCTTCGGTTGACCAGTGTGTGTCATTTGATACACAGAAAGAAGATTTGAAGCCAAGGAAGGGACATAGAGAACATTCTGAAAGCTTCCATGATCTACATGAATCGTACCTTTGCCCTTTGAAGAAATTTTTGAGTCATCTCCCAAATGGATGGGGATGGAGCTGTTTGGATCGAATGAGGAAAAAGAATCAATATTTGCAGCCATATGATTTGATGCACCCGAATCTATCAATAGAGTAGTGGGCTTCGAAACCGTTGCCATGAGTGCTTGTCCTTTTTCATGATCATCATTCCTATCCTTCTTCCTTGCACCGTCGGGAAGAGTTATGTTGTTCTTTTCCAAAAGGAGGGCCATTTGATCTATAGTCTTCTTCATACATGAACTTTTGGGATGAAAGCCACAATTGCAATAAGTACATTTAGGTTTTTGGTTACCTTCTTTGCCCTTTTGCTTGAACTTCGAACTGGATGGTGCATCCGTTTGTTTGCCTTTGTCTTTTTGCTTGTGAGGCTCGAATTTGGGCTTCTCCTTCTTTTGATTTCCTTTACCATTCGAGATCTTGGGTCCTTGAACATATAGGGATGAATCTTTGGAGCTTATGGACCCCATTTGAATCCACTTGTCATGCTCTTTTGTGACGGACTCAATGAAGGCATTCAAGGTAGGCATCTTCCAATTCGGGGTAGTTAGCCGACCGGAATTGAAAGTAGAGACAAATACTGAATAATCTTTACCAAGCTTGCTTAGAATGGAGAGGATCAATTGTTTGTCCTCTTTCATAACTCCACTGTTCTTCAACTGCAAGTTCAAGTTCTTGAATTTTGTGAATTGATGGTCTCGAAATTCTCAGGACTAAGGGCAATCAATTCATTCTCTAATTGAAAAGACCTAAGCTCATCCTGCTTGCCAAATAGTGTTTCAAGTTGCTCCCATATAGCTTTTGGAGTCTTCAATCCGCTGAGATGGAAGTGAAGATCTTTGGAGATGGAGAGACAAAGAAGACCATAAGCTTCATCAAGCTTGTTGTAGTGTTTGGTTCGATCTGACACATTGTTTGGCTCCAATTCAAGACCAAGAGTGACTCGGTAGTAACCTTTTGAACGTAATATGATCTCCATATCATCTTTCCAATCAAAATAATTGAATGGGGTGAGGATAGGCTTTGAAGAAGAGTATTCCATTGCTAGGAGCGAGTCAAACTGATGTAGATGAGCTTGCATGCAGAGTGTAGCGAATGCAAAAGAGGAGTTTGCATGCACAGTGTAGAAAATGCAAAGGAGGAGCTTGATAACCTGCAAATCACAATCAAACCAAGAACAATAAGGTCAAACAATCCACCCTTTTAAAGTTGCATCACACCTGGGATTGGAGATCAAACAATGTTGAATGGGTCCAATGTATCAGATCCAGGAATTATGTGGAAACTCAAGCTTCTGGAGTGGTATTGGATGTATTTTCAAGCTTTGCATGCACAGGACCAAATGCCCTTGAGATATCTCATGCCAAAACTTTTTGCAATTTGAGCAATTCAGTCAAATCTTCTTGTAGAAACACCTGTAGAAAAGAGATCTTGTCCCTGCAATGGCTCTGATACCATGTAAAATTAGTCACAGCAGATCTAATGAACAAGTAAGTCAATCACAACAGATGAATATAGAAAATATGGTGTAAAACTGTGCAAAACATGCAGCAGTGCTGAAGATCCCAGAAAGGGTGAATGAATTACAATAGAATACAATATCTGTCAATGAGCAATTTGAATTGACTAAGTAGGCCATTCGAATCACTGAATGGAGTAGCTTGACTCCACCTAGGATTCCTCATCATCAATCGGTGGTGGTCGTCAATGCACAAGAACCAGTCATCCAGGTGTCAATCTGAGTCTAACTGAGTGTGTCATGTGTAACTGAAGTGTGTAGCACTAATTAAGGGAAGGAGGCTCAGTGGGGGGGCGCATGGGAGACTAACTGAAGTAAGAACAAGTCATCTAGTCAAACTGGAGGTCCAACGGAAGTGAAACAGTCAGTCGGCAGTGAAACTAGCCTTAAATCAGGGAGAATCAGAGCTAACTGAATGTAACTGAAGTGGAACTGCAGTGGTAGGTGAACAAGTGCGCCCTTCTCTGGCAGTAGGTGAGAAGTGGGTGCCTTTCAGCCTAGGAGGGCTAAAACTATGAAGGAAGTGGCTGTCGGATGCTAGAATAAGGTGGCTAAGGTGCTGGAGGCATCAAACTGGTGACTAGGATGCATGCAAAGTGCATGCAAGTGCATGCAAATCCTAATTGCATGAAAGATCCTGAAAAAGATGATGTGGATATCCGAACACCCCCCCTCAAGCTAGACTATGATGTGCAAAAAATAATGTGGGGCCATGGTAACTAAGACCAAAGGTCACCCCAATACAATAATCCAAAAAATGCTGAAAATAAACTAAGTGAGGAAAGAGGGAAAATCCAGTGGGAAGAAAGCCCCCCCTCAAGCTAAAGAATAATAATGAAGCAATCTATCTCCACCATGATGGAACTCACCCCCAACAGTGAACGGAGGTAAGAGAACTTCTTCTCAGTGAAGCTCTTGGTGAAGATGTCTGCAATTTGCTCATCAGTAGGGCAATATTGCAGAATGATGGTGCGGTCATGCACCAACTGTCGAATGTAACGCATATGAATCTCAATGTATTTGGTCCTATGCCACTGAACTGGATCTGTGGAGATCTTGATAGCACTTTGATTGTCACAAAATAGGACAGTCGAAGTAGTGCCACCAAAACCAAACTCAGAAAGAATACCCTGGAACCAAACTGCCTGAATGCAGGCATTGACTGCCCCTCGATACTCTGCCTCTGCTGAAGAAAGTGCAATGGCTGCTTGCTTTTTGCTGGACCAACAAATAGCACCATAACCAATCATGAAAACATAACCGGAAGTGGACTTACGATCAATGCTATCACCTGCCTAATCTGAATCAGTAAAACCAATGAAATCAAGCTCAGAATCTGGAGCATAATGTATGCCAAAATGTCTCGTACCTTGCACATACTGCAAGATCCACTTGGATGCTCGCCAATGAAGCTCATGTGGCTGCTGCATATATCTTGACATGGCACTCACGGCATATGATATATTAGGCCTTGAGTGTGTCAAATAAAGTAGTGAACCAATCAACTGTCGATACAAACTGCAATCTGCAAGCGGTGTAGAATCTCCCTCCTCAAGACTGATTCCTGAGAGGAATCGGAATGGGGCTGCCTTACATTCAGCCATATTAAACTTCAATAACAGGTTGGAAGCATATTTTTACTGAGATATAGTGATCCCATCAAAATTTTGAGCTATCTCCAAGCCCAAAAAGTGACTCAGCAAGCCCAAATCGCTCATGTCAAAAGCTAGATTTAAGGCAGTTTTTAGCTTGTTTATTGAAGTAAGAGTGCTACCAGTAATGAGAAGATCATCAACATAAAGTACAATAACCAACAAATTACCTTTAACTTGCTGAAGATACACATTCGGATCAGATTTTCATCTTTGAAAATTCTGAGAAAGAAGGAAGGAGTCCATCTTTGCGTACCAAGCTCTTGGGGCCTGTTTTAACCCGTACAAAGATTTCTTCAATCTGCAAACCAATGATGGATCTGATGTATAACCCTCTGTCTGCTGCATATATACCTCTTCAGCAAGGTCTCCATGTAAAAATTCACTCTTCACATCCATGTGGTGCACTTCCCAGTGCTTGGATGCGGCAATGGCTAAAACAAGATGGATGGAATCCATCTTTGCAACCGGTGCAAAAGTCTCAGTGTAGTCCACTCCTTGGACTTGGGAGAAACCTTTTGCCACCAACCTTTCTTTGTATTTGTTGATAGTGCCATCAGCATCAACTTTAGTACGGTAGACCCATTTACACTTCACTAATTTTCTTCCAGGTGGAAGAGAAACTAGCTCCCATGTGTTGTTCTTTTGAAGAGAACTGTACTCTTCATCCATGGCACTTTGCCATCTCGGATCTCGGTGGGCAGAATAGTATGATGTGGGATCTGAACCAGCCATCAAATAACAAATCTCAGGAAGTAATGGATCAGCAATAGATAGTGCCATACCTGCTCTTTGAAAGTCTGCTCTTGTTCGTCTCGGATCAACAGGATTTCCAATATTCGAACCAGCAGATTGGAGAGTGTTTTGGGCCCACTTTGGTAACTGAGGTGTATCATAATGGTCGGATTCCGAACCTGATATGTCATGATCATCATATGCTACTGAAATATCAGAAATATCAGAACTCATACCTTCATTATCGCTGCACGGATCTTCTTCTGGTGAAGGCGGTGAATCGACAGTCTTTTCCTCGACTAGTTGCAATTCTTGACGCGGTTCTTCAAATTGCACACTGCGCTCTATGAATATATTTTTAGATCTGATATCCATGAGTTTATATGCTTTTGATTTTTCCCCATATCCTATCAGTATGCACTCGGTACTTTGTGGATCAAAAGCTCGTCTCTTCTCAGAAGGAATTCTAGTCCATGCAGTAGAGCCAAAAACTCTCAAATTTGACACATCCGATTTGTGACCAAAGAATGCTTCGAAAGGAGTCATACCTTTAACGGATGAATGTGGAACTTTGTTCTGTATGTATGTAGAAACATTGATTGCTTCAGTCCAAAGATTTGCAGCAAAACCTTTTGATTCAATCATGCATGTAGCCATCTCTTTCAGTGACCAGTTTTTCCTTTCCGCTACACCGTTCTGCTGGGGTGTGTAGGGAACTGTATGTTGGATCTGAATTCCGCTTTGGGCACAAAGTTGCAGCAACTCGGACTTAATATATTCTCCACCATTATAATATCTAGGAGCTTTGATCTTGCTCTCAGTGGCGGTCTCAACAGAAGCCGTAAAATCCTTGAATTTTCCAAGCACTTCTGACTTGTTTTTGAGAAAGAATACCCATGTAAAGCGGGAAAAATCATCAATAAATGTCAAAACATACCTTGAACCATTTAATGACATATGGGGCAGTGGAACACTGATATCAGAATGGATCAACCCCAAAATAGTAGAAGCTCTGCTAGCTTTTCCGCGGTCGAATCTGTGCTCGGGGTGCTTCCCAATGATGCAACCAGTGCATATTCCGTTCGAGGAACGGAGTTGTGGAAGACCATCTACCATGGATTTGTTTGATAACAACAGCAAATACTTATAATTAAGATGTCCAAATCTTTCATGCCAAATCCTACTAACCTCATTACCATGTGTGCGAAGAGCAGTGGGATTTGCAAGCGGAATAAAGTGTGAAAACTCATAGCATTTTGCAGTGTGGTTTGCCTTTCCGACTGCAACAAGTCTTCCACTTTTGATATCAGAAATTTCAACTGTATTAGCGCTGAATATAACTTGCTTCGGTTCACCAGTGTGTGTCATTTGATACACAGAAAGAAGATTTGAAGCCAAGGAAGGGACATAGAGAACATTCTGAAAGCTTCCATGATCTACATGAATCGTACCTTTGCCCTTTGAAGAAATTTTTGAGTCATCTCCCAAATGGATGGGGATGGAGCTGTTTGGATCGAATGAGGAAAAAGAATCAATATTTTCAGCCATATGATTTGATGCACCCGAATCTATCAAGAGAGTAGTGGGCTTCGAAACCGTTGCCATGAGTACTTGTCCTCTTTCATGATCATCATTCCTATCCTTCTTCCTTGCACCGTTGGGAAGAGTTATGTTGTTCTTTTCCAAAAGGAGGGCCATTTGATCTATAGTCTTCTTCATACATGAACTTTCGCGATGAAAGCCACGATTGCAATAAGTACATTTAGATTTTTGGTTACCTTCTTTGCCCTTTTGCTTGAACTTCAAACTGGATGGTGCATCCGTTTGTTTGCCTTTGTCTTTTTGCTTGTGAGGCTCGAATTTGGGCTTCTCCTTCTTTTGCTTTCCTTTACCATTCGAGATCTTGGGTCCTTGAACATATAGGGTTGAATCTTTGGAGCTTATGGACCCCATTTGAATCAACTTTTCATGCTCTTTTGTGACAGACTCAATCAAGGCATTCAAGGTAGGCATCTTCCAATTCGGGGTAGTTAGCCGACCGGAATTGAAAGTAGAGACAAATACTAAATAATCTTTACCAAGCTTGCTTAGAATGGAGAGGATCAATTGTTTGTCCTCTTTCATAACTCCACTGTTCTTCAACTGCAAGTTCAAGTTCTTGAATTTTGTGAAGAATTCATTGATGGTCTCGAAATTCTCAGGACTAAGGGCAATCAATTCATTCTCTAATTGAAAATCCCTAAGCTCATCCTGCTTGCCAAATAGTGTTTCAAGTTGCTCCCATATAGCTTCTGGAGTCTTCAATCCGCTGAGATGGAAGTGAAGATCTTTGGAGATGGAGAGACAAAGAAGAACATAAGCTTCATCAAGCTTGTTGTAGTGTTTGGTTCGATCTGACGCATTGTTTGGCTCCAATTCAAGACCAAGAGTGACTCGGTAGTAACCTTTTGAACGTAATATGATCTCCATATCATCTTTCCAATCAAAATAATTGAATGGGGTGAGGATAGGCTTTGAAGAAGAGTATTCCATTGCTAGGAGCGAGTCAAAATGATGTAGATGAGCTTGCATGTAGAGTGTAGCGATTGCAAAAGAGGAGTTTGCATGCACAGTGTAGCAAATGCAAAGGAGGAGCTTGATAACCTGCAAATCACAATCAAACCAAGAACAATAAGGTCGAACAATCCACCCTTTTAGAGTTGCATCACACCTGGGATTAGAGATCAAACAATGTTGAATGGGTCCAATGTATCAGATCCAGGAATTATGTGGAAACTAAAGCTTCTGGAGTGGTATTGGATGTATTTTCAAGCTTTGCATGCACAGGAGCGAATGCCCTTGAGATATCTCATGCCAAAACGTTTTGCAATTTGAGCAATTCAGTCAAATCTTCTTGTAGAAACACCTGTAGAAAAGAGATCTTGTCCCTGCAATGGCTCTGATACGATGTAAAATTAGTCACAACAGATCTAATGAACAAGTAAGTCAATCACAACAGATGAATATAGAAAATATGGTGTAAAACTGTGCAAAACATGCAGCAGTGCTCAATATCCCAGAAAGGGTGAATGAATTACAATAGAATACAATATCTGTCAATGAGCAATTCGAATTGACTAAGTAGGCCATTCGAATCACTGAATGGAGTAGCTTGACTCCAACTAGGAGTCCTCATCATCAATCGGTGGTGGTCCTCAATGCACAAGAACCAGTCATCCAGGTGTCAATCTGAGTCTAACTGAGTGTGTCATGTGTAACTGAAGTGTGTAGCACTGATTAAGGGAAGGAGGCTCAGTGGGGGGGTGCATGGGAGACTAACTGAAGTCAGAACAAGTCATCTAGTCAAACTGGAGGTCCAACGGAAGTGAAACAGTCAGTCGGGAGTGAAACTAGCCTTAAATCAGGGAGAATCGGAGCTAACTGAATTTAACTGAAGTGGAACTGCAGTGGTAGGTGAACAAGTGCGCCCTTCTCTGGAAGTAGGTGAGAAGTGGGCGCCCTTCAGACTAGGAGGGCTAAAGCTCTGAAGGAAGTGGCTCCCGGGTGCTAGAATAAGGTGGCTAAGGTGCTGGAGGCATCAAACTGGTGACTGGGATGCATTCAAAGTGCATGCAAGTGCATGCAAACCCTAGAATTTGCATGCAAACCCTAATTGCATGCAAGATCCTGAAAAAGATGATGTGGATATCCGAACACCCCCCCTCAAGCTAGACTATGATGTGCAAAAAATAATGTGGGGCCCTGGTAACTAAGACCAAAGGTCACCCCAATACAATAATCCAAAAAATGTTGAAAATAAACTAAGTGAGGAAAGAGGGAAAACCCAGTGGGAAGAAAGCCCCCCCTTAAGCTAAAGAATAATAATGAATCAATATGTCTCCACCATGATGGAACTCACCCCCAACAGTGAACGGAGGTAAGAGAACTTCTTCTCAGTGAAGCTCTTGGTGAAGATGTCTGCAATTTGCTCATCAGTAGGGCAATATTGCAGAATGATGGTGCGGTCATGCACCAACTGTCGAATGTAATGCATATGAATCTCAATGTGTTTGGTCCTCTGCCGCTGAACTGGATCTGTGGAGATCTTGATAGCACTTTGATTGTCACAAAATAGGACAGTCGAAGTAGTGCCACCAAAACCAAACTCGGAAAGAATACCCTGCAACCAAACTGCCTGAATGTAGGCATTGACTGCCCCTCGATACTCTGCCTCTGCTGAAGAAAGTGCAATGGCTGCTTGATTTTTGCTGGACCAACAAATAGCACCATAACCAATCATGAAAACATAACCGGAAGGGGACTTTCGATCAATTCTATCACCTTCCCAATCTGAATCAGTAAAACCAATGAAATCAAGCTCAGAATCTGCAGCATAATGTATGCCAAAATGTCTCGTACCTTGCACATACTGCAAGATCCGCTTGGCTGCTCGCCAATGAAGCTCATGTGGCTGCTGCATATATCTTGACACGGCACTCACGGCATATGATATATTAGGCCTTGAGTGTGTCAAATAAAGTAGTGAACCAATCAACTGTCGATACATACTGCAATCTGCAAGCGGTGTAGAATCTCCCTCCTCAAGACTGATTCCTGAGAGGAATCAGAATGGGGCTGCCTTAAATTCAGCCATATTAAACTTCAATGACAGGTCGGAAGCATATTTTTGCTGAGATATAGTGATCCCATCAAAATTTTGAGCTATCTCCAAGCCCAAAAAGTGACTCAGCAAACCCAAATCGTTCATGTCAAAAGCTAGATTTAAGGCAGTTTTTAGCTTGTTTATTGAAGTAAGAGTGCTACCAGTAATGAGAAGATCATCAACATAAAGTACAATAACCAAAAAATTACCTTTAACTCGCTGAAGATACACATTCGAATCAGATTTGCATCTTTGGAAATTCTGAGAAAGAAGGAAGGAGTCCATCTTTGCGTACCAAGCTCTTGGGGCCTTTTTTAACCCGTACAAAGATTTCTTCAATCTGCAAACCAATGATGGATCTGATGTATAACCCTCTGGCTGCTGCATATATACCTCTTCAGCAAGGTCTCCATGTAAAAATGCACTCTTCACATCCATGTGGTGCACTTCCCAGTGCTTGGATGCGGCAATGGCTAAAACAAGGTGGATGGAATCCATCTTTGCAACCGGTGCAAAAGTCTCAGTGTAGTCCACTCCTTGGACTTGGGATAAACCTTTTGCCACCAACCTTGTTTTTATTTTCAGATAGTGCCATCAGCAGCAACTTTAGTATGGTAGACCCATTTACACTTCACTAATTTTCTTCCAGGTGGAAGAGAAACTAGCTCCGATGTGTTGTTCTTTTGAAGAGAACTGTACTCTTCATCCATGGCACTTTGCCATCTCGGATCTCGGTGGGAAGAATAGTATGATGTGGGATCTGAACCAGCCATCAAATAACAAATCTTAGGAAGTAATGGATCAGCAATAGATAGTGCCATACCTGCTCTTTGAAAGTCTGCTCTTGTTCATCTCGGATCAGCAGGATTTCCAAGGTTCGAACCAGCAGATTGGAGAGTGTTTTGGGCCCACTTTGGTAACTGAGGAGTATCATAATGGTCGGATTCCGAACCTGATATGTCATGATCATCATATGCTTTTTAAATATCAGAAATATCAGAACTCATACCTTCATTATCGCTGCACGGATATTCTTCTGGTGAAGGCGGTGAATCGGCAGTCTTTTCCTCGACTAGTTGCAATTCTTGAAGCGGTTCTTCAAATTGCACACTGGGCTCTATGAATATATTTTTAGATATGATATCCATGAGTTTATATGCTTTTGATTCTTCCCCATATCCTATCAGTATGCACTCGGTACTTTGTGGATCCAAAGCTCGTCTCTTCTCAGAAGGAATTCTAGCCCATGCAGTAGAGCCAAAAACTCTCAAATTTGACACATCCGGTTTGTGACCAAAGAATGCTTCGAAAGGAGTCATACCTTTCACGGATGAATGTGGAACTTGGTTCTGTATGTATGCAGAAACATTGATTGCTTCAGCCCAAATATTTGCAGCCAAACCTTTTGATTCAATCATGCATGTAGCCATCTCTTTCAGTGACCGGTTTTTCCTTTCCGCTACACCGTTCTGCTGGGGTATGTAGGGAACTGTATGTTGGATCTGAATTCCGCTTTGGGCACAAAGTTGCAGCAACTTGGACTTAATATATTCTCCACCATTATTAGATCTAAGAGCTTTGATCTTGCTCTCAGTGGCGGTCTCAACAGAAGCCTTAAAATCCTTGAATTTTTCAAGCACTTCTGACTTGTTTTTGAGAAAGAATACCCATGTAAAGCAGGAAAAATCATGAATAGATGTCAAAACATACCTTGAAACATTTAATGACATATGGGGCAGCGGACCACTGATATCAGAATGGATCAACCCCAAAATAGTAGAAGCTCTGCTAGCTTTGCCGCGGTCGAATCTGTGCTCGGGGTGCTTCCCAATGATGCAACCAGTGCATATTCCATGCGAGGAACGGAGTTGTGGAAGACCATCTACCATGGATTTTTTTGATAACAGCAGCAAATACTTATAATTAAGATGTCCAAATCTTTCATGCCAAAGCCTACTAAACTCATTACCATGTGTGCGAAGAGGAGTGGGCTTTGCAAGTGGAATAAAGTGTGAAAACTCATAGCATTTTGCAGTGTGGTTTGCCTTTCCGACTGCAACAAGTCTTCCACTTTTGATATCAGAAATTTCAATTGTATTAGGGTTGAATGTAACTTGCTTCGGTTCACCAGTGTGTGTCATTTGATACATAGAAAGAAGATTTTAAGCCAAGGAAGGGACATAGAGAACATTCTAAAAGCTTCCATGATCTACATGAATCGTACCTTTGCCCTTTGAAGAAATTTTTGAGTCATCTCCCAAATGGATGGGGATGGAGCTGTTTGGATTGAATGAGGAAAAAGAATCAATATTTTCAGCCATATGATTTGATGCACCCGAATCTATCAAGAGAGTAGTGGGCTTCGAAACCGTTGCCATGAGTGCTTGTCCTCTTTCATGATCATCATTCCTATCCTTCTTCCTTGCACCGTCGGGAAGAGTTATGTTGTTCTTTTCCAAAAGGAGGGCCATTTGTCTATAGTCTTCTTCATACATGAACTTTCGCGATGAAAGCCACGATTGCAATAAGTACATTTAGATTTTTGGTTACCTTCTTTGCCCTTTTGCTTGAACTTCGAACTAGATGGTGCATCCGTTTGTTTGCCTTTGTCTTTTTGCTTGTGAGGCTCGAATTTGGGCTTCCCCTTCTTTTTCTTTCCTTTACCATTCGAGATATTGGGTCCTTGAACATATAGGTCTGAATCTTTGGAGCTTATGGACCCCATTTGAATCAACTTGTCATGCTCTTTTGTGACGGACTCAATGAAGGCATTCAAGGTAGGCATCTTCCAATTCGGGGTAGTTAGCTGACCGGAATTGAAAGTAGAGACAAATACTGAATAATATTTACCAAGCTTGCTTAGAATGGAGAGGATCAATTGTTTGTTCTCTTTGATAACTCCACTGTTCTTCAACTGCAAGTTCAAGTTCTTGAATTTTGTGAAGAATTCATTGATGGTCTCGAAATTCTCAGGACTAAGGGAAATCAATTCATTCTCTAATTGAAAAGCCCTAAGCTCATCCTGCTTTTCAAATAGTGTTTCAAGTTGCTCCCATATAGCTTTTGGAGTCTTCAATCCGCTGAGATGGAAGTGAAGATCTTTGGAGATGGAGAGAAAAAGAAGACCATAAGCTTCATCAAGCTTGTTGTAGTGTTTGGTTCGATCTGACGCATTGTTTGGCTCCAATTCAAGACCAAGAGTGACTCGGTAGTAACCTTTTGAACGTAATATGATCTCCATATCATCTTTCCAATCAAAATAATTGAATGGGGTGAGGATAGGCTTTGAAGAAGAGTATTCCATTGCTAGGAGCGAGTCAAACTGATGTAGATGAGCTTGCCTGCAGAGTGTAGCGAATGCAAAAGAGGAGTTTGCATGCACAGTGTAGCAGATGCAAAGGAGGAGCTTGATAACCTGCAAATCACAATCAAACCAAGAACAATAAGGTCGAACAATATACCTTTTTAGAGTTGCAACACACCTGGGATTGGAGATCAAACAATGTTGAATGGGTCCAATGTATCAGATCCAGGAATTATGTGGAAACTCAAGCTTCTGGAGTGGTATTGGATGTATTTTCAAGCTTTGCATGCACAGGAGCGAATGCCCTTGAGATATCTCATGCCAAAACTTTTTGCAATTTGAGCAATTCAGTCAAATCTTCTTGTAGAAACACCTGTAGAAAAGAGATCTTGTCCCTGCAATGGCTCTGATACCATGTAAAATTAGTCACAACAGATCTAATGAACAAGTAAGTCAATCACAACAGATGAATATAGAAAATATGGTGTAAAACTGTGCAAAACATGCAGCAGTGCTCAATATCCCAGAAAGGGTGAATGAATTACAATAGAATACAATATCTGTCAATGAGCAATTCGAATTGAATAAGTAGGCCATTCGAATCACTGAACGGAGTAGCTTGAATCCAACTAGGAGTCCTCATCATCAATCGCTGGTGGTCGTCAATGCACAAGAACCAGTCATCCATGTGTCAATCTGAGTCTAACTGAGTGTGTCATGTGTAACTGAAGTGTGTAGCACTGATTAAGGGAAGGAACCTCAGTGGGGGGGCGCATGGGAGACTAACTGATGTCAGAACAAGTCATCTAGTCAAACTGGAGGTCCAACGGAAGTGAAACAGTCAGTCGGGAGTGAAACTAGCCTTAAATCAGGGAGAATCGGAGCTAACTGAATGTAACTGAAGTGGAACTGCAGTGGTAGGTGAACAAGTGTGCCCTTCTCTGGCAGTAGGTGAGAAGTGGGTGCCTTTTAGCCTAGGAGGGCTAAAACTCTGAAGGAAGTGGCTCCCGGGTGCTAGAATAAGGTGGCTAAGGTGCTAGAGGCATCAAACTGGTGACTGGGATGCATGCAAAGTGCATGCAAGTGCATGCAAACCCTAGAATTTGCATGCAAACCCTAATTGCATGCAAGATCCTGAAAAAGATGATGTGGATATCCAAACACTAAGGTCAGGGAAGAAGGGGGATTCATAATGGTTAGGTCTACATGAGGTTCGACCAAAATTTTTGACTTCTTTATAAGAGTTCTAGGTGTCTTACGCTGGTCTGTCTCCATGAATTTCTTGATCTGTTCCTCCACTGGTAACTTATTCTTAGCTGCATCTTCTAAAATCTAAGTGGCATTGTTGTATAATTTGATTTCATCTTCTTCCGTTGGCTCCTGGAAGGTTCCTTTTCTTTTCCCTTTTCCTTTTGTCGGTACTACCTTGTTTTGTCGTTCTTCCGATAGTTCAACCACTACCCTTTGAATATTTTCATTCGTGAAAAGATGCTCTGGGTTGTCGGAATATGTGCTACTGTTAGAATGCTCTGCAGGTTCAACTGGATTTTTATGAGGTGTGTTTGTCAGAGTCAAGACATCGGTAGTGGGAACTGGTTCAAGCTAATAGATGAAAGTATTGATATAGAGTCGACTTTCATATTCTTCTTCCTTCTCTGCATCCTATAGCGGCTCGACAATGGTGAAGTCGACCTTTCTAGCATGGGTCAGAATGGCCAATACTTCATTAGATTGTCGACTCAACTCTGTGAAAATTTCATTTACTGTAGGATAGTAGTCGAGGCGCTTTGCCTACCCTGCTTCTCCTTGCATATACCAAACCATTGTGTCATCCAAAGAGAGTTGGATGTGTTATGTCGAAGGTATACTCTGTCGAATGTTCTGTGGTACTCTCCATCTTGTCTCTTTTGTTTTGAAGTTGAGGAACCAAGCTTCCAACCACAACTTGACTGTTGTAGGTCCGTGATGACTTCCTCCTAGTGAAAAGCATAAAAAATTATCCATAAAAACAAGTCACTCCTGACTGAAGTCCTTATTTCCTCGCGTCGAATATGGGTTGAGGAAATCCATATGACTACAAATGGGTACCGAATGGCGGCCCCTCGTCTTGTAATTTATTGTAGGTGTGCTTGATTATGTCGGCCAAGAAATCGGCCCATTTTTACACTTTACCCCATGTTGCCATGTTTTTAACTGCTTCCATCATATCAAGTTTTAGTTCGGACCCCCTTCCGGCTCGTTAAAGTGCACGCGACACAATCTTAGCTGCGGTTTTGCATGTTCCATATTTGATGCTATTCACAACCAATCCTCATGATTTATTCCCTGCAACAGTATCTACAAATTCATTGACCAGAGTTGTGCTTGAATTGGTTGGTACAACATCCCCCTTATTCGACAGACCAATGATTTTGTTGATGATTTCACCGTTAATTTTGACTGGGTCATCAAAATAGAACTTTCCATCATGATAACGGCTAATGATGAACTGTGCAATGATTTCCTTCAACCCTCCAAATCTTTCTAGAAGCAGTGCCTTCATATAGTGCATGATTGTAGCAGTTTCCAGTTTCCAGTTTCCAGAAAATAACTCAATTCTCAATGCTATGCTATATAAATGACAATGTTAAGACAATGGATAATATAGCCAACCACGATCCGGACGTTCGATGTAGATCCCCGCTGAAGCTTTCAGTTCATGCACTTGAACCTGCAAATTAGTCTTCGCATCCAATATACAACAAGCACATATAATACATGAAAGACATTAACATCATCAATAGCAACAGTCCATGATATAATAAGTAAATGCAACCCAATGTAATATAAACAACATTCACAACATTAATGGATGAGAATATGAGTATTTCTATTAATAAATAACAAGAAGTATAATGTGATATGACCTCTTGCTGGCATCCAATCTAAACCAAGAACTAGGTCTCTCCACTTATTCCTCCACCTCTTCAATCCTCCATGGAATGGAAAACTCAAACTATGAAAGAAGTTTGGAAGGTGAACATAGAAGGTTCACAACAACAAGGATCAATGAGTATAGACTCAAGATGTGGCAAAAATCCACTAGAGTTATCTTACTTTCTCTTCTCCTCCCTTCCATATGCCATAAGAGCTCAATATATAGCCTTCCAAAGGTAAGTGAAAGGACACATCGAAGCATTACTAGTTAAATGGAGGGCCAAAGGTCACCCTAAGACCGCTTTTTGGGAGTAAATAGTCATATACTAGTGATTTTTACCATTTTACTTGTCACCCACAGGCTATAGTGGTGTAGCTCGTGGGTATGCTAGCTAAAGTGGAACAACTAGCGTACAGGAAGAAAAAATAGGGAGATAATGTGTCTGAAGGACATAAAGTGCCTCTGATTCAGTGAAATGGATACTGAATGCCAAAGAGTGTTAATGCTCACAAGGTGGAAAATTACGTTGTAACAGTTGAGGTTCTCTAGGGGGTTCATTTTTTCCAATTAGTTCAAAATAACCACTTAAATTTGTTCTGTGCCGTTGAAGTGGCGATGGAGGCTCCGCAATGAGTGGAGGAAGGTTTATCAACCTTCTTGACCTACGAGGAGTTTGGTATTTCACAATTACAATGAAAATATTCTATGTGATAAACTTAGGGGACACTAGAACAATAGTAAACACACAACACACCGCTACAAAATTTGCTATAGTAATCCAAACCAAGCAAACAGATAGTCTCCCAAAGGAAATTCTGGGATGATTAGGGACCAGAACAAACCAGTGGAGTAATGAAGAACATTTATCTGGGGTCCATGGTACATTGATGATGGGGCCAAGTGATGGAATCACCCAACCACCTTCCCAAAGAGATTCAGAGTATTTCCTCCCATATCTGTCCTAGGTGAAGTGAAAATATCCTTTCACTCTCACCTGTGTAGAGCCCTAATGGTCAAGATACTAAGGCTACCAACAATGAAAAAAGAGTCAGGGGGGGCAGTCGCAGGTCAAACTAACGCGCATGGGAAGAGTAACTAATCTTGAAATCTAAAAGTACACAAGGTATTGGTGGATCCCTGTACGCATATCAATCTTGGTAGATGTTGGATTGAAAAGTGGAGGGGTATCCCCAACTAATCAATCTCACACGACCTCGTGCTTGACTCTGGTTTGAGTGGATCTTCCCGACACACCTTCCACAAAGGTGTATTTACCTAGTGATAGTCCACTACGGTTTTGAATTTAAATGGTTTTAGATAGTTAAAAGATTCTAGTCCAAAATCCTAGCCTAAGATAGTTAGTGTGGGTTTCCTAAAAAGAAAAGTTGCTATTAAATTTTAACTTAAATGTTCTTTTTAGGGATTTTATTTACTCAAAAAGGAGTGAGTGTTTGTGCAATATGGTCACAACTGAAAAGCAAAGTGTATACGTAAAAATGCAAGTTCTTTTCATAATTTTCTTTTTCTCTTATCTTTCAAAATCAAAAGCTTGCAAAGTAAACCTAAAATTAACTTTAAAAAAAATATTTACTTTTTCAAAGAGTTAGCATGTACAACTAAAATCTATTTTGAAAAAGATGATCTTGCTTAAAAGTACTTGTTCTTTCCCATTTTTCCTTTTAAATGAAAGAAATAAAAAATAAATATGAACAAGACAAGAACAATAAGAAATGCAAGTATAAAATGACTATACCTAAACCTATAAAGCTCAGAAATATACCCTCAAAAGAATCTGAAGATAACAAATCCAAGAATTTTATTCAACCAAGCAATAAGTAACTAACTCTGATATAGAGACACTATGTAATCAACAGACATAAACTGATAAAGCAAAGAATCAAACAAGATATCAAACTGCCCTTCCATAAACTACTAACCATAAAGGAAAATGGATTCAAAAGACTTAGGTACCCTCAACAAGCAAATGAAAACCAAACAAATCTCAAAAAGAGCCAAAAGGACTTAGTAAAAACCCACAAACAGGTCCAAATGATCTAGAAATAAGCAAAGAAACTCTTTCACCAACAAAGCAAAGATCCAAAGCTTAAACCCTAGGAGAAAATCAAAATTCTCAGGAAAAACCGCACATGTCAGTGCAGCATAATGCGAGTGACCCGCGAGTACAGATGTGAGCAACTCATGGGTAAGGGAAAAAGTTGTGACTATAACTAAGTATAATTCGAGGGTCTACTTTGATAATAAAATAAAATAAAATCTCAAGTTAGACCAAATCTGAGTAAAAAGAAGGGGTCTAGACACCCTATAAACCCTCATAGAGAACTAAAGGATTGATTAAACTGAAGAAACTACCCGAGGATTCCCATAGCAACAACAAGAACTCCCTAGCAGATTCTCCAGTTCTGTTGTTCGGTAAATATACCTATGATTGGGAAGTTCAAAGATCATCAAAATACATTTATTTAAGGTACAGAGTCTGAATGGTAAAAAAACACAACATATAATACTTCTTTTAATTAAGAAAGAACTAGGTTTTATAGGTAAAACACATACCTGAATAACTGAAGTCTGATCTGAGCATTAATCTTTATCCTCTGATCCACTATTCCAGATGAATAACCTACAATAAACAAGATACCCTTCTCAATGCTTTTGACTAAACTGAGATGAATAATTTAGCATGAAACTCATATATAAGAAAATATGAAATATTCAATAAACTAGATTCATATAATAGACAAATCTTATAGGAAGGGAAATATCTTGTATTAATTGCATTAATGGAAATCAGATATACCTACTTTGTAATGTGCACCGTCGAAACCTAACCCTGGGCTCCTTTATCCTCTCCCTTCAATCGATATTTCTCCAGCATTTCCTTATCAAAATTGGTTCTCCCTTTATCAAGGCCCTTACCTTGTATTTATAGCAAAGCTGAGAGGATAGGCTCAAAAGGTAAATTGGTTGGGGATGTTATGGTAGTTAGAATAACTGCCGCAACTAATCCCTAATCAGTCTTTATATATTTTTTTCTTGGTTTAGAGATACCCGTGAGTATATCTTGTTGATGTATTTGTAACTTCGGAATGTATTTCATATATGTATATTCTATTCCTATAGAGATGTTATTATTCCTCTATACATAAGTGTTTGTATTCCTATAGAGATGTTATTATTCCTCTACACGGAAGTGTCGTCATATATATTGTAAGTATCGTAACTTATATTTGATGGGTTATTAGACCACCTTGTTGGGGTCATCCCTGTATAAGTCATGTGGGTTAAAGGGTTATTAGACCACCCTATTGGGGGTCGGCCTTGTCAGCATTATGCTATGTGGTTAAGTTAAGGTGACCTAGTAAATGTTTTTAGGCAAGTCAAGTCAGGTATAAATAGAGTGCGGGAGGCACTCTATTTAATCATTCACTTACTCACACTTACACTCATTGGAGAGTGGCACACTAGTGGAGGAGGAGAAGCTACTGCTAGGAGTATATCTCTTATGCTTGGGTTGTTTCACTGCTCTATCTATATCTGAGGAAGTTGTGGGGTTTTTCACCTTTATGGTTTTCCCCAGTGAAACTCTGTGTGTCTATTGTCTCTTGTGTGCTTGCATTATTATGTCCATGATTGATATGATGTAGATATGCTGTACATGTTGTTCTCTCAGTTAAGATCCTAGATCATATTGAAGTAAATTATGAAAAACTAACATGGTGCCAGATCTATCTTGAAAGAAGGCATGGTATGGAATTTATGACACTTGTTGCACTTGCGAAGCTAGGGCTTGATATTGCAAAAACCAGTCATCATATAACTTTCGCTATAACTCCATTTTGGCGCAGTTTTAGGATCTGAAAATTTTACAGGTCGAAGATAAAATCCTAATGTACCTTGTGTCTGAAGCACAATGATCCAGGTGGATATCGGTATCCACCCACCTTTCCAATTGGCTCAAAACAATTGTCTGGCAATTTTGGTAATTTACTATTTTTAGCAGTTTTTCGGGTCCTGAACTTCTGGGGCCGTTTTGAGGACATAAACGACCTTTTTTGGCGATTTGGGGGGCCAAATGGATGCTTTTGGCATGCATTTGGCTCTAATTGAAAGTTGTAAATCTCGAATAGACCTTTCCAACAGGCTACCAAGCGCCCCAAATGGAGATCGTATGCAAACGTTATGACCCCGGGAAGTTGACGGTTCAACTAACCACCTTGGGGCCGCAAACTTTATGACGGTTCATCTTCTAGGGTTAGGTTTTTGGATGTTTGGGATTCTTTCCCTCATGCTTATGCTAAATAGGCCCTTTGGGCCTCTCTTTGTATTCATCATCTTGCAATTGAGCGTAGCTGTCACATCTCTTCTCAGAGATAAGCCGCCACCATTCCAGCAAGCTTGTTTTCCGCTGCATTTTACAGTTTTAGCTTATTCCCTTATTGAATAGAAAACCGGTTTTACTGTATCTCTGTTATTTTGTGTTAAGAATTTGATAATAATCTGTATTCACTTCATTCTTCTCATAAAATACGGATTAGTGGTATCAAAGCGGTCTGCTCCTTGTCGTCTTAATGCATGTCCCCAACAAGGTCAGGGTACAAAGAATTGGGTCTCGAGCTTGTTTCTCTTGAGGACAAAATCTCTCACATGCCCAAGCGACCTCTCATGGAAGGAGAAAAGAAAGATGACGGGACAGGAGATCCTTTCAAAATGTTGCTTGAGGAAGCCCTCACGCAACAGAGGAATGAGATGATGGATAGTTTTGCGCAAATCCTTCGGTGGCTACCAACAAGCGATGCATCTTCCTCGAGCGGAGGCGCCGCCCCCTTCAAGGTACAAATCAACTTCGACATTCCTATATTTGAAGGTCAGATAGATACAGATACCGTAGATAAGTGGTTGAATCTACTAGAAGGGTATTTTTCTATCCATAAATTTTTGAATAGAGAAAAGATTATTTTTTCGCTCCTCAAAGTCGTTCCCCGTGTCAAAGATTAGTGGGAAACTTTCTGCGAGCAAAAGGACACAGAAGGAACCTCATTATTTTAGGTCACGGCCACCTCGGAATCCTTCAGGGATGCTATTAAGGAACAATAATACCATGTTGGAAGTTATGATGACTTATATACCAAACGGACCACACTGCGACAAGAAAGAGACCAAGAAGTGCCAGAGTTCACAAATACCTTCCATACCTTGTACACCAAGTTGGGTATCCAATATTCAGAGTGACATATGGTGCTCAAGTATCACGGTGGTCTGCATAGATACATCCAGACCGAAAAGGAATTTCTGGACATCTCTTCCTTGGGCACGGCCTATCGATATGCCATCAAAATCGAGCAGAAGCTCAAACAAAAGACGAGACAATTTGGGCCTAGGAACCCCTCACAACAAAAGATAGGAAAGGGTGGCCCCAACCCATAGAATAAAGGACAGAGCAAAGATGGCCAATATCAGGAAAACCAGTCCAAGCCGCAAGAAAAGAAGGACACCGGAAAGACAAAGAAAGATACGAGGAAGTGGTGTGACTTCCATAAGAGCCCTTGGCATAACACTGCTGACTGCCACTCAAAGCAGTCGCTGGTGGCCGAAGTGAAAGCATATGAATCAGATGCGGATTTTGACTCTGATTCCAAACCAGAAAGGGAAAGACGGATCATCAACATGGAACCCAGTGCCACCATTGCTACCACCAAGCTCCATCCTGATGAACTAACGAGCCAGAAGAAGGAGAATGCCTCTTCCATTCACAAATGTGGGTAAAAGGAACCCCGCTGCACTTCATCATTGATAGTGGTAGCCAGAAGAACATCATCTTAGCAGAGGTCATCAAGCGCCTGGAAATGCCGACAACGCCGCACCCACAACCCTACACCATTGGATGACTCCGCAAAGGAAGCAATCTCTACATTATCCAATAGTGCCGACTGTCGTACGACATCAAGCCCTTCAAGGACGAGGTATTGTGTGATGTTGCTCCTCTCGAAGTTTCAGATGTTCTTCAGGGCCAGCCTTATTTATGCAAACGTCATGCTATATATGAGTCTATACCTCGTAGTGTTATTATTTCTTTGAACAGGGAATTGTACAGGATACCCGAGGCAGTCCCTCCTAGTGCTATTTCGTTGATCTCTGCCAAGTAATACAGGACGGTCATATCTCAGACTGGAAAATTTGTCTTCTTCGTGATTCGCTCTCTAAGTGAGAGAGAGATCGCAGCCACATCCAGGGCCTCTGCGACCGATCTCTCCACACAACAGAATCAAGTGGATAAGGTGGTGGAAGAATACTAAGATATCTTCTCCTCTCCTACTGGGGCACCTTTGCACTGCTAGGTCAAGCATCCCATCGATCTGACCCCGGGCACACCGCTACCCAATGGGCCAATCTATCACCGCTCTATATTGGAAAACGAGGAGATCAAGAGGTAGATCTAAGAATTGATCCACAAGGGGCACATCCATCCTAGCTCATCACCTCGTGGGAGCCCAATCGTGTTGGTGCAAAAAAAATATGGGAATTGGCGACTTTGCATTGTTTACCGGGCCTTGAATAAAATCAGATTCCGCAACCGGTACCCGATTCCCTGAAACGACGACCTCCTTGATCAGCTCACGGGGGCCAAATACTTCAGTAAGATTGATCTGAATTTTAGCTACCACCAAATCCCAATAGAAAAGACAGATGTATGGAAGACTTCTTTCAAGTCAAAAGAAGGTCTTTTTGAATGGTTGGTCATGACCTTTGGTTTGACAAATGCTCCAGCAACTTTTATGAGGATGATGGATGATATCCTACGACCTTTCACCAATAATTTTATGGTGGTGTATCTGGATGACATCCTCATCTACAACAAGACTTGGGTGGAACACTTGCAACATATTCAACAGGTTATGCACACCCTGTGGCAGCACAAACTATATGCAAACTTGGAAAAATGCTCCTTCAGCATGGACAGGGTCCATTACTTAGGCTACATCATTGATCAACATGGTGTGCATGTGGATCCAACCAAGATCTAGGTCATCCGTGGCTGGCCCGCCCCAACCACACTCACTGAACTTCGGAGCTTCTTGGGCCTCGGCCAATTTCTATCGCCGGTTCATGCTGGGATTCTCTCATATCACATGGGCCCTCAACCAAGTAACCAAGGGTGGCGGTAAGGCCAAATTTGTGTGGGGCCTATCCCAACAACAAGCCTTTGATGACTTGAAGAAGCATTTGCGCTCATCACCGGTACTCTCATTACCGGACCTGCAACATCCCTTTGAGATCGAGACAGATGCTTTAGATTATGCTATGGGTGTCGTTCTCACTCAACACGGCCACCCTGTGGCATATCATGGTGAGACACTATCATATGATGTCCGTAAGTACCCTACTTACGACAAAGAGATGTACTCCATTGTGCAAGCCTGCTGCTAGTGGAGACATTACATTCTTGGGAAGGAGACAGTCATCCACACTGATCACAAGCCCCTACAGTTCATGCAGACCCAAGGAAAGTTGCAGAATGACCACCATCAGAAGTGGTCAACATACTTACAGTAGTTCCACCTCAACATCAAATATAAAACAGGGAGTACCAACCGAGTTGCTGACTGCCTCAGTCGACTTCCAGTCGTGGAACTCACCACGGTGCTAGACTCTTATGGCCATGAGACCTCCAAATGGGAACCAACTCAGTGGTCGCTAATTTCCATCTTCAAGACGGATTATTGTGCCATCTGGGCCATCTCTTCGTTCCATCAAGCAAGTGCGCAAAGCTGATTTGGGAAGCTCATTACAGTCGGGTGGCAGGACACTTTGGCGTTGAAAAGACAGTGGCAGTGTTGCAGAAACATTTCTACTGGCCAAAACTTCGACAGGATGTCGGAAAGTATATCAGGTCCTGCAGCACTTGCGTTATTTCCAAACCGACCACTAAGAAACAAGGCTTGTACACCTCTCTTCCTACTCCTGACAGGCCATGGGAATCCATCTCAATGGACTACATGTCGGGCCTCCCATCCACCAAGAGGGGAAACGACTGTGTTTTCGTGGTTGTTGGTCGCTTTTCCAAGATGGTGATTCTAGCCGCCTGCAAGAAGAACATCACAGCAGAAGCCACTGCCAAGCTCTTCTTTGAACGAGTATGGGTACATTTTGGGATCCCAAAGACCATTATCTCATACCATGACAGTCGGTTCCTCAACACATTCAGGTCAAGCCTCTGGTCACTGCTGGATACCAAGCTCACCAAATCCACTGCCTTCCACCCCCCAGACAGACGACCAAATCGAGGTCATCAATTGGATGGTCGTACATATCTTGCATATACAATTCAACACACCCCCACACATGGGATGAGAGTCTTTCCTATGTCCAACATAGCTACAACCGAGCCCTGCATAGCTCAACTGGCCACATCCCCTTTCAGGTGGGGTTGGGATTCCAACCATTGGGCCCCATGGATGTTGCACTTCCCTTGGCGACCACCTAGGTCAACTCGTCCCCATAAGCTGACAAAGCCACCCGGTTCATTGAACGGATCCAACATATCTGCCAACAGGTTCAGGATATTCTATAGAATTCTAATGCCAAGTACAAGCAGTGCCATGATCAACATCGGGTGCCACATAAGTTTCAGGTGGGTGACAAAGTTTGGTTGCATTTGCAGAAAGAACTCCTTACAGGGCCCCATCGGAAGCTTCGCCCACTCCGTTATGTGTCATACACCATCACCAATGTGGTGGGTGACAATGCTTTTGAGCTCAACATTCCCCCCTTCCTTGGTCTGCATCCAGTCTTCAACGTGGCTCTCCTTCGGCCATATTTTGCACCATTATTAGACACCTCAGAGACAACAGAGCAGTTGACACCAGCAGAGCTCAACCCTGACTGCTTGCAATAGGAATCCAGTGATCATATTGAGGACACCCATATCAAGGGCACTCGACATCAAAGGATCCAGCTTTATCGAGTTGTCAAAGAAGGGCAGCTCCTGCACCAAGGCAAGTGGCTCACCCGGGGACAAATTCAGTAGAAATTTACTCATCTGATGGGGGAACTCAACGCAATGGAGACCATTGCTTCCTAAGGAGAGAGGATTGATCTAGGTGGATATTAGTGGCCACCCACCTTTCCAACTAGATCAAAACAATTGTGTGGCAATTTTTGTAATTTACTATTTTTAGCAGTTTTTTCGGGTCCTGAACTTCTGGGGCCGTTTTGAGACCCTAAACGACCTTTTTTAGCGATTTGGGGGGCCAATTGGATGCCATTGGCATGAATTTAGCCCATATTAAAAATTGTAAATCTCGGATAGACCTTTCCAATGGGCTACCGAGCGCCCCGAACGGAGATCGTATGCAAAAGTTATGACCCTGGGAAGTTGACTATTCAACTAACCACCTTGGGGCCGCAAACTTTATGACGGTTCATCTTCTAGGGTTAGGTTTTTGGATGTTTGGGATTCTTTCCCTCATGATTATGCTAAATAGGCCCTTTGGGCCTCTCTTTGTATTCATCTTCTTGCGAATGAGCGCAGCCGTCACATCTCTTCTCAGAGATAAGCCGCCACCATTCCAACAAGCTTGTTTTCCGCTGCATTTTACAGTTTTAGCTTATTCCCTTATTGAATAGAAAACCGGTTTTACTGTATCTCTATTATTTTGTGTTAAGTATCTGATAATAATCCGTATTCATTTCATTCTGCTCATAAAATCCGGATCAGTGGTATCAGAGCGGTCTGCTCCTTGTTGTCTTAATGCATGTCCCCAACAAGGTCAGGGTACAAAGAATTGGGTCTCGAGCTTGTTTCTCTTGAGGACAAAAGCTCTCGCACGCCCAAGCGACCTCTCATGGCATGAGAAAAGAAAGATGACGGGACAGGAGATCCTTTCAAAATGTTGCTTGAGGAATCCCTCACGCAACAGAGGAATGAGATGATGGATAGTTTCACGCAAATCCTTCGGCGGCTACCAACAAGCGACGCAATTTCCTCGAGCAGAGGTGCCGCCCCCTTCAAGGTACAAGTCAACTTCAATATTCCTATATTTGAAGGTCAGATAGACGGAGATGTTGTAGATAAGTGGTTGAATCTACTAGAAGGGTATTTTTTTGTCCATAACTTTTTGAATAGAGAAAAGATTACTTTTGCGCTCCTCAAAGCCGTTCCCCATGTCAAATATTGGTGGGAAACTTTCTGCGAGCAAAAGGACATAGAGGAAACCTCATTATTTTAAGTCATGGCCACTTGGGAATCCTTCAAGGATGCTATTAAGGAACAATACTACCCTATTGGAAGTTATGACGACTTGTATACCAAATGGACCACACTACGACAAGAAAGAGACCAAGCAGTGCCAGATTTCACAAATACCTTCCATACCTTGCGTACCAAGCTAGGTATCAAAGATTTAGAGTGACATCTGGTGCTCAAGTATCGCGATGGTCTGCATAGATACATACAGACCGAAATAGAATTTTTTGACATCTCTGCCTTGGGCATGACCTACTGATATGCCGTCAAAATCGAGCAAAAATCAAACAAAAGACGTGGCAATTTGGGCTTGGGAACCCCTCACAGCAAAATTCAAGAAAGGGAAGCCCCAAACCACAGAATAAAGGATAGAGCAAAGATGTCCAGTATCAGGACAACCAGTCCAAGCTGCAAGCAAAGAAGGACACCAGAAAGACAAAGAAAGATACTGGGAAGCGTTGCGACTTCCATAAGAACCCTTGGCATAACACTGCTAACTGTCGTTCAAAGCAGTCGCTGGTGGCCAAAGTGAAAGCATCTGAATCAGATGCGGATTCTCACTCTGAGTCCGAACCAAAAATGGGAAGACGGTTCATCGACGCAGAACCCAGTGCCACCATTGCTACCACCAAGCTCCAGCCTAATGAACTAGATGAGCCAGAAGAAGGAGAATGCCTCTTCCATTCACATAAGTGGGTAAAAGGAACCCCGCTTCACTTCATCGTTGATAGAGGTATCCAGAAGAACCTCATCTCAGCAGAGGTCGTCAAGCGCCTGGCCCTGTCAACAACGCCACACCCACAACCCTACACCATTGGATGGCTCCGCAAAGGAAGCGATCTTCGCGTCAACCAACAGTGCCAACTATCATACAGAATCAAGCCCCTCAAGCACGAGGTTTGTGTGATGTTGCTCCTCTCGAAGTTTCAGATGTTCTTTTGGGCCAACATTATTTATGGAAACGTCATGCTATATATGAGTCTAGGCCTCATAGTGTTATTATTTATTTGAATAGGAAATTGTACAGGATATCTAAGGCAGTCCCTCCTAGTGCTATTTCCTTGATCTCTGCCATGCAATGTAGGAAGGTCATCTCTCAGACTGGGAAATTTTTCTTCTTCATGATTCACTCTTAGAGTGAGAGAAAGATCGCAACCACATCCAGGGCCTCCGCGATCGATCTCTCCACACAACAGAAGCAAGTGGATAAGGTGGTGGAAGAATACTCAGATATCTTCTCCTCTCCTACCGGGGTACCTCTGCACTGCCAGGTCAAGCATACCATCGATCTAACCCCGGGCGCACCGCTACCCAATGGGCCAGTCTATAGCCGCTCTCTATTGGAAAATGAGGAGATCAAAAGGTAGATCCAAGAATTGCTCCACAAGGGGCACATCCGTCCCAGCTCATCACCTTGTGGGAGCCCAATCGTGCTGGTGCAGAAGAAAGATGGGACTTGGCAACTCTGCATTGATTACCGAGCCCTGAATAAAATCAGAGTCCGCAGCCGGTACCCGATTCCTCGAATCGACGACCTCCTTGATCAGCTCACGGGGGCCAAATACTTTAGTAAGATTGATCTGAAGTCTTGCTACCACCAGGTCCCAATAGAACAGACAGATGTATGGAAGATTTCCTTCAAGTCAAAAGAAGGTCTTTTTGAATGGTTGGTCATGCCCTTTGGTTTGAAAAATGCTCCAACAACTTTTATGAGGATGATGGATGATATACTACGACCTTTCACCAATAATCTTGTGGTGGTGTATCTGGATGACATCCTCATCTACAACAAGACTTGGGAAGAACACTTGCAACATATTCAATAGGTTCTGCACTCTGCGGCAGCACAAACTATATGCAAACTTGGAAAAATGCTCCTTCGGCATGGAGAGGGTCCATTACTTAGGCTACATCATTGATCGACATGGTGTGCAGGTGGATCTAGCCAAGATCCAGGTCATCCGTGACTGGCCCGCCCCAACCACACTCATTGAATTTTGAAGCTTCTTGGGACTCGCCAATTTCTATCGCCAGTTCGTGCTGGGATTCTATCATATTGCATGGGCCCTCAACCAAGTAACCAAGGGTGGCGGTAAGGCCAAATTTGTGTAGGGCCTATCCCAACAACAAGCCTTCGATGACTTGAAGAAGCGTTTGGACTCATCGCCGGTACTCTCATTACCGGACCTGCAACATCCCTTTGAGATCGAGACAGATGCTTCAGATTATGTTGTGGGCGCCGTTCTCACTCAACACGGCCACCCCATGGCATATCATAGTGAGACACTATCAGATGCTGTCCATAAGTACCCTACTTATGACAAAGAGATGTACTCCATTGTGCAAGTCTACCGCCAGTGGAGACATTACATTCTTGGGAAGAAGAGAGTTATCCACACTGATCACAAGCCCCTACAATTCATGCAGACCCAAGGAAAGTAGTAGAATGACCGCCATCAGAAGTTGTCAACATACTTACAGCAATTCCACCTCAACATCAGATATAAAATAGGGAGTACCAACCGAGTTACCGACTACCTCAGTCAACCTCCAGTCACGACACTCACCATGGTGCTAGACTCTTGTGGCCACGAGACCTCCAGATGGACCCACCTCTACGAGACAGACCCTGACTTCTCCACCACCTACCAAATATTGGGCACCAACTCAGCGGTCACTAATTTCCATCTTTAGGATGATTTGTTGTGCCATCTGGTCCATCTCTGCGTTCCATCAAGCGAGCGCACAAAGCTGATTTGGGAAGCTCATTACAATCGGGTGGCAGGACACTTTGGCGTTGAACAAATAGTTCCAGTGCTGCAGAAACATTTCTACTGGCCGAAACTTCGACAATATGTCGAAAAGTATATCAGGTCCTGCACCGCTTATGCTATTGCCAAACTGACCACTAAGAAACAGGGCTTGTACACCCCTTTTCCTACTCCTGATAGGCCATGGGAATCCATCTCAATGGACTACATGTCGGGCCTCCCGTCCACGAAGATGGGAAACGACTGTGTTTTCGTGGTTGTTGATTGCTTTTCCAAGATGGCGATTCTAGCCGCCTGCAAGAAGGACATCACAACAGAAGCCACTGCTAAGCTCTTCTTTGAACGAGTATGGGTACATTTTGGGATCCCACAGACCATTATCTCAGACCAGGACAGTTGGTTCCTCTGCGCATTCTGGTCGAACATCTGGTCACTGCTGGATACCAAGCTCACCAAATCCACTGCCTTCCACCCCCAGACAGACGACCAAACCGAGTTCGTCAATCGGATGGTCGTACATACCCTACGCATGTACAGTTCAATACACCCACGCACATGGGATGAGATTCTTCACTATGTCTAGCATATCTACAACCGATCCCTGTATAGCTCAATTGGCCATAGCCCCTTTCAGGTGGGGTTGGGATTCCAACCATTGGGCCCCATGGATGTTGCACTTCCCCTGGAGACCACCTCGGCCGACTCATCCCCAGAAGCTGACAAAGCCACCCGGTTCATTGAACGGATCCAACATATCCGCCAACAGGTTTAGGATATTCTACAGAAGTCTAATGCCAAGTACAAGCAGCACCATGATCAACATCGGGTGCCACATAAATTTCAGGTGGGCGACAAAGTTTGGTTGCATTTGCAAAAAGAATGCCTTATAGGGACCCATCATAAGCTTCGCCCACTTCGTTATGGGTTGTACACCATCACCAAGGCAGTGGGTGACAATGCTTTTGAGCTCAACATTGCCCCCTTCCTTGGTCTGCATCTAGTCTTCAACGTGGCTCTCCTTTGGCCATATTTTGCACCATTATTAGACACCTCAGAGATAGCAGAGCAATTGACACAAACAAAGCTCAACCCTGACTGCCTACAATAGGAATCCAGTGATCATATTGTGGACACCCAGATCAAGGGCACTCGACATCAAAGGATCCAGCTTTAATGAGTTGTCAAAGCAAGGCAGCTCCTGCATCAAGGCAAGTGGCTCACCTTGGGCCAAATTCAACAGAAATTTCCTCATCTGATGAGGGAACTCAATGCAATGGAGACCATTGCTTCCTAAGGATGGAGTATTGATCTAGGTGGATATCAGTGGCCACCCACCTTTCCAACTGGCTCAAAATAGTTGTCTGGCAATTTTGGTAATTTACTATTTTTAGCAAGTTTTTCAGGTCCTGAACTTCCGGGGCCGTTTTGAGGCCCTAAACGACCTTTTTTGGCGATTTGGGGGGGCAAATGGATGTCGTTGGCAATCATTTAGTGCCAGTTGAAAGTTGTAAATCTCGGACAGACCTTTCCAATGGGCTACCGAGCGCCCCAAACGGAGATCGTATGCAAAAGTTATGACCCCGGGAAGTTGACTGTTTAACTAACCACTTTGGGGCCGCAAACTTTATGACGGTTCATCTTCTAGGGTTAGGTTTTTGGATGTTTGGGATTCTTTCCCTCATGATTATGCTAAATAGGCCCTTTGGGCCTCTCTTTGTATTCATCTTCTTGCGAATGAGCGTAGCTGTCACATCTCTTCTTAGAGATAAGCTGCCACCATTCCAGCAAGCTTGTTTTCCGCTGCATTTTACAGTTTTAGCTTATTCCCTTATTGAATAGAAAACTAGTTTTACTGTATCTCTGTTATTTTGTGTTAAGCATCTGATAATAATCTGTATTCATTTCGTTCTGCTCATAAAATCTGGATCACACAACTTCTAATTCGTTGTACTTTGTGTTTTATGATCTGTACAGTCAAGGGTTTCTGCCTCTTCCAGATCTCAGTCATAAACAGGTGACCTAGGAAAAAAGGTCATAACTTGGGCTAGGAAGCTCCAAATGCAATTTTGTAAAATGTGATAGGTAGGGCGCGGACTGTACTTTCACAAGCCGAAGGTTTAGAGGCCGAAAGTTACCCAGTGACACGTGGCACTCCGTACAAGTTCGCTCTCTTGTTTTATCCCATAAACAGGTCACGTTGCGACACTTGGAATAACTCTCTCTCAGAGAATCCATTTGAGGTCAGACCTATGGGATTGGAAAGATAACAGGTCAGGATACCACAGGAAGAATTTTCGGACCCTGTAGATCTGAAATTTCAGAGTTACACCAGAAACAATCAAGTGCATATTTCTGTCAAAGCAGAATTGGATTTCGAGCACCTTCATTCATGGCTACGTGAATTTAGGGTTTTGGAGAAAGTTGGAATTTTTGTAATCAGAGACCATGGCTAGATGCTCCTCATCAAAATTGAAATTTAGAGACCAAGATCAAATTCTTTGGTTGGGCAGAAGACCGGGCTTGATCAAACCCTAGTTCTGGACTTTTATTGGAAAGGTGAAAAATTAGGGCTTCTGCAAAAATGGGAATTTTTGAAATCTATGACCATAGTTGGAAGCTCCTTGAAAAATCTAAGTTTAGATATTTGGATCAAACTATTTCGTTGGGTGAAGCTCTGGGAAACTCAAACCCTAATTCAGGGTCCTCCCAGTGAATCCGAAAGATTGAAAAGCAAATGGTTTCCCTGACAAACCCTAATCCAGCTCCAGATCTAGTTTCTGCAAATCAAGTGGATTGGGTTAATCCTAGAAGAGAAGGGATTGGTCACCTTCATAAGTGAATAAGTTCCAGTTTCAGAGGGAGATAAGGCCAAGGCCTTACATAAGAAGATTACAAGCAATCTTGATAGGTATGACTTATCCAGGTATGTTTTGAGATCTGTTCATGTTTAAGTTTATGGTATGTTTGTCTTAATTAAGGTTAGTACAATCTTGATTAACTTTAGACTTGTCGTATCACCTTAATAAAATTATGAATGAAGATATTCATTGATTAGGGTTTTGACAATTATGATTGTACTAATGCATTGTGGTGTTGTATGAGGTTGATGTTGTCCGCTAACATGAAAGGTACATCAAGAAAGACAAATCATGTTCTAGTTCAAGAACATATGACCATGTTGACATGAAGAAAAATATTCATCCATTGTCATGGATCACATAGAAGATCTACTTAGGAGGTATGTATAACTTGGTTCTATAATGGTTAACCTATGAGATATGTAGGTTACTAGCACAAGTCATTTAAGAGAACAAAAAGACATTATGCGGGTATGTTAGACATAACTAGCTAGCATGCTAATCCAGGTATGTTTTTCCTATATCAAGTTAGAATTCTACCTTGTGTTAGCATCTCTTATATAAGTATACTATTGTATGGTTGATAATGATTATTCATGAAGTTAGAAATGTAAGTAATCAAGGGTTTATGCATATTATGTCTCTTACCTTGATTAATGATATGACTAACCAGAAAAGTCCTTTGGTCAAATAAAGAATATGCATGAGTAAAAGAAGTATTCCTTGAAACCTTAAATACTAATGTTTATTATTTGTGTTTGAAATGATCTTGACCATACATGTTTAAGATTACTTAGAATCATAATGTTTTTGATAGTATTAAGATTATACTAATGAATGTATGTATGAGACCTCGACGATAACACAATGATGATACTAGTAAGTATGCATAGTGATCGAGGATGGATATAAGTTCAAAGACAGGTAATACAGGAAGCAAAGATCAAGAGGGAGAACACTCCAGTAGTTCCTGCAAGGAAGCAAATATTGAGAGGGAGTCCACCCTACAACCAAACAAAGATAAGTATTTGAATTGTCATTTCTTGAATACTTGTTTGTTTAAATAATATTGTTCAATGATGTATATGCTTATGTTCCTAGACTTAGGGTGTGTATTATGCATATTAGAATAATTGCATTAATGAACAGTATACTACTAATATGCATGTGATGGGTAAGTGGCCTATGGCACTGTACAACATTCCATTGCTACTTATCTAGAATGAAACCTCTTTGCTAACATGTTGGGAGTTGTGCACATTCTTAACAATGTTCTGGTAGAGATTGGAAGGCATCTAGAAAGTTATGGGATATGGATAAATGTTGTATTGAATCATTGGCTAAGATAATTGCATGACTATATGACATATTTATTTATGTGTAAGAATTTGTTTTGAAAACTATGAGATTTTTTCTAATCATATAATTTAACTTATTTTGTAGGAAAGATCGTATACCATCACCTACAAAAGAAGGACTACAACATTTGTTCAGCAAAACAAAAAATGTTATCTATTGAAGATATTGAAGTTCCTAGGATTCGGGAATAATGCCATGATCGAGGAGTACCAGTCGATCATGAAGAATGATGTTTGGGATGCAGTCCCAAGACCTGAAGGAAAGTCTGATGTGACCTCCAAGTGGATCTATAAGATCAAGCATGCTGCAGATGGTAGCATAGAAAAATACAAAGCAAGGTTTGTAGCTCGTGGATTCTGTAAGAAAGAGGGGATAGACTATGAAGAGAATTTTTGCTCCTGTAGCCAAATACACTTCCATTAGATCAGTACTTTCTCTAGCTGTAGTGATGAAATGGAAGATACACCAGATGGATGTCAAGACAACTTTATTGAATGGTGTAGTCGAGAAGGAAGTGTATGTGGAGCAACCACTTGGTTTTGAGACACATGACAGAGAGTCATGTGCGTGCAAGTTGAAGAAATCCTTGTATGTCTTGAAGAAACCTCCTAGGACTTGGTATGGTAGGATAGACAGCTTTCGATCCAGTTTGGGATTTACCAATAGTAAAGCGGATTCCAACCTTTAATACAAGGTTGAGGAAGGCAATCCTGTGATACTACTATTGCATGTGGATGACCTGTTTGTAACAGGTGAGGATGGGTTGATTGCTGACACTAAGAGGAAGCTTACTGCCAAGTTCGAGATGAAGGACTTGGGGATGATGCACTATTTCCTAGGCATGGAGGTGTGGCAGAGCACAGATGGAATCTTCCTTAGACAAGGGAAGTATGCAATAGAGATCCTGAAGAGGTTCGGGATGATGGAATGCAAGGCCATGGCCACACCTATGGCATCTAACCTGAAGCTTCTGTGTGATGCTTCATCTGAACCAATTGATGTCACTATGTATCGTCAGATGATTGGGTCCTTGATGTACCTGACGAACACTAGACCAGATATTTGCTTTGCGGTGAACACATTGAGCCAGTGCATGACAGATCTGAGGAGTGTTCACCTAGTTGTTGTAAAGCATATTCTGAGGTACCTGAAAGGTACAATTGATTATGGGCTCAAGTATGATGCGAATCAAAAGTTTAACCTGTAGGGTTATGTTGATTCAGATCGGGCAGGCAGTGCTTCAGATAGGAAGAGCACTTCTAGATGATGCTTCAGTATGGGATCAGGTGTGATCTCTTGGTTTAGTAGGAAGCAGTCATGCATAGCACTGTGTACAGCCAAAGCAGAGTATGTTGCATCTTGTTTGGATAGTTGTGAGGCAGCATGGCTTAGAAAGCTACTGTCTAAGTTATTTGATCTCTCGTTGGAGGCTACTGGTATCTTTTGTGACAACCAGAGTTGTGTGAAGCTGTCTGAGAACCCGGTGTTCCATGACAGGTCGAAACACATTGAGATCAAATATCACCATATCAGGGATATGGTGCATAGAGGAGCAGTGAAGCTCCTGTATGTTGTGACGGATGAGTAGGTTGTAGATGTGTTGACGAAACCACTAGCCAGAGTGAAGTTTGAGTACTTCAGAGAGAGGCTTGGTGTTCTTCAGATTGATGACATTTCAAGGAAGAAGTGACGGACACATTTGCAGGAGCCATTCCAAGCATGGTAAGAGGAGGATCCTTCCCATTTCTATGGATGTAAGTGTTGGATGATGAGCATCAAGACGATGCTCTAGTTACTGCTTTGTATATGCATCATGTTGGATGTTGGATATGATCAGTTGAATCATGTATATGTATATGCATCATGTTGGATCATGTATATGTATATGCATCATGTTGGATGCCTGTTATGATCAGTTGGATCATGTATATGTATATGTATATGCATAATGTTGGATGTTATGATCAGGTGGATCATTTATTTGTATATGTATCAGGTGGATACATTGTATGATCAGGTATATCATGTATGATGATATGTATCACGTGGATACATTGTATGAACAGGTAGATCATGTATGATGATATGTATCAGGTGGATACATTGTATGATCAGGTAGATCATGCATGATGATATGTATTAGGTAGATACTTGGTATGCATCAAGTGGATGCATTGTATGATCAGGATGATCATGGATGACGAGCTTCAGGATGTTGCTCCAGATGATATGCATCATGATGATGATCAGGTTGATCATGTGATGATGTACATTAGCATGATGTATGGTGAGTATTGGATTGATACTCCATGGTCGTGGACAGGTTGTGCAAGGGTAGCATGTAATAAGTTCTGGAGATATGGATAGGTTGTGCTAGTCACGTAAAAGGCCTCATATGCTCTTTAGAGATCTTCCTTGGAAAGACACTCTTTTAAGTTTTTGCTAGACCACATGTAATACGTCCTGGAGATCTGGACAAGTTGTGCTAGACACGTAAAAGGCCTCAGATGCTCTTTAGAGATCTTGCTAGGCAAGACACTCTTTTAAGGTTTTGTGGTAGGGGTCACATGTAATAAGTCCTGGAGATCTGGACAGGTTGTGCTAGACACGTAAAAGGCCTCAGATGCTCTTTAGAGATATTGCTAGGAAAGACACTCTTTTAAGGTTTTGTGGTAGGGGTCACATGTAATAAGTCCTAGAGATTTGGATAGGTTGTGCTAGTCACGTAAAAGGCCTCAGATGCTCTTTAGAGATCTTTCTAGGCAAGACACTCTTTTAAGGTTTTGTGACAGTCACATGTAAGTGGACCTAGGAGATATTGTCGGTCATGCTTCGACACATAAATGGTCCTGGGATACTCTTTTGAGGCATTGTGACGCACGTAATAAGTCTTGAGGATTCCTCAGTATGACCATTGATGATGAAGACCTGCAGGTGGTGGGTTTACATCCAGTATGAAAAAGGACTGGCTCTATAGAACTTCCTATGACGAGTAGTTCAGATATTGATTGAGATAGCAGTAGCAGTGATGATGACGATGATCCAGTGACGATGATCCAGAGAAGAAGACTTGTGCTAGAAGACATGTGTCGAGAAATACCTTCCTAGTTAAGAGGGAGTGTTGATGTATTTGTAACTTCGAAATGTATTTCATATATGTATATTGTATTCCTATAGAGATGTTATTATTCCTCTATACGGAAGTGTTTGTATTCCTATAGAGATGTTATTATTCCTCTATACGGAAGTATCGTCATTTATATTGTAAGTATCGTAACTTATACTTGATGGGTTATTAGACCACCTTGTTGGGGTCTGTTGAGATATTGTAACTTCAAAGAATATTATATTTGTACTTTATTATTCCGGAGATGTTTCATTCCTCCTTGAAGATCTTATTGTATATCCGGAGATGTTTATTCCTCCGTCGGAATGTGGTAACTTGGGTTATTAGAATTCCCTAGTGGGCGTCGGCCCTGTATGTGTTATGTGGGTCAAAGGGTTATTAGAACCACCATGTGGGGGTCGGCCCAGTCATTTATAATGGGGTATTTAACCTAATGGTTAAATACGAGCCTACATGTACTTGTGTAAAATACATATCAGAGTAGTGTATAAATAGAGGAGTTGTGTTCCTAATTATACACACTCACTCACTTGAGGATAGCGCACTTGTGGAGGAGAGGTCTACTATTGTGGAGGAGGAGATCATGTCTCAGGGTTTCATATTTGTATATTGTTGGTCATCTATATTGAGGAAGCTTTGCTGGGTTTTCTACCCCATGAGGGTTTCCCAAGATAAATCTTTGTCTCTTGTGTTTATGATGTGCTTGTTGTTTCTTCAGTGATCCTGTATATTCTATTATTGTGAAATGGAATGTAATGCTGCTATTTTATGTCTTATCATATTAAATCTTAACATGGTATCAGATCTAACCTGAAGGAAGACAAGGTATGGCACTTACGACACTTGCTTTACTTACGACAATTTGAAGGTTAGGAGTTTATATAGCAAAAACAAGTCATCTGGAACTTTCACTATAAATCCATTTTGGCAAAGTTTCAGGATCTGAAAAGTTTATAGGTCGAAGAAAACATCCCCAGGTACCTTGTGTCCAAAGGGAACCCTCAGATTCGTTGTACTTTGTAAGTTATGATCAGTACAAGTTAGGGTTTCTGCCTCTTCCAGATCTCAGTCAAAATCAGGTGACCTAGGAAAAAAGGTCATAACTTGGGCTAGGAAGCTCCAAATGAAATTTCGTAAAAAGTGACAGGTAGTGCACAGACTTTACTATCTCACGAAACTTTTTCAGAGGACGAAGCTGAACCAGTGACACGTGGAACGCCGTACAAGTTCACTCTCCTGTTTTATCCCATAAACAGGTCATGTTACGACACTTGGCATAACTCTCTCTCAGAGAATCCAATTGAGGTAAGACATGTCAGGATGGAAAGATAACAGGGCGAGCTATCTCAGAAAAAGTTTTCAGAAGCCGAAATACAAACAGTGACACGTGGCATGCTGTACAAGTTCACTCTCCTGTATTATCCCAAAACAGGTCACATTGCGACATTTGGCATAACTCTCTCTTAGAAAATCCAATTGAGGTCAGACCTATCAGGATGGAAAGACGATAGGTCAGGCTACTGCAGAAAAACTTTTCAGACCCTGTGGAGCAAAAATTTTGGAGTTATAGCAGAAACAATCAGGTACATATTTCTGTCAAAACGGAATTATTTTTGGAGCACCTTTATTCATGGCTTCCGGAATTTAGGGTTTCGGAGAAAGTTAGAATTCTTGAATCGGAGTCCACGGCTGAATGCTACTCAGGAAAATAGAAATTTAGAGACCAAGATCGAATTTTTTGGTTGGGTAGAAGACTGGGCTTGATCAAACCCTAGTTCGGGATTTTGATCAGAAAGATGGAAAATTAGGGCTTCAGCAAAAGTTGGAATTTTTGAAGTCTGTAACCACGGCTGGAAGCTCCTCAAAAAATAAGAGTTTAGAGCCTTGGATCGAACCTTTTGATTGGAAAGAAGGGTGGGCTTCATCAAACCCTAGTTCGGGTTCCTGTCCAGAAGATTCAGAAGTTTCGAAGGCAATTTTGAGGGGTCAAATTTTGGAGATTTCAAAATTGAAGAATGCTAGGTTGATCAGCTCAGCAAGACACACTCTTCCATCCATTCAGAAGTGTGAAAGTAAAAGATTGAATTTTTAGGGTTTCTCTAGCAAACCCTAATCAATCTCTAGATCAAGTTTCAGGGGGATTTGAGGCTAAGGCCTTACATAAGAAGACTACAAGAAGTCTCGACAGGTATGACTTAAGAAGGTTCAGGTATGTCTTGAAATATGATTCTTGATTAAGTTCATAATGTGTTTGTCTTCATATTATTTATTAGTACAATCTTGATCAATGTTAGAATTGTCTTATCACTCTAGTAGCAGTATGAATGCATGTGAATGATCGAAGACATTCATTAATTAGGGCTATATGATTGTACTAATGCATTATGGTGTTGTGTGAGGTTGATGTTGTATGCTAACAAGATACAGGTACATCACAAAAGACAAATCAAGTTCCATGACCATGACCACATGAAGACAAAGACTCATCCATAATCTTTGTTCTACTTACGAGGTATGTATGACTTTGTTATATTATGCTTAACCTATGAGACATGCAGGTTCTAGCTCAGGATCTCTAAATCAATGAAGAGATTGTTTAGGTATGTTGCACATAACTAAGTAGGTATACTAATCCAGGTATGTTTTCCCATGTCATGTTAGAATCTGACCTTGTGTTAGGATCCCTTATATAAGTATACTTGGTATGATTGGTTATGCTTATTCATAAATTTAGTAATCAAGGTTTTATGCATATCATGTCTCTTATCTTGGTTGATTATTTAACTAACTAGATCAAACAAGAATATGCATGAGTAAAGGAAGACTTCCCTGAAACCTTGAATATTATCTATAATCATGATTATACATTTTCAAGATTATTTAGAACTATAATGTTTTGATAACATTGAGATTATACTAATGAATGTATGTTTGTGTATGATATCATGAGGACGACACTTGAGCATGCATAGTGGTACAAAATGAGTAGAAGTTCAAAAGACATACATAAGATCAAGCGGGAGGCAACCACACAAACAGGAAAAGATAAGTATTTGAGTTGTTATTTGAAATAGTAAATGATATTGCCTGTATGCATATTTGTATTCCTAGAATATATGATGCCGAGCATAAACATTCATAAAGCATTGAACAGTATACTACTAGTATGCATATGATTGGTAAGTTGGACAAACATTCCATTGTTGCATGTCTAGAATGAAACCTCTTTGCTGACATGCTGAGAGCTGTGCACACTCTCAATAGTATGTTCTGGTAGAGATGGAAGGCATCTAGATAGCCACTGTATGCATACAGGATATGGAAAAGTGTTGTGCCAAAGTATTGGTCAAGATAGTTGCATAACTATGTAAATGATATCTATATGCATAATAGGTTATCATGTCAATATGATTTGATGATTATGAAGTATTACTAATCCTGTACTTAATTTTGATTTGTAGGAAAGATCATGATGAATGATGAACACTGAACACACGATGGATGTTCAACAAGAAGATTTACAAATCAAACAAAATATAGAAGGATCATGGCTAGAAGATTCTCTTAGAAAGAGGAAGAGAATCATGATGAGATGTTTGCTCCAAGTGGCTAAGATAAGACCATTCTCTTAATGGTGTAATTAAAGAAGAAGTGTGAATCAGGTTCTGTATGGGTTCCCAGGTTCGATAATCAATTGATGAGCTTAATGATCACCATGGGTGATGTGGATCTCAACCTTTGCTACAAGGTTGAATATGGCTTCTATACACATATGACATGGATGCAAGAAGGAACTCACCACAGAGTTCGAATGATGTTTAGGCTCATATCAGTAGACCCATCTGATGAGAGATGGCACAAATAGATGGCTGTAGAAATGAAATTGAAAGATCTCAGATTGATGCATTACATTCTAGGTCTAAAAGTATGGAAAGTCTCAGAAGGAATCTTTCTCAACCAGAGAAAGTATGCTGAGAAATCTTGAGAAGACTTGATATGTTGGAATGGCCACTCTTACGGATTCCAACTTGAAGCTGTTAGGGGATGACTCATCAGAGTTAGTGGATATAACTCTGTACAGTCAAATTATTGGGTCATTGATGTATCTAACATATTCTAGGTTAGATACATGCTTTGTTGTGAACACCTTAAGTCAGTATCTAGTGGAAACTAGATGTGTTCACCTGATAGTTGCAAAGCATGTGATGAGGCACATAAAGGACACGATAGAATTTGATCTATGCTATCTTGAAGATCATGACTTCAGATGGCTACTTAGATGCTGATTGGGAAGAAAGTGTATCAGACAGGAAGAACACATTGAGAGGATGTTATTGTCTGGGATTAGCCATGATCTCGTGGTTTAGATGGAAATAGTCTAGGGTGGCTCTCAGCACAAGCGGAATATTTGGCTGCTTGCTCTGCTAGTTGTGAAGAAGTTTGGCTTCAGGATTGTTTGACTTAGAGATAGAACCAATTGTGATCCTATGTGATAAATAGAGTTGTATCAAGATGACATAGAATCCAGTGTTCCATGATAAGTCAAAGAACACAAGGATCTAACAAGATATGATGCAGAAAGGAACTATAAAGTTTGAGTTTGTAATAGGTTACCGATGTACTAACCAAACCTCTACCTCAAGCGAAGAAGTTACCAACATACTAACCAAACCTCTGTCTCGAGTGAAACTTGAATACTTTCGAGACAAGCTTGGTGTAGCTCAAAAGGACCCTCCTCGAAAGGGGGAGTAGTATAGTCACTGATGATGAGATTGTCTCATCGAACAACAAGGTCGATGATGAGGTAACCTATTCTCTACACCTAGATACTTAGAAAAAATTAGATTTAGGACTCTTATGCTTAGAATACTTAGTTTTACTTATACATGCTTTTGATGTTAGATGTATTAGTAAGAATACATGCTTTTGATGATAGATGTATTGATGAGAATACATATGAGGATTGCATCATCCTTGAACACATGTTCTAAAGAGAGTCGTAGACATGAGGTCTCCGAGAATGAAGTCCTTAGTGGACAGTTGAGGAGATTGGATCATCCTTGGACTTTCAGTCCTAAAGAGAGCCGTAGACGTGAGGTCTCCGAGAATGAAGTCCTTAGTGGACAGTTGAGGGGATTGGATCATCCCTGGATTTTCAGTCCTAAAGAGAGCCGTAGACGTGAGGTCTCCGAGAATGAAGTCCTTAGTGGACAGTTGAGGGGATTGGATCATCCCTGGACTCTCAGTCCTAAAGAGAGCCGTAGACGTGAGGTCTCCGAGAATGAAGTCCTTAGTGGACAGTTGAGGGGATTGGATCATCCCTGGACTTTCAGTCCTAAAGAGAGCCGTAGACGTGAGGTCTCCGAGAATGAAGTTCTTAGTGGACAGTTGAGGGGATTGGATCATCCTTGGAATTTCAGTCCTAAAGAGAGCCGTAGACTTATGGTGTCCGAGAAGTGGGGATTGTATCATCCCCGGACTTCAGTCCCTGAATTGATCCGTAGACGTGTGGTCTCCAAGAAGTGGGGATTGTATCATCCCCAGACTTCGGTCCCTGAATTGATCCATAGACGTGTGGTCTCCGAGAAGTGGGGATTGTATCATCCCCGGACTTTGGTCCCTGAATTGATCCGTAGACGTGTGGTCTCCGATAAGTGGGGATTGTATCATCCCCGGACTTCGGTCCCTGAATTGATCCGTAGACGTGTGGTCTCTGAGAAGTGGGGATTGTATCATCCCCAGACTTTGGTCCCCGAATTGATCCGTAGACGTGTGGTCTCCGAGAAGTGGGGATTGTATCATCCCCAGACTTTGGTCCCTGAATTGATCCGTAGACGTGTGGTCTCCGAGAAGTGGGGATTGTATCATCCCCGGACTTTGGTTCCTGAATTGATCCGTAGACGTGTGGTCTCCGAGAAGTGGGGATTGTATCATCCCCGGACTTCGGTCCCTGAATTGATCCGTAGACGTGTGGTCTCCGAGAAGTGGGGATTGTATCATCCCCGGACTTTGGTCCCTGAATTGATCCGTAGACGTGTGGTCTCCGAGAAGTGGGGATTGTATCATCGCCAGACTTTGGTCCCTGAATTGATCCATAGACGTGTGGTCTCTGAGAAGTGGGGATTGTATCATCCCCGGACTTCGGTCCCTGAATTGATCCGTAGACGTGTGGTCTCCGAGAAGTGGGGATTGTATCATCCCCGGACTTTGGTCCCTGAACTGATCCGTAGACGAATGGTCTCCGAGAAAGTAATTTTTTATCATGATGTGGTTACTTGTATCGGTAGGATACTTGTATTGATGATGTGGTTACTTGTATCGGTAGGATACTTGTATTGATGATGTGGTTACTTGTATTGGTAGGATACTTGTATTGATGATGTGGTTACTTGTATCGGTAGGATACTTGTATTGATGATGTGATTACTTGTATCAGTATGGATACTTGTATTGATGATATGTATACTTGTATTGGCATGAATACTTGTACTAATGATGTGGATACTTGTATTGTTATGGATACCTGTATTGATGACGATGCTGATGATCGTGTGATGACAATGCTGATGATCGTGAGATGACGATGCTGATGATCGTGTTATGACGATGCTGATGATCGTGTGATGACGATGCTGATGATCGTGTGATGACGATGCTGATGATCGTGAGATGACGATGCTGATGATCATGTGATGACGATGCTGATGATTGTGAGATGACGATGTTGATGATCGTGTTATGATGATGCTGATGATCGTGTGATGACGATGCTGATGATCGTGTGATGACGATGCTGATGATCGTGTGATGACGATGTTGATGATCGTGAGATGACGATGTTGATGATTGTGTGATGATGATGCTGATGATCGTGTGATGACGATGCTGATGATCGTGTGATGACGATGTTGATGATCGTGAGATGACGATGTTGATGATTGTGTGATGACGATGCTGATGATCGTGTGATGACGATGCTGATGATCGTGTGATGACGATGCTAATGATCGTGAGATGACGATACTGATGATCGTGTGATGACGATAATCGTGACGATCCAGATGATGATATTGTTGTAGCTGTTCAAGTGCTACAGAAGATAAAGACTCAATACTGAAGATGTCGATGTTCAAGTATTGAAGATGTTCCAGTAACTGCTTGAGTTATTGATGATGTTGAGAAAGCTTCCAATGATTTATAGATGTATCATGTATGATGTTGATGACTCCTTGCTCACGCAGATGTTGTTATAATATCCTTCTCGTTAAGGGGGAGTGTTGAGATATTGTAACTTCAAAGAATATTATATTTGTACTTTATTATTCCGGAGATGTTTCATTCCTCCTTGAAGATCTTATTGTATATCCGGAGATGTTTATTCCTCCGTCGGAATGTGGTAACTTGGGTTATTAGACTTCCCTAGTGGGGGTCGGCCCTGTATGTGTTATGTGGGTCAAAGGGTTATTAGACCCACCATGTGGGGGTCGGCCCAGTCAGTTATAATGGGGTATTTAACCTAATGGTTAAATACGATCCTACATGTACTTGTGTAAAATACATATCAGAGTAGTGTATAAATAGAGGAGGTGTGTTCCTCATTATACACACTCACTCACTTGAGGATAGCGCACTTGTGGAGGAGAGGTCTGCTATTGTGGAGGAGGAGATCATGTATCAGGGTTTCATCTTTGTATATTGCTGGGCATCTATATTGAGGAAGCTTTGTTGGGTTTTCTACCCCATGAGGGTTTCCCAGGATAAATCTTTGTCTCTTGTGTTTATGCTGTGCTTGTTGTTTCTTCAGTGATCCTGTATATGCTATTATTGTGAAATGGAATGTAATGCTGCTATTTTATGTCTTAGCATATTAAATCTTAACAGGGTCGGCCCTGTATAAGTCATGTGGGTAAAAGGGTTATTAGACCACTCTATTGGGGGTCATCCCTGTCAGCATTATGTTATGTGGTTAAGTTAAGGCTGACCTAGTAAAGGTTTTTAGGCAAGTCAAGTTAGGTATAAATAGAGTGTGGAAGGCACTCTATTTGATCATTCACTTAATCACACTTACACTCATTGGAGAGTGGCACACTAGTGGAGGAGGAGAAGCTGCTGCTAGGAGTAAATCTCTTATTCTTGGGTTGTAGCATTTCTCTATCTATCTCTGATGAAGTTGTGGGGTTTTTCACCTTTATGGTTTTCCCTAGTGAAACTTTGTGTGTCTATTGTCTCCTGTGTGCTTGCATTATTATTTCCATGATTGATATGCTGTAGAGATGCTGTACATGTTGTTCTCTCAATTAAGATCCTAGATTAGATTGAAGTAAATTATGAAAAACTAACATATCTTTAGACATCAAGTGAGTGACTTGTGAGTTTAGTGTCCAGCAACAGGCAGGTACAACATTTTAGGTGTTACCCGCGGGTTGTCAGTAAAGACTCCTATGATTAACCCGCAAGTTGAACAATAGAAGAGTCACAGTTATGGCTCAAAATACTTCACAAAACGTAGTTCTACTGAGGAGAGCATTGTAATATTTGGGTACAAAACATTTATTGTCAATTAGGCTCTTCCATCCATAAGGTCCTTTTGTGTGACCGACAATGCAGTGTGGTCACAGACGGAGAAGTGCCAATTTGACTAATACAGCAAAAGCCAGTCATAAAATGGTGTCAATTATTGCTTCTGTTCTTGTGCAATATTTAGCTGAATCGCCAGTGTTTCCTTTTCTCTATTAAGATCCACTATTTGTGCGCAGATCCTTTCTCTTTGGTAAGAGATTCTACCTGTTAGTCCAACTGATTTTATTTTTCTTGTATCCCTCTCAATTGAAACTATAGATCTGCTTTTTCACCTTCTAATATTACTACCTATACATTAAGCGAGTCATTATCATATTCTAATCTTTGTATGGTTTGCATGGATTCTTCTTTCTACAACTCTAGGGAATCTCACTGGAGTCTCATCTCAATCCCTTCACTCCTAAACTACACTATATTATGTTTCAATTTGACCACTTTGGCCAAGCCCCTTTCTACTTTCTCCATTATCTTGTGTATGTTATCTTCATTAGCTAATGTCGCAACAACATTAATCAATGCCGTGAATTTTGGATCTTTATTTGTGCTTTCAACTACTGGGACTTCTTGTATGGTGACAATATCTTGTTGCAAAGCAACTTTGAGTCTCTTTTATGTCCTCTTCATAATAGTATTTCTTTTTGGGTCATACACTATAGTTTCCAATTTAGAAACCACATGTTACTTGGATGGTGTAAATGGTGTAAGTCCTAGTTCAACTAGTGGGAGTTGTCCTCCAGTGAGAGGAAATTCTGTGTTGCTATATGTTGTATTATCAATGCCCATATATTGGTTTCCATCAACTTCTTGTAGTTTTTGGGATTCCACAACTTTCTTGAGCAATTCTTCTTCTTTATTATTTTTCTTCAATTCCTCTTCTTGTAGTCTCTTTTCTTCTTGTTCGTCGACCAAGTTTTCAAATTTATCTTGTTCATCCTTTTTTTGTGATTATTCATCTTTTTCATTATGTTTCCTCTCTTCTTTTGCCTTCTTATTCATTTCTTCTTCTCGTAGTCTCTTGACACTTTTGGCTAAGAGAGATTCTTCTACTGCCTTGTTTTTCTTGTAGCTTCTTCTCAGTATTCTTGTGCTGATGTGTCAGACGATTTTCTAGAACTTGCCTCTTTCCTTTTGTTGAGCCTTTTACTTTGTTCAGTGAGACTCATTTTCCTCCTATACACTTATTCCTCTCCTAAAAACGGATCTGCATATTCATAATTAATCCTAACTGATTGGCAATGCAAAGCCACTTTCTGATGGCTATCATTTTTGACAAAAAATATTTTCACCAAAATGATAAGAATCCAACTATTTCGCAAATTCTTCTACTTCCTTGACTTTATTAAATTTATATGATCCAATTGTGAGTGGGAGTGGGGGACAAGAAGATTTCTTATTTTCATGTAATAAATGTTCAATACCATTTACAAATGTATGTCTCACAATCTCCTTCAAGATGATGTAGTTGATGACATACTTCGACATCAATAGTGTACCTTTTCAACCTCCATAAACACATAAATAAGTACCTTCAGGGGTCAAAAAATAATCTCCTAAATGTGTGGCCACTATAAGGGCCTTTTTGGACATATAGTTTGGTTCTTTCTAAAAATTAACTTGTATAATGTAACCAAGAAATATTCGCAAATTTGTTTGTAAAAACTTGCATGTTTCTGAATCCACGAAATCTAATATGCCATGTACACCAAATTTTTTCTAGGATTCCATTTGCACCCGAGACCTCGAAAAGGATTCAGGGTCATAATACAATCTATAAGGTAGGATGACATATTAAATTAAACCTTCTTTTCTTTAAGTCCTTTATGTGCATCATCGATAGCATGCACCATGTTCTCAGAGACAATATCGTCCCAGTTGAACACTGTACCATGCATCGTGATGTGATATAACAAAGGTATCTAGTTGAGTTTATAGTTGGATGAGTTGGATCTTCCATATAATATAAATAGGAGAGTGGAAGCAATATTGAAGAAATTTTTCAAGAACTTAGTCTCATACTCTCCACTAGTTTTTTGACACAACTATTTTCCTGGTAATAACATCTTTCTTGCAAACTCCGCATGATCTATTTTCAGGCTTTTAAGCCAATTTTTCTTTCAAAAATACTTTTGGTGTTGGAATCTTGCAAACCTTGATTATATGGGCTGGTTGGAATGAAGCAAATCATGTTCCTATAGCACTCACAATGATCTAAGCTTTAATATCAACATGGGGGAGAATCCACCTTATCATTTTTACACATGTGAATAATTTTTGGTTGTGCAGTAGCTTTGTGAATAATCGAATTCTTAATATTTTGGTAGATCAATCCCTCTTCGATCGTTGATTTAGGTACATTTTGATTTCTGATCGAATGATACAGCTCACCCCACTTGAACTCAGGGGCCACTCTTGTGATTGTCTGAGTATCATCAAATTGGATTTCTAAAGCAATTTCTAGGGCAGCTTCATCATCTGAATCCAATATCACCTTAGAAGAACATTTTGGATCCCTCTTTAACATATCTGGATCTTGTGAAGAAAAAGAAGCATCATAATGTTGCATAGATTCCATCAAAACTTTAAACTAGATGCAATTCAAGCAAACAAGAAATGATTGTAAAAATGATTCAATGAACAATGCTCCTAAAGATTGAATGCTTAATATACTGCAATTACATAGAACACTAGGTCCGTTCTTAAATAAATGTAATCATGAATCTCATAACCCTAAAAAACATGAAGAATGTGCATGCTGTAAAAATAGGGTTTAGGCAGTTCTTAAGAATATTTTGAACAAAAAAGCGTCCGAGAGACAAATCTGGATACTAGGGTTTAAGCATTCCTTTCCTCACAATGATTCAACACAAGTATTAGGAATTTTAAAATGTAAACTTAAATGGAAAAGCTAATTCCCTTTGGTCCTAGTAGATTTTCACTGGCCAATTAAAGAGAAAAACACAAAGAATAAAATGGTCTACCCTAGTAGCCAATCACATGTTCACCCTCTATGACCCAAATACTTTTAAATCTAGGTGGAAAAAATCAACTTCGATGAAGAAAACATTTCCTACCTAGCTAGATGACGGATGTATTGATTAATCTACAATCAAACTATTAGAGATTCCTCTTCCAAGGTGGCACGGAGGAAGAAACGATGTTGAAGAAAACAAGGCGCGAGCTTGCTAACGGGGTTTTAACTCCTAGTATAGCTTATTCCATGAGCCCTAACTTGCTTACAAATGGAACCGAAGAATTTTAATTGCGTTGAAAAGGTATTTATAAAATACTCCATAGGAAATATTTTCACCATATATTGGAAGATATTGACTACTTTTCGCAATGACAATGTTGGCGACAAACTTGTATGTCTGCTGAAACAAGCTGGAATTAAATTTCATCTTTCGCTGATGTGATTCGGCGCAAAATATCATTAAGCTCCGAAAGATGGGAGTGATGGCCTTTCGATGAAGAATCCGAAAGTGATGCGATACGGTTGGGGAAAATTACGATTCTACACGGGATAGTTTCGAAGAAATAAACACAAAAGCTGACGATAAGCTTCGGATATGGAACCAAAAAAATCTGGTGAACTCAATCATGTCGCCGATTACTCTGATAAATTTTTCAAATTTTCCAAACTAAATATTTTGTCGATCAAAAACAAGTTTTGACGTGTTTCGATCAAACCAAGTTTCAGAGGGATTGGGCAATCTCCTCCGAAGTTTCAGCGCAAAACCTAAAACTTCCTCGACATGTTTCATAGTGTTTTTCAAAATTCTCTAAGGTTTTGACGAAAAAAAATGAAAACTTCACCGACGTTTTGACGGAAAATAGAAAACTCCACCAATGTTTCAGAGAGTTTTACAAAAGTCGTCGAAATGTGAAACATCGAAAGAAAAGATTCAAAAATGGAAAATTTTCTAAGTACCGCCCCTTCTATGAAATAATTAACTTTAATTAGTACTAAACTTAGTTTATAGAAAACATAAAGAGTGGAATGCATCAAGAAAAAATTTGGGTTCAGAAAAGGGAGAGGCCCCAGCCTTTCACGAAAAATACTAGGGAGGGTGGTTGCAGCTGGAACAAGCCTGCAACAAATAATCTCAGTGGTCAAGAAATCGATCAATTATACAACATGACTGCATGGATGGATGATTATGTGGATCCTATAGAAGATGGTGTATTAATTTGGTGCATTATCGCTTCTTGTACATCTAATTCAGAAGAATCTATAGAGGATTGGAAACAAAGGAGACATGAAGTATGTACCCAAAGATGCAATGGCCTTACATGTTCATTGCGTTTGATTATTGATGAGGTATGTGAACCACCCAACTTTTATGTATTAACAAGGGTAAGATCCTTTATAGTGAAATTTGAATAAAAAATCCCAGAGAAACAAAGAATACTGGCACTGGATGTTGCACTCAGAGTAACCCTTGCAAGATGGTTGAGTACGCAAAAAGGTAAAATTGAAGGCTAGCAACAATGTAAAAGATTGATGCAAATCTGATTCGATTGTGAGTTATATTCGTCTATACCAAAGTCCAAGGGGTTAAGTAATCCTAAATTCCATATCATCAGCGGTGTTAAGGAATGGAGAGTTGTACCTTAGCAAGAATGGGTACATAGATTTATTCACACATTGGATACTGTCCCCAATAATTGGTACATATAGTTGGAAGTGCACAAAGTTGACACAACAAATTGGGAATACTTGTCACAAAACTTTGTGTCACATTCAAATTTGAATATGACAACTCGAATGTTGATTCAATATTGCAAGTAATTAAGCATAATAATTTTCCTACAAATGAGTTATAACTCTCCTGGGAGATGCAACCTACAATTGAGTCTATGCCAGAATTGTTAGACTGTTATAATTGTCAATTTTTATATTTAATTCGGAGATGCAATAATATTTGAAATCAAATAACAATCATACACATAAGAAATCACATTTGACATGTGCATTTACCCCAGGGAAATCCTCTATGAATTTAGGGATAAAACCCCGACAAAACCTTCCTTAGTATATTGATAGATAGCAGAGAATGTATTTTACATAAAGCACCCCCGGTGCAACTATAGAGCAAGAGAAAGATAAAGAAGAGATACTTAGAATAATATCCTGCACAAAGAGAGGCGCATTTCCTTCAAGAGAGAAGATAATTCACTTCACCTTGAATTCATCAATCCTGTATAACATATTTATGCATTCTTCTCATGCATCAACTTCTATTTTTATCTACTGACTTCAAGATCAACTCGCCCTCCATCTGGATGCATCAATATTGCATGAAGAAGTGTGTCCCACTTCTCATGCAATGCATTAACTCACTGAAATGTCTCTTAAGATGAACTCACCCCTTAACTAAAATCTTTCCCACTTAGTGAGGTGGTTGTTAACAATCAAATTAACACCCTTAACAAAATAAAAGGTAGAAGCACATTTTACTATGCACCAGCAACATGAAGACATAAGACAAGTACATAAGAGAACAATCCTCTCTTATCTAATCACTACTTCCATGATCAAAAGGATTGAGTGAAGAAATAGGGAGCCTAAAGAGGCAAGGTTCAATGATTGAACGGCTCACTTGAAGGCTCAAATCTAATCTCCACCAGTCAATAGTGAGAAGAAATGCACAAAATTGCATTAATTCTACTTGAGAATTATGAATTTGTGACAAAAGCCTGGAAATACTATGGAAAGTGGGTTTTTGAATAAAAATAATAAAAAATCAAGAAAAGGTATTATCCCACATTGAAAGTGGAAACTTGGATTCCCATTTCCCAATACTGTAAAACAAAGGCATTTGGAGCATGGTAAGTAGACAGAAAGTGAGAGCAAAGGCATGTTGGGGAAATTTTGAGGTTGGAAAGCTCATCTTCATCAAAGGTAAGGATGGAGAAGGATAGCTCAAATCAAGGGAGGATGGATGCATCTCAAGCAAGGTTGTAAATAAGTCTATTTTCTCCTTTGATATCATACCGAACAATTCATTTTCCCTTCAATTTATGAGTTTAAATTTTTTCCCTCAAAGTTTAGTTTGAATTCATAACGATTAAATATCTTAGGAAATGCTATATAATTGTTAATTTCTAACATTGACCTTCACCTAATTCATAGTAATATAGTCAATTAAGTGTAGACACATCCCTACCTTAAATGCTATTATCAGATTGGTGACTCCACTGGGGAGTTTGATTTGAAAATTTCTTCAAAATTTTGGTGTTTCAATCTTACATATCTGCTTAAATATTTCCTTAAAACTCTTATAGAACCTATGTTCCAGGATTAAATACCCTTAGAAGATCAAAACCTGCCTTAACCAACTCTTAAAAAGCCAAAAATATTGAAAATAGAGCTCGGCCCTCCGTCTTTCTTGAATTGCAGGGCCAACACACTCTCTCTTTGAATACAGAGTGTCACTGCTTAGGTGACACACTCTTCACACTATAAAGGTGATCCACTAACACACTTTGTATGTGTGCAAGGTGCGTCACCCTCAAAACAATGCTCTACTATGTTTCTGTAGTTGCGTCGTTCGGGTTTTTTTAATTTTTTGGAGCTTGGTTATTCACTTTTGTCTCGGTTTTTGTGATTTTTTATTCTTGGTTTGGATGGGGAATCCATTATATTATAGTTTGGACCTTACTTGGACCATCTTTAGCTAAATATTTGGAATATTTTAAAATATTTTTAGAGCTTTCTTGGTTCAAATTTGCAAGAATTGTCAACTAGTTTTGAGGTTTCACTTTTTTAGGGTCACTTTGAGGCTTAAATTTTGTACTTGCATACCTTCATATGGAATTTAAAACCTTTTAGGATCAATTTAATACTGATTTGGAAAATTTTGGGATGATTTATTTTTGGATCTTTAAATTTGGGATTTCCCTCCAAAAACCTTTAAAGATGACCTAATTTGGCATTTTTCCATTTTTTCTAATAATTTGTTGTAGATCTGATTGCTTAAGGTCATATTTTTCTTTTTGATACATGATTTGATGATATTAGGATTGATCCCTAAAGAATTTTAATTCATTTAATAGTTTTCAAATGATGAAAATTGAAAAAACATAAACATTTGTTTAAAGAACCTTAAGGCCCTTTCATTTTTGAATCCCATACACTTGCTTATCTGAAACATGAAACGAAATATCAGTTATGAATATGAAAAGATAATTTGAACACACTTCACAAAGATATTTTCATTGAAAAACAAAAATATTGAACATTACACTTTGAGATATTTTGAAAACAATTTCCCTCCAAAATGGAAAACAAACTTTAATTAGTCAAATTTTGTTTTGATTCTACAGTATTTCATTATTCGCATGCATACTTAGAGAAATTTGTAGCTTTAGATCTTGATTTTCTTGTGATAAGTTGTGTCCGAGCCACCGTATCTTCTTCACTTGGGATTTCGAGCGATCTTGTGAACGAGAAAGTGGATCTCATTTTTAATAGTTCAGGATTTTATTTTTAAAGAAATTTCTTTTGAATCCACCATATCCTCTTCACTTGGGATTTTGGGCGATCTTGTGAATGAGAAAGTAGATCTCAAGTGTAAGAATTTAATTCATAAGTATTCAAAAGGGCTCTTCGTATCCTCGTTGCTTGCACTTTCGGGTGGTCTTACAAATGAGAAACATAGATCCCCCATGTAATAGAATTAGATTCATATTCACTGATATATTTGTTTGGTTTACATTGATTTTTGAAATCAGTCATTATCCATATTTCAGAAGAAATGTTCCTAAAATATAAAAAATCTACCAAAACATTCTGCATGTTTGAAAGATCCACATGAACCTCCAAATTTTCATTACTTTATAACATTCATCGAATTCAAAGGTAGAATAGTGAGCATATTGCATTGTTTGATTCACATTTTTGAGTCAACACACCACCAGTTTCACTTCCACTCCCGAAACTAAGCAAAGTACCCTTAAAATTGGCGCTTAATATAAAACTAACCAATATTTGATTTTCATATCACCAACAAGGTTGGGCTAGTTCCTTGGATTAGGTTTGGAGAGTTAACACTCCTGGGCTACAAAAATTTTGAAACTAGCATTGATTATTGAGAGTTTAAATCCATTAGTAGCAAAAAATGCTTGTTGAAAAAGCACATCTAACACATGCATAAATCACAAGGTCAATATGGAAAATTAAGGGTGGTACCCCCCCTCTTTATTTTTTAGTGGTACATGATCTCATCACAGAATTCTATGTAAGTGACAAGTCCTCAAGGTGAAATCACTTTTCTAGAATACCTGGTTATGAATGTTATCCTAGACTTACAACTATTCCGCCCACCCGTTCATTGTGAAGTGTTAACCTTAGTTTCTATTCCTAGGATATCACATAGGCTATTGCGAGTGGGGGACACTTGCAGTACCTGAGACATACTTTCAAGCTTTTACTCCTTGGGAGGGTGATTGATCAAGAACCAATACTTGCATCCCTAGCGATTAAAGTTTATTGTAACTGTTTTTCATACCTTTTCTATTAGTAATTGTTTGAGGCTTGATATACCTCAGCAAATACTAGTTTCAGAAGGCCCTCTAATCCAACTTTTCACTAAGCTTCGGTTCTTTGGTAAAGTAGACTGCTTGCTTGGATTCATAGGACTTTTTTACTGCGTGGACACTTTTTCTTTTTGTTGAGTCTAGACTGTTTTAGGATTGTTTGATTCTATTTTTTTATTAAGAATATCATTTTAAACACATCCTCTTATAAAATATTCAAAGTGGATACTCTCTCGATCCTCTAGTCACGATGACAGCAAGGTGAGTCACCATAAATTGAAGGCTCCGCTACATTGCAGAGACATATACAAAATCCACATCCTAGTGAATTGAAAACAAAACTGATTTTAAACTCAATTAATATTACTCGAGAGGAACAACATCAAACAATCCCTGAGAATTCATTGTCACATCACAAACTTAATACAGACATAGTTGATGATGTTACTCTAGTTGAAATTGAGACATTAAAAAATCACACAAATACTCACGTAATTCCACCTTTGATGAGTCTTTTAGAACCAGTTGTACTTACTATTTGTGAGTCATTGGGTAATATCAACCCTCTTTTTTAAAGTTTGAATAACATGCAAAATTCAACAATTGACCCTATGGCTTCATCGGGAGCACAAGGGACTACATCATCACAACCTCAAACAGTTGCTGGAGGTAGAAATACTTCCAATTTGGCCTCTACATCAATCCCAACAGTTAGTATACTTGCTATCAATACAAGTTCAAATAACACTTCAGTGCCAGTTGGTACAATCTCGAGTTCCAATCCTGGAAGTACATCCACTTTGTCTGTAGGAATCCCTAATGGGGGGTGTGCCCTACCAAATATGGGTTTTCCATATGGTTTGGCTAATCAAGGTAAAAAATCACAAGGAATAAACCAAAATCCTCTTTGTATGCGTAAAACTTGTCCAAATTCTTCTTCTGGAGGAAACCCTTCACCATGGAATGGTAATATTCCTGGAGGAATCAATGAACCATGTAACATTCATGCCAATTGGGTTTATGCTCCATAGATGATTAGAAATGCCCCGGGTGGTTATCCTCCAATTTATCCTAGCACAATGCCTAGGGGAAATCCACCTATCAACCCCATTCCATAATGGAGTGGGAATGTTTCAGGGAGTATCCAATCTTCTTGGCGCCCACCTCCACAAGGAGGAAATGAACCTTGGAATGCTTATCTAAACCAAGTAAACAATCAATGGCATGGTCATGTTCTGGAAAATAACCAATATTATTGGGGCCTAACTCTGCAAGGGGGCAATCCATCCATCCTGTTCCACCATGGAATGGACAACATTCATGAAGTAACCAATATTTTTGGATGCAACCTACGCAAGGAGGAAATCAACCTTGGAGTGATTTTCAATCCCAAGGGAAACCATCATGGTGTGGTTGGGATCTAAGAAGTAACCAATATTCTTGGGTCACACCTCTGCAAGGGGGAAATCCACCCATTGGTCATGTTAGAGGAAGTACCTAGTCTTCTTGGGGTTAGTATCCACAAGGGGGAAACCCACCTTGGAATTATTATCACACCCAAGGACCACATCAATGGAGTGGTTAGGTTCTAGAAAGTAACCAATTTTTTTGGGGCCTAACCTCGCAAGGGGGAAATCCAACCATTAACCCCATTTTGCAATGGATTGGATAGGCTCCAAGAAGTAACCAATTTTCAAAACCAACATACAAAACCTTCGTTTGATCCATCTAGGCCACCACATGGACCTAATGCTAATGGTGTGATGAATTTCGTCAACCAACTTGAGCAGATTACCCAACATTTGGGACAAGTTTCTATTCATACTTTGCAGCCCACAATTGGCTAGGAAATGCAACAACCTCCTAATCCTTCCAATACTTCTAACATCTTCATAGTCTCATCCATAGAACTTAGAGGAAATAAGAAGTAGTATAAGGGTAATAAAAGTGCTATATCTTCCCATAATTATGAAATCCTTATAATCCAATCCAAATATCTAAGGGAAAAGAAGAATAAATAGAAGAGTAAACAAAATGCTAACTCTAGGAAAACAAATGCAACACCGAACATGATTCAATGCGGTGGGAAACAACAACCCACTTATTTGACACAGGTACCCCCATTAGGGGGAAACTATCCAACCCCCCTGCAAGGGGGCAATCATCCCAATGTCAATGTCTTCATGTGTGATCATGAGGTGAAAATTCAAACAAGACTTGATTCTTATGATGTATCTCCTAGTACATCGGATCAATTGGTATCAAAGCCAAGTGGTTCTCTCTCCATTGAGAAACTAGCGATAGACTTAGTACCACACCCCCCCAAAGGTGTTTTATGTAGAATGGCGCATAATCCTAACGTGCGAGCTGCTTAGAATGATAATGTTACTAAGGACCTAAATCAAGCACCATGTGCCATGTCAGCCTTGGAGGTATTCCAATGTCGTCTTGCACAAAGAAATGAACTATTGTCTATAATTGGCATTGTTGATCCATCCGATGTGACTTCGATCACATCATACATAGACCATTCAATATGTAGGATCCTTTCCGAAGTTGCTTTTCATATTAAAGTAACGACTCACGGCAATAACATTTTTCGAACCATAGTAGATGAAGGGACCTCAGCTTGTGTAATGTCATTTAAATGTTGACAATCATTTGGATCCCCCCTATCGGCCGTAGAAGTTTCATACCAAGCTCCTCAAATAGCTTCAGTAGATTCAGATCAAAACCTTTCCTTGATGGAGGAATATGATTTGGTTACCTGGCCCATTTGGGCCATGAGCTCTCCCATCTCACATGACTTATTGGACATTATTTTATCATTAGATGAAGCTATCCTTCAAGTTGTGAACATTTCGTTGCACCCACCTAAGGACATCTTTTGTGGGGCCACTGGGAGCATAAATGGTTTAAATCTACCCAAGCATAGGATCATTCTCTGCATGTTCCTCGATCTGATCAGGTATATTTGGAAGCTTCCATATAGGTTTAGATTATCCCTCTATAAAGATGCATTTGAACCTTTTCCAACCCAAATTTTCCATCGGATCGAACATGTTGGAAATTGGTGGGTTCGCCCATCATATATGTATTTTCCACCATTCCGTCAAAAGATCCTATTGAACATGGGACACCCTAGTCAACACCCCATTTTCATTTTGGTTCCCATGCTGAGTTATTCTCATATGCCTGGGAGCCCTATTAGTCCCATCATGACTTGGTGTTTGAGACCGCATATTTATCTTTCATACATTTCTAACCATATCCTGATGGGATCCCATTTTTTTTTCATTTTACATAAGCATGTGTTAAAATATCCACTTGAACATCCGTTCCAACTGCTTCGTTGCTTATTTCTTATGTTGCGTATTTTCCTTTGCAATCACTTTTTGTTACATGATTCCTATAAACCATTTCTTATGTATATTTGACCCATACCCATGGAGGAAACACATATAAGAGTGTACATAAATATCGCAACCCTTGTTTGCAATATGTATCTTTTCCTTGTCCTAACCCATGCCCTTTAAATATAGGTGCATTCCCTGGAGACACTTGTTTCCTCTAATGTATCATATCATGCTTTATTCTTTTTTCAAACTAATAAATGAAAAAGGTTAAAAATTGGAAAACACAAAAATCCAAAAAGGGGGAGAATTGAATCATTTCATATTATATCCTTGAAGAAAATGGCAACAGTCAGTCCTTGTCTCCCTTGAACATGGAACATAATTTGGTATCCACTTTCAGTACACCATCTACATCTTCCTTAGGAAACTGTACCATTATTTTGAACAGATCTCCACCGATGTGTTATCCTTCCCATCACCAATGGAGATTTTGTTAATGCATCTGGCATTGGATGATTTCATTAAAGTCAGTTACTCAAGTACTATGTTGCCAAGTGTTGATTCTGCATCATGTTATGTGTTCAAGGAAAGTTTAAATTGTGTCGAAAATTCCTCAAATATTCTTGACCAATCATGTCATCCTTCCTTTGTGTCAGTATACAGTGTTGTATCTCACAGTTATACCAAATTATATCATACTATTGATCTTTGTTTTGTATCGGTTGATGTGGGATGCATTAATCCCTCCTTCCAATGGATTTATTCCTATCGACACCAAATCATAATCTAGGAAATGGATCTAGAAACATATGAGTACCTTGGATCTTTCAGTAATTTGTGGCAGGTTTCCTCACAAATGATAGTGGATATACATCAATGATCCTTAATTATTTGATTCTTCGAATTCAGAACATCTATTCACACTTGCTATTTTGTACTCAGTACCTTAGAGTCCATCATCATTATTGGTGGGTCTCTTCACATCAATTAACGGTATACATCAATGACCGGTAATCAGATCGTGTTTTAGTATGCTCAACATCAGTTCATTTATTTGGATGATATAAACTCGTACTATCGTCTATTTTTATTAAAGACCTTGGGAAAAGCAATTGTATCACTCATTGATGCATTGCCTGAGTTGCGCAAGATTAAACTACCATGTCAAAAGTTTGATGAAGACCTTGTTCTCGCACTCATCAAAGTGTATGTTTAAAATTCTGAAAATTTACTTTTGACATGGATCCACTGTGTATTGTTTGTGGCCATTCTTGTTTACTGCTGAGCATGGGTATGCCCGCCTCAAGAATATATTCTATATTTGAGAAATTGCTATGTTTGACTTGCAGGTGTTATCCTGAATCTTGCGCCCATGAGCTAATCCTTTTGCATCCTTACTTTGATCAATAAAGAGTATTAGTATAAAAATAATGCATTTCATCCCTTAGATTTTCTTCAGACATCACACATTAGGGGGAATTTTTTAACAATAAAATTAGCACCCTTAACAAAGTAAAATGTAGAAGCACATTTTAATATGTTCTTGCAACATGAAGACATAATACAAGTACATACGAGAACAATCCTCTCTCATCTAATCACTACTTCCATGATCAGAAGGATTAAGTGCAGAAAGATGGAGCCTAAAGAGGCAAGGTTCAGTGATTGAACTATTCACTTGAAGGCTCAAATCTAGTCTCCACCAGTCAATAGTGAGAAGAAATGCACACAAATTCATTAATTGTGCTTGAGAATTCTGAATTTGTGAGAAAAGCCTAAAAATACTATGGAAAGTGGGATTTTGATTAAAAATAATCAAGAATCAAGAAAAGGTATTATCCCACATTGAAAGTGGAAACTTGGATTCCCATATCCCAATACTATAAAACAAAGGTATTTGGAGCATGGTAAGTAGAGAGAAAGTGAGAGAAAAGGCATGCTGGGGTGATTTTGAGGTTGGAAAGCTCATCTTCATCAAAGGGAAAGATGGAGAAGGATATATCAAAGTAAGGGAGGATGGATGCATCTCAAGCAAGGTTGTAAGTAACTCTATTTTCTCCTTTGATGTCATATGAAACAATTCAATTTTCCTTTAATTTATGAGTTTAAAGTTTTTCCCTCCAAGTTTATTTTGAATTCATAATGGTTGAAGATATTAGGAAATGCTAGATAATTGTTCATTTATGGCATTGAAATTCACCTAATTCATAGTAATATAGTCAATTAAGTGTAGACACATCCCTACGTTAAATGGTATTATCAGTGGCTAACTTAAGTGTCATCATGCAAGTGTCACAACTGAAGTGTCGTCTTTTAGTTTAACATAAGTGTTGCCATGCAATAATACTTACTTAACTAGATCTTCTTTGTTATCACTTAGTTAAATGTCTTAACTTATTCTTTCATGTTAACATCATTGTAGTGATCAATTCGAGTCCTCCTTTGATTTATTGAATTCTTCACTTAAGTTTAACAATTTGAATTCTCTCTTAATTAATTCTTTATATGCAATTCAAATTCTCTCATATATTATCACATATTATCTTTATCTCTTGTCTTATTTGCATGATCCACATGTGCCAGCTTAATTATCATATCAAATATACTAAGGATATTTTCCCAATGATGTGATCATATTGTTCTGCTATCATTCCAAGTGGTTATATGCTAACGTAATTCACTCTAGAGGTGTTCAGTCTCTATAGGATACTTAATATCTCAACCATGGTTAGTAGTAAATCACACACCATACATGCAAAGCATCACCTCAACACATGAGGCGCCACCTCAATACGCGAGGATCTGTCTTGACACACAAGACATTAGCCTTGACTAGCAAGACTGTACAACATCATCACTTTGACATACAAAGAACTTGCCTCAACACATGCAGCTTAACCATTATTGAGTCCAAGTCAAGATTATTCTCCAAGTTTCCTAAGTCCAACTCAGGATCCTATAGGGCACTACATTGACTAGGGTATTTTTTAAGGATTCTAATAGTATACTTAAGTGTAGTATTCTAGGAGATTATTTTGGATTGAAAAAAACATATATATAGATAGGGAGGCGAATATTAAATATGAAACATACAATTTACTACTGAAAATTGTAAATGTTGGTGAATTTTATGATAAAAAATATTTTATGTAAATATAGGCAATATTAGAGACTAAAAATGACCAAATAGTGATTTTTTTTAAAAGCCCAAAAAATAGTCTATTGGCTAAATTTTTCCCCTAAAAATTACCTTGACCTCGACACATGAGGCTCAATATTGACACACAAGATTGACCTAGAGAATGACTCATGATGCTGTAACTTTAACAATAACATGGTAGGAGAGACACAGGATGATGAAGACCCAAGAAATATATAGATTTGAGAAGTCGAAGGAGAATGCATTGTAGAAGGTATAGCATTAGAAGTACTTGATTATTTCCAACCCTTGAAAACACACACAATCAACATTGGGGAAGAAGAGAAACCTAAGTATACAATCATAGGAGATTATTGGGATGAAGAAATAATCCAAAAAACCACTAATCTTCTATCAAAGTATCAATAGTTGTTTCCTACCACGTTTTCATAAATGAATGGAATTGCTAGGGAATTATGATAAATAAATATTCCATTGAAACCAGTGTTGAAATTTGGTTGTCATTGATGTCAACTAATGTCAAAGAGGATTCAGTATTCATGTGCCATCTTGAATATATATATGAAAGCCACTATGAAGAAGTATATGGATGCCAGCATGAAGAAGTATATCCAGAAGCGCATCTAGCCTGAAGAAATATGGTACAAATGCAGGTCTCAAGTCCACCCAATTAATACTCCTTCAGGGTAAAATCCAAAGAGTTTGTTGGACAAAATTTCAAGAGTGTGCAAGCAAGCCAAAGAGTTGATTGGAAAATTTTAGAGAGTGTGCAAGCATATTGGAACAACAAATGGTTGAATAAGGAAGCAAGTTCTGAAAGCACACAAGTCTCACCAATCACAAGAGGCATTCAGTTGTTGAAGCACGCACAAGTACCAAAAAAGGTGTGTCGGTTGAATATGTCAAGTGTGCAAGTACCACAAGTGATGGTACATGAAGGGTTGAAGACCACATTTCAAGGGTGCAAGTCCCACTATGAAAAGGACCAAGTATGCACAAGACCCACAAAGATATGACACATCAGTAGCGCAGAACATGACAAGTGGTAGAAGCATTAATTCTGAATAAAAGAAGAAGGAAATCCTGAACCAACTTATGGACATCACCATCCTCGCAGAACAAGTATGAATATGAAGCAAGTTGGAGAAGTAAGCCTTTGAGAGTGAAGCTGGAAGATACTGATTTATCAAGCTTATAATTATCAGGGCATAAAGGGATTGTGGAACCAGAACAAATGATCTAGAAAAGATTCGAGTGCGCACAAGAAGAGGAATAGAATTTATGATGGTATGCAGTATGTTGTAAGCCTATATGTGATAGTTGTGTGAAGACAGAAATGGAGAACTATAGTTGATACGTAAGCTTGTAAGAATAAAATGATAGTTTCGCAGATAGCACATATTTTCTAAGACATATGCACGAAGACTGAGTTGAAGTACATTCTGAGGTGTGCAAAGTAAGGAAGTCCATCGGATGCACAAAGACAGAGTTGCATCATAGTAAAGGATGTGCATTATGATGAGGATGATCTAAGACAAGTGCGCTAAAAAAATGATCACATCACATATGATGCACAATTTTTCATAGATGATCTAAAGGTTGTTGCACCAAGAAAAAATGGAAATATCTCAGAATGTGTGCACTTTCATCTGATACTGATGCACGAAGTCAGAATAGAAATTTACTAGTAGATGCATTGTTTATAGGGAAAGTGTTCCTATAGCAGGGGTGAGACTACCAATGTACTGGGGTAAAAGATAGACATACAAGGTTCTTCAAGTACAATTATTAAGCAAATAAATTAGGGTTAGGAGGATATGTACCTTATTCATACGTGTGTTCCAAGCCTCTCTTCTTCAGTATTCTTCTTGATATCCAATGCAACAAATTGCAAAACAACTTCAAACCTTCCTCAAACCAATTTGACTACAAATAAAAGATTGATATTTTTTATAAGAGAATAAAACATCAAATTGTAATCAGATCTGAAACATACATGAACAAATCTATTTGGAAAGGGAATAATGTCCAAAATTTATTAATGAATGAATAAAGTACATCAAATTATACCTTGCTTCAATGAAACCAAAATTCAAGTTCTTATGCTCCTCTTCTCCAAGGATCCTAACCTATGATAAGATCTGCTAGGGTTTATAAGAAACTAGGGCACAAGTGAGGGGGATGTGAATCCAAATTCCTCCAGCATAAAACTATAATGGGCTTGGTCCATTTTCATGGTCCCTCTCCCTCTCTTATATAGCAAGTGAAGAATATATGGTCAAATATGAAGTAGTTACAATTGAAGAGGAGGTTCCAAAACCACCCAAACCAACCATTTTTTGCGATTATATATATATATATTTAGTGTTTCTGAGGTACCCACGACTTTGCACATGGACAAATCGTGGGTACCCGCGACTTTTAACATGTAAAACATGCAATTTTTAGGAAACTCGTGGCTTTACCATGTGCAAACCTGTGTTTTGGGGGGGAAAAGGTCAAAACAACCTTTTATGGGGGGTTTCTGGAGAAGTTTGGGTCTCCAAAATTGTTCCTAAGGTTCTAACCTATCAAATGTGCCATGAATTAGGTAATTCCATCCATATAAAGTCTCAAATATGATTCTTCCATCCATAAATGTCCTTTTGTGTGACTCACAGTAATGTCAAGAAGTGTCATCATGCGACCAAAAGATGTAAGTGTCATCACGGACAGAGAAGTGCCAATTTTGGCTATAACAGATTCCCCCTAATGTATGACGTCAGAGGGGAAGACGATGGTAGAAATACATTATAAATAATAAAATGTTGAGTCATGGATTTGGAGAAACCAAGAATCATAGGTTCAAATTTTGTACCTGAAAGAAAGGAAAATGTCAGTCAATCTCATCCCTGGGATAAATTTCCATGCTGAAAATAGAAAAACATGGCCTCCAGGAGGATAGAATGATGATCCGATACATAAGTATAACTGATATATATATCATGGCCACTGGAATACAAGTGTGGATCCATGATGAAAGTATAAATATGAACATAGCCACAGAAATACAAAGGTGGATCTATGTCAAAACTGGAGAACATAGCCATAATGAACAAACTGGATCTATGTCTCATCAAGAGCCAAAAATGAGTGTGGCTCAGTCTTGGGCAACTTGGGAAATAAAAAATATGATGATGCTATTATAGGCCCAAGGTCTTCAATCCAAACCATCTCAAGGTACGAATCCTAACCATGGGAATAAATGAGTTCATGTTGAACATGGAGGACACCGTTTGATTACTGGTCAATGATGTGAACCATTAACAAATACGAGGGAATCCCACTGATAATTAAAATGGTTCCCATGGTAACTAGTACATTGTAATAGGTGTGAATAGATGTTCTTTAAGTCGAACACCTGAGGAATCCATCGAGTAAAGGACATGAATGTATTCCTATAACTCAACAGCGAGAGAATCTGCCACTGATGACTGAGAATATCAAGGTACTATCTAAAACTCTAAACCTCATTCCCAGAGCAAGATAAGTTGAATTTGATGGGAAGAAGTTTGTTGGAAGGGAGGCCTTAAAGAATCCTCCATCATCCAACACGAGGGACAATCAAAGGTTGATCTGATCTATATTAGAACTGAATACATGATGAAACATACTGATACCAAGGAATGGCCGGCACATGAGGTCAAGGAAACTGCAGAATGGTTGACACAGGTTGTATCCTTGAATAGTGAGCATGACACAAGAGTGACTTAGGAATATTTGAACACAAAGGGACCATGATATAAATATTAAATGTAGGAGACATTAATAGATTCTCCATATGATTGGAAGAGTAACCAATCAGAGGAGTAAAAACTCCGAAATCAGGTTTATCCTATGGCATAAATAGAACCCAACTTGTTTGATAGACTCAAAAAGGTGCTTTGTTCAAGGACATAGTTGACTTGATGCCATTATAATGAAAGGTATTTAACATTATTACCTTCCCTTTCTCTTTTTAGACACCTTTTTCATTTTTTAACGAGCTTGACAAAGAACTAAAGTATGCTCGATAAGGGTCCAACCATGTGCAATTTTATGAGTCCATGGAAGGAAACTCAAGACTTGCTTCTCTGTATTATGAGTTTGAAGAAAAGATAGACTAATACTTGATAAGATAATGATCTATGGATTTTAATATCGAGCCCAGATTTGTTCGTGCTCGTCGATATTTTCATATTGAAAGAGTCTGAAAAATTTAAACAAGGACTCTATATACCTTCTCATGGATTTTACATCGAGCACGAGTTGGTAAATGCTCACTGGTCTTTTCATATTTTGAGAGTCTAAAAATCCTAAAGAAGACTCCAAAATGTCCTTTTTTCGTAAATTTAGTCTCCTCACCCAAAAAAGGGTAAACCAATGCAAGAGATAGCTCTTTTATCCAAGTATGACTAGAGTTTTCCTTTTTCGTAAATAATCCACAAAGCTTCGGAAAATGGGTAAACTTATAACTAAGTGGATTTCCCTTTGATTGTTTTATAGAGTCTGAAGTGAACAAGTATACTCAACGATCTTGTCAATTTTAAGGAGTCTAACAAGAGTTTAGAGAAAAATCCATAACAATATTTCCCGAAAAGGTTTAACGGACCTTAAAAAGTAAACTCATGACCTCCTTACTTTTTTTAACAAGCTCAAAAGAGAGGTGAAAGAAGGCTCGTATCCTCCTTATTGTTTTTAACGAGCTCAAAGGAAAGGTAGAAGAATGCTCATAGTGGGAGGAGACGAGTATCAAGGGTATGCGAGACTAGTTCCAAAAGCACATGGAACCAAGCTATGCATAATGCAAGGAACGTACAGAAGAAAAGGACACTCAGGGTGTGTCTCCTCTAGGTAAATGATGTGAAATAAAAAAGGCAAAGTGATACATAGCTTAACATAAATGAGATCAAAGATGGAGGCTTATATAACGAGCTTAAAGCGTAGAATCCAGTATCAAGTTCATTATCGCAAGGGGGATAAAAATAAATGCACATGCGACTTAAACAAAAAAATGGGAGCCTTGTAAGGAATGGCCAGAAATATATTAGGCTTATTCTCAAATTCATGGTAAATATAGAAAGGCTCCCGAGCCTATGATAAAAACTTAGCATGGGCACCAAAATGGCATGAAGGTGCTGACTAGGTTGATCCATGTTAGGTAGTCTCTGTTGTCAGATTGGTGCACAATGAATATAGAGATGGATAACACACCAATATCTAATATGTTTGACCCTATGGCGAATTCATATGGAAAAAGGTTCAAATGCATCATAACAATGGGGATCCCTAAAACTATATGCAAGCTTCCAAATACATCTCACATGATCGAACAAAGTGTCAAAAAGGACCAGTAAGAAAGTATAAGTCTAGCTAAGAACCCTGTCTCCAAGAAACATTGGTACCAACATCATATCTAGAACATATGTAAATAAATATTTGATAGAAGTCATTGTGGTAGAAAAAATTTCAACTTAACTATCATCAACAACAGGCATATTGTAAGTAGAGTTAACCAATGAAGAATCTATAGTACACAAGCCCGAGGACTTACAATCAACAAGATCAACTTCAAGATGAAGATTAGATTTGAAGGACATGAAGGAATTTGTAGGAACAAATTCATCATCACGAGAGTTGAAAATTCTAGCAGAAGAATCAAACACAGCAAGAACATCGATTTGCGAGTCTATGGGAGAGTCTAACGACTCAACAGTAGGAACATCAAACTCCAAGATCAAATCGGGGCTTGACATAACTACAATTGGAAAAATATCCAAATAAATGGTAGAATGCATTATAGACTCTAGGAAAAATTCATCTGAAGGAAGTATATCATCCCAGAAAGAACACATATACAAACATTCAGTTGGAGGTATCACCTAGTCAACTGTCGGGACCCAGTCTTGAGAAGGTAAGCATGAATTCAGAAACTCCTTCCCAGTAGCAATTGGAATCAAGGAACAATATGCCACATAATTATCTTGTGACATGGTAGTTCCTATTGATGAGGGATATACTTGTTCTACAGTTGGGTAATAAGAGGGATCAACAAATGCAAGCTTATCAATAGTGACAATGCTTTCATTGTGAGGAAAATGCATCATATTAAAGAGCGTAGACACCACAGTATGCATAGAATATTAATCACGCCTGAGGATCATATAAAATTCCATAGGGTCCTTTAAAACCATAAAATAAACTAAGACTATTTTTCCACACAAAGTAACAGGTACCTGAGGGAGGAATCCCACCGGTTCGCTGGGTCTTCTATTGAAGGTCAACGACCAATTAACAGCCGAAACAAGGTTAGGGAAATCTAAATATCTCCAATCATAAGGGGATAAGATACTAATAGAGGCTCCTTCATCTACACTACATCGATGAACCGCATGGTTTCTGATATCAACCTTTATCTGGAAAGGTTTAGACGAAGGAAGACGAGGCCCAACTAGACTATTCCAATCAAAGCAAATGATCCTAGAGCTTGGTAGGGGTTAACTCAACACAGATGAAGTGCCCCCTTTTTCAGAAACATCTGAACTGGTAATCCAAAATAATTCTGGGGTAGGTGCATCAGTGTCTAAAGGACTGATGGGATCAGTTAAATATAGCATCGATTTGATCACTTCAATCTCTGAAGGAAGAGTGGGGTTGACCAAAGACTGTTTTGGTTCAACCACTTTATCAACCAAATTTTGACTAGGCTATTGGGAATCTATATACAATTCAAGAGCAAAGGATCCTTCAAACATGTACCACACTCTCCACACCTCTGAAATAGCAGGGCACAGGTGAGTAAGGTGATCTCCCTTACAAAGTTTACAAGGGAACTTTGGCTTGTGTCCTGTAAGCTTAGGATACTTTACAACATCAATACTCTCAACATGACTAGCATTGGTTGACCTCTTTTCCCCAGCAAGACTTGCAGTGGTTGGTTTCTCAGAAGCATAAGACTTTTGAACTATGGACCATATGTTTTGCGCTTCTGGAAGTACAGGGCACAAATAGGTCAGGTGATCTCCCTCGCAAAACTTACAAGGGAACTTAAGCTTCTGTTTATTAGGTTTTGTTGACAATGTCAACTTTCTCAGCATGACCTACAGTGGTTGATTTAGTGTCTCCAGTATGACTCTTAGTAATTGATGACTTGTCATTAATATGACGAGCAACGATCAATGACATGTCCTTAACATGAACAACAATGGTTGAAGACATACTTTCAATATAATTCACAATGACTGAAATTTTGCTCCCAACATGACCTGCAGAGGCTGGGTTAGTGCCCCCAGCATGACCTCTAGAGGTTGGGTGGCTGCCCTATTGCTTTGGCTCTTCTCCCTATTCTTCCTCCGTTTATTCCTTTTAGACTGTTGGTTACTAGTATTACTACTTTCACCACGTGAGGTAGAAGGAAGAGGAGAAGATGTTTCTAGTGAAGAAGGCATAGGGTTATGATGCTGTTGATTTGAGGTGCTTACTTGGGAAGCATCAGGAGCATGCAAGGAATTCAGAGTGGAAAACAACCAAACCGGTATCCCTATAGTGAATCACATGAGATTCAAGGTAGCCATTAAGGGAGTACCAAAGTTACCAATGAATGGAAAAGCACAAGGAGCCCCTTGAACAAGGGTTCCCTTGATTGATGCTCACTAGAATGCTATCCATAGTTTCCGAATCAATGATCAAGAAATATATAAGGCCAACTAAGAACAAGCAGCACAAAGATAACACCACTATAAAGGTCCCAGGTAATCCAAACCATGAAAATAGATGCATTCCGGAGGGAAGTATGGGATTATTAAGGCCCAGAACAAACCAACGAAGAATGAAGAATAGTCACCCGGGGTCCACAATACAGAGTCTTTAGGTGCAAGCGTTTGAATCACCAATCGCCCTACCAAATAACTACAAGGTATTTCCTCCCACTTCTTTTCTAAATACAGTGGAAATAGCCTTCCACTGTCACCTGTGTATGAATCCTAGAGTCTGGATACTAAGGATACCAACCTTGTAGAGAGGGTCCCGGGGGACAGTCGCAGGTCTAATTAATGCACATGGGTAGGGTAACAAACCACGAAACTCAAAAGCACCAAAAAGTAGTAATAAGTCCCCGTACGTGCACCGATTCTGGTAGATTCTCAATTGAATATCGAAGGGGTATCTCCTCTACTCAATATCGCATGACCTCATGCTTCACTCCGATGTGAGTGGAGCTTCCCGGTTCACCTTCTACAAAGATGTATTTTCTCCCTAAACGAAAGGCACCTATGTTTGTACAAGTTTGAGTGATCGTGGAGGAGTTAACTCACAAATCCCTACCTCCAAAATCCTACTTAAGCTATTAGGTGTGTTTCTAAACTAGAAGAAAACCTAATATATGTTGGGTGGATTAATTGTTTAATTAATTAAACAACTAATACTACCAGAACATAAATTATCAACCCAAGGAAGTCTTTTATTTCAAAGCTATCATGGAGGATCCATGCAAGCACAATTTCTACCTGACATTGTTATATATTGGTATGAAATTGAAACTATTTGTAAACTAGATCACACCTTCTTGAAAGTAAATCAAACCTCAAATCTATTCATAAAACCAAACTGTAAATCTAATTATACTTCAAACAAAATCAACTCTTATGAAGAAAGATCTAATTGCATAAATCTAAAAGAAATGCTATGTTGGCCAACGATCTATCAAAATGAATTAACAAGAAAACAACTATGATAAATCTAATGTATGAAAGCATACAACTATGATAAATCTAATGAATGAAAGCATTAACTAAATAATAAGAAAATCTATATAATAAAACACTACAATCAACACTACCAACATCTGCTCAGGGAAGAGGGCCCTTCCTCCACTGAGCAGAGCTAGGTCTCCACAATGAAAGTCTACAACTCAAGAATTAAGAAATTGCCAGCATGTATTATCATAATGAAAGTGTTACAACAGAGTCTGGAACAAATACTACAGCATAACATTACTTTCTCTTCTCCCCCCCGATACATCATAATGATTACATATTTATACATAAAATTCTCTCAGGAGAATGAGAAACCAAATCCCCAACTTGTGATATGTTTCAACAAACTTGCTAATTTGGAAACCGGCCGCAACAGTAAATATGAGAATTACACGTTTAGAGAACTAGTTGTATATCTCAACCTATTGCTTCGTCTGGATATTTCCTTAGAGTCAAATAATTGAGGCCGTTGCGCACAAAACCCATGTCCTATATTTTCGAGATTCTTCTCCATCAGCCCACAAATAACGACGCAAATCAATGTGTTGTTATCTAACATGCGTTTTTGGTTGAGGTCATTTGATCATGAGCTGGAGGTTGCCATTTTGGACTTGGGCACGAATTGAAATCACAAATCCACATAATTAATCATAAGATGAAACCATGTTGTGAAATATCCATGTGTACATGTGCTAGCATGCCAACTTTGGAAGCTTGAACCATGAGTGTTGCTGCTGTTAATATGACAAATCACTCCATAAACCATCATCAGTAAAATTATGCATAATAGGATTCAATTCATCAAAAACAAAGGAAAATAATCATGATTAACCACTAAAGCATCAATGGAAGTAATATGGTATTTTACGTGCAGTTACAACAAATGTATGGAAAATGGAATGATAAATGGATAATAATAGGAAGAAGAGGGATGAAATATATGTCGATAGGTGATCAAAATATGGACAAATCCATGACCCAACAATATCTTATCCAAGTTATTGATTGCTTGCTTTAAAACTGTACTTCAAAAACTTTCAGAAGAAGTAAAACAAGTTCAACTAAAGAAAGATATCCTTTAATTGAAACATGAAGCATTTAATCACCACAAATATGCACTCGCCCACTCTCCATTTATTTTCAATGCAAGTCCTAAAGATATAATCTGGAAAGCATATGCAAAATTTTTGGTCTTTTCGAATGCAAAAGGTAAAAATTTAAAGTCTAATGTGCAAAATCAAACTTAAAACCTAAGCATGCAACTACTCAAACAACTCGCTATGCAAAAGAAAATTTCTTGTTTTTTGATACAAAGCACTCCTAAATCATTTAAGACACTTGCAGAGTATTCTACCAATACTAACTTATAGAATGAACCAAATTTTTATGTGTTTTCAAGGTGAGAACACAACGAAAATTCAAAGTAACACACTATCAAATAAAATGAAAAAACTTTAAGATCTATACATTAAACAGTGAAAGCAACCATAAACCTTCATATTATTATCATTTAAGTATGACAAAAATTGGGAAAAGCATACCCCAAGGAATTTTAGACCCAATCAAAGGAAAGGATCTACTAAGAAATATGGTTTGGTAAAGCTAGGTTTGCACACAAGGAGTGAAATCAAGGTCCTAAACCACATAAAAGACACTTGAGTTTTCACTACAAAAGAGAGGCCAAAAGCATAAGGAAGGACAAGAAACCAACATAAAGAGGAAAATCACTCAAATAGATATAAATAGGGTCAAATGGACTCAAAAGGTTCCAAATCCAATCAAAATGGAGCAAGTAGGTTCAATTAGACTCAAATTAGGGTAAAAAACACCAAACTTATTCACAAACCCCCAACTTGGGTCACCAAGCCCCAAATTCTTCCAAACAAGCCCAAATTGATTTAAAAATATCCCAAATATCAAATTACTATCAATCAATAGGCAATAAACCACTTCCAAAGGGTCCTACATAGACCTAGGATCAACAGGGACTCTAAAAAATGCAATCAAAACCCACCAAAAAGATCCAAAAATGAAAACCTCATGTTCAGAAGGTACCCACGAGTGTTAAATGGGTAAAAGTGCGAATTTGTTGAGGAGGTACCCACGAATTTGTCTCAGGCTCACAACTGTAAGTACCACAAACTCGTGAGTATGCAAAAAAGTCCAAAAAATTGAAAAATTCCACTCAAAAACTTAGCAAGGAAGGGTCTAACAAAGCTTAATGACTGGGCCTAACAAGAAATTAAACTCATAACTTCGAATATACTGGAAAAATGGCCTTGGATACCCCAAATAAGATAGTCTTCTCCCCATTATTGTCTCCAGTTCTATTGTTAGGGAAAGTGTTCCTATAGTATGGGTGAGACTACCAACGTACTGGGGTAAAATATAGACATACAAGGTTCTGCAAATACAATTACTAAGAAAAGAAACTAGGATTAGAAGGATATGTACCTTATTCAGAAGGTTGATGCAAGCCTCTCTTCTTGAGTCTTCTTCTTTCTCTCCAATGCAACAACCTGCAAAACAACTTCAAACCTTCCTCAAACCGATTTGACTACAAATAAAAGATTGATATTTATAAGAGAATAAAACATCAAATTGTAATCAGATCTGGAACATACATGAAAAAATCCATTTGGAAAGGGAAGAATGTCCAATATTTATTAATGAATTAAATAAGTACATCAAATTATACCTTCCTTCAAGCATGGCACTTCATGAAACCAAATTTCAAGGTCTTCTTGTCCTCTTCTCCAAGGATCCCACCCTCTGATCAGATATGGTAGAGTTTATAAGAAACTAGGGCACAAGTGAGGGGAATGTGAATCCAAATTCCTCCAACATAACACTATAATGGGCTTTGTCCCTTTTCATGGTCCCTCTACCTCTCTTATATATCAATTGAAGAAGATATGGTCGAATAGGAAGTAGCTACAATCGAAGAGGAGGTTCCAAAACCACCCAAACCAACCATTTTTTGCGATTATATATATATTTTTAGTGTTTCGGAGGTACCCGCGACTCTACACATGGAAAACTAGAGGGTATCCGCGAACATGTAAAACATGCATTTTTTTAGGAAACCCGTAGCTTTACCATGTGTAAACCTATGTTTATGTGGAAAAAAGGTAAAAAAAAACCTTTTATGGAGGTATTCTGGAGAAGTTTTGGTCTCCAAAATTGTTCCTAGGGTTCTTACCTATCAAATGGGCCATGAATTAGGTAAATCCATCCATCTAAAGTCTCAAATATGGCTCTTCTATCCACAAATTACCTTTTGTGTGACTCCCAGTAATCTCATGAAGTGTCGCCATGCGACCAAAAGATGTAAGTGTCGTCACGGACGGAGAAGTGCCAATTTTGGCTATAACATGTAAAATATCAGTTGAAGTGAAATTACACATAAATAGAATGACATACAAAACCTGAGCGTAGAATGTCGAATATGATGAAGCAACACACATTTTGTGGAGTGCAATGTCAGTTGTAATTTTGTGAAGTGTTCAAGTGAATTTTGTGACATAGAACAACAATTACAAGATCTTAAGGTTGCAGAAGGTGTGCATAGCATAAAGAACAACAGAATATCGGAAGTGTGTTTGGATCAGAAGTACAACAAATCAATATCTTTTATTACATATCATGGCGGTAGGACGGGGCATGGAGTAGGGGGTCATAGCCTCCTTCCAATTGGAGCTGGTAAATCAAGGATTTGGTGCTTCCTTCAGGTTCGTGTATGTAAAAACAGGGGGGAGGTTCCTCCTTCTAGCTGGTGTTGGAGAACATAGGAAGTTGGTGCTTCCTTGAATGTAATATTTTATTATAAGAGAGAATTTCATGGTTTTTTCCCAATTTAATCTAGAAGAAGAATCAGTAGTGTAGAAGATACAAAGAATTTTTCCTTCAAGATTTGATGCAAAGGTATCTGTGTTAGAAGATAGAGCCAATATTACATACCTAAAAAAGGATGAGCTTCAAGGAATATTGACTGCATATGAAATGAGAACCAAGAAATAAAATCCCATCACAAAATAGGTAGCCTTTAAATCCAATGGAAAGGCTAAACTTGAGCATGACAAGGATTTTTGTAATGAATCATATGAAGAGGAGTCAAACTTCGTAAGAAAGCTAAAAAAAGGATGTGGTAATTATAAAAATAAATTTCCTTTCAAATGTTTCATATGTGGTGGGATAGGCCACTTTGCTTCTAAGTGTTCTTATAGGGAAGATGGAGATAGTGATAGTGAGGAGGAAGCTAGGTCCCATGAACAAAGGATTGTGCGCACTTAGAAAATACCAAAGAATAAAAAGAAAATTCTAAAACAAAGGATGAGTCTGTATACTGAGGAAGAAAACAATGTATGTGACGGAAGTGACTACAACAACAAGCAAAAAAAGGTACTATTCATGGCCTTTGTGGAAGAAGAAAATAGTGAATAAAAGAAGAAGAGTTGTTCTTCAAACAGGAATAACACACCAGTTGTGCAAAGAAAAACCATCTCACTAGATAAGTATTTCTTTAGTGGATCCTTCAATACACCTTCAAAGTCTGTCACAAAAGTTAAATATGATTGTCAATATGAAGAAGAAGAAGCTGCAAAGATTGATTGGGAAGGTGAAATGGTTAGTTCTCTAGAAGAATTGAAGAAGTCAAGAAAGAAGAGTAAAATCTTACAGGACCAATTGTCGAAGTATGAAGAACAATTCAAGCAAGATAAAGAGATTCAAGAATATCATGATAAACAAGTCAGTGAAAAGATGATTATTTGTGAGAAACAAATGAACTACACAGTTGACGAGATCAAAATACTTGAAGAAGAAAAATTTGTATTGAAGACTTATCTGGAAGAGTTAGTGCATAAAAATAAGATGCTAGCAAGTCATCTCGAGTTGAAGGACAGAGAAATATCTCACTTAGAATTCAAGTTGATGGAGATAAAGGGAAAGAAACAGGTTCAATATCACATCACGAGTGATACTCCGATTTGCACACATTCGGGAAGTGATGAGACTGGTCTTGAAGATGACATGAAGAACAAGTTCAAAGGCAACACATCAATTATGAATAATATCCTGAATGTTCAAATATCACCAGAAGATAGGTCTAGAATTGGCTATGAAAGAACATCTAAAAAGGTTTGCGACAGTGAACGTCATCCAAGTCAATTGAAGTCATTTAGGTATGTCAATTCCTCCAATGAATACAACTATTCTTAGTACTCTAACCAAATAAGGACCAATAGAATGAAGTGCGCAAGGTGCAACTATTTTGGTCATATTTCGAAGTATTGTCAAACTGTGAGATGTTATGCATGTGATGGATTTGGGAACAAGGATATGTATTGTCGAAAAAATAGTGAATTGTCCAGAAGTGTATAATCCATCTAACAATTGTCGCAATACAAGGACCAAAAGGGAAGACAGTCAAGCACATAATAAAATTGGAAGTGCTCATATGAAAACATGGGTACGGAAATCTCCTAAAAAATTCACAGAAGAATTTGGAAATCCAAGTACATCCAAGGAAGCAAGTAATTGCTTCCCATCTTGCTGATCTCCAAGATATTAAATAAGATCCTTGAATTCAACACGACAAATTAGGAATTCAAGGAGAGTATTAGTAATGTGTTGCAGTGAATATTTTAAAGTTGGTTGCATGAATGTTATGTTAGATATGTGCATATATTCAATTAGTTGATGAGTTATGTTGAAGTCAAGTTGTCACACATAAATCACTTACATGTGATAGAATAAAGGAAATGTACAAACAAATAATGATGAGTCTACACAAATACATAAACATATTTTGTATTATATTCAAAGATACTGCTTTTAAAAATGCATGAGTATTCTATTGTTGAGAACAGAGTTGAACAAAAAAATAAACATCATGCTAAGGACAAAAGGAAAAACCAAGACAACAATGGAAGCTGTATCTGAAAAAATTGAGAATTCCATGGGAATTTCAAATTTGCAATTCAAGTTCTAACTCCACATCTAGTTGTTGTGCGAATCGAAGCTCCAAGTCCATTGAAACCGGCTTGATGATTTTAGAACTTGACTACAGAGGATATAGTTACAAAGTTGCAGATGACACTTGTTCAACACAGTGCTTAGCCCGAATTGAATTCAATTCGTCAAGAATCCACTACTTTTGATGCTCCAGTAAGTCTACCCATTCTATCATATTGGATAATCCCTCTGCATTACTGAGATTCACTTGTGACTGAGCATATGAATGTTTGAACTCATACTCCTTCATTTAAACTTACTAAATGACCATGTATGCTCTCAATTGAGTGAACTCTGATTGTTGTGGCTGAATATCCAAACAAACAATATCAAGTGAGTCGCTAAACTTCTAGAAGAGGGAAGGAATGACTGAGGAAGTTGAAAGACACATAAGAAAATAGATGTAGAGAAAGAAAGAAGAACAAAGGTGATGAACTAGGCATTTCACAACTCTCTTATAGAATCAAATGGTATTTCTCTGCACGCGTGAAAATTAATTGAAGAGACATGGAAGTTAATTGCATTCATGTCCACGTGATTCGAGGTTGGACATGGAATTTTCAAAAGTAATTGCACGCGTTAATGAGTTTGGGCTAAAGGATGGAAAGAGAAAATCTAATTCATTATTTCGTATGATAGGAATGATGTTTCCCTAAAAGCTCAAGTACATTTGTGGCACGTTAAAGGTTCTACATGAACGATTTGTCATATCTCTTTATTGCCAAGATGGATGAAATGTGGAAATGTGTGGAAAATACTCTATTTTTTGGCAAGATATGTGATGGAAGGAAAAGTTATACGTCAGAATAAATCGATGGGAACACAGTGCAGAAACAGACGCAAAAATAATTTAGCACGACACAATGAATATGACAGGAAGATGGCATGAAGGATTGTGCAATAATTGATGAACGATTGATGGTTGGTATGACATGAACATGAGATCAAGATAGAAACTGTACAATGGAAGCATGTTGCAAGATAACTTAGAATTGTGTAAAGACCCCAGCTCAATAGAAGGAAGCATGAAGACAGGGGGAGTTATGAAAGTAAGCAGATGAATGAAGGCCAATGCAAAACATAAGAAAGGAGAACCAATAATTGCACAGTGATGGCACCTCTTTTAAATTGATGTCAAAAGGGGAGAATGATTATGAAGCATGTGATCAACACATAAATATAAAGTAGTATTGAATGATCATGAAAAATATCATGAATCTAATCATGAAGCATGCAACAACGCAATGAGAATGATCATGAAGCATGCGATCCATGCAGAAGTAATGGAAAGGAGAAAAAACATACACAGGATGTGCACATGTCAAAGGATTAAACTGGCAAAGAACAAAGGGGGAGTAGTGAGACAAGCACAAATGAAGTGCACAACTTCAGAATACAATTATGCACAACTTCACGAGGTGTTGACATCAATGACAAAGGGGGATATTGTTGAAACTTGGTTGTCATTAATGTCAACTAATGTGAAATAGGATTCGGTATTCCTGTGCCAACTTGAAGAAATATATGAAATCCACTTTGAAGAAATATATCCTGAAGTGCATCCAGCCTGAAGAAATATGGTATAGGTGAAGGTCTTAAGTCCACCCAAGTCATACTCCTTCAAGGTAATATCCATAAAACTAGGTTGAAAAAAGTTCAGGAGTGTGCAAGCAAGCCAAAGAGTTGATTGGACAAGGTTCGGGAGGGCACAAGAATCTTGGAACAAGAAATGGTTGAACAAGGAAGCAAGTCCTGAAAGCATGCAAGACTCACCAATTAGAAGAGACATTCAGTTGTTGAAGCACACACAAGTACCAAAAAAGGTGTGGTGGTTGAAGATTTCAAGTGCGCAAGTACCACAAGCGATGGTACATCAAGGGCACAATACCACACCGCAAGGGTGAAAGTCCCATTAGGAAAAGTACCAAGTATGCACAAGACCCACAAAGAGATGACACCTCAACAACACATAACATGAGAAGTAGCAGAAGCATGAACTGTGAAGAAAAGAAGAAGGAAAGTCTCAACCAACTTGTGGACATCACCATCTGTGAAGAACAAGTATAAATAAGAAGACATCACCATCCGTGAAGAACAAGTATAAATAAGAAGCAAGTTGGATAATTGAAGTAAGCTGGAGAAGTAATCTTGTAAAGGAAAACTGTAAGATACAGATTTATCATGATTATAAATCTAGGGGCATCAAGGGATCATGGAACTAGAACAGATGATCTAGTAGAGAGTCGAGTACACACAAGCATAGGAATAGAATTGTTGATGGTGCATAGTATGAAGTAAGCATATATGTGATAGTTGCATGAAGACAAAAATGTAGAACTACAGTTGATACGCAAGCTTGTAAGAGAAGAATGACAGTTTCGCAAATAGCATAGATGTTCTAAGATAGATGTTAAATTTTCAGAATTTACTTCAATTTGATCTAGGATATTAACTGAGAGAACAACATGTACAGCATATCTACAACATATCAATCATGGAGACAATAATGCAAGCACACAAGAGACACAAAGATTTACTTGTGGAAAACCATAAAGGTGAAAAACCCCAATAACTTCCTCAGAGATAGATAGACACAACCTAGCATAAGAGATAGACACAACCTAGCAGCAGATCCTCCTCCTCCATAAGTGTGCCACTCCTCCTTGAGTGCATGTGTGAGAAGTGAGTGAGCAAATAGAGTGCCTCCTGCACTCTATTTATACTTGACTTGACTTGCCTTTTTACCTAACTCATGTAGGCTCGAACTTAACCACATAACATAATGCTGACTGGTCCAACCCCCAATAGGGTGGTCTAATAACCCTTTGACCCACATGGCCGACCCCCAATAGGGTGGTCTAATAACCCTTCGACCCACATGCCTTATACAGGGCCGACCCCAACAAGGTGGTCTAATAACCCATCAAGTATAAGTTACGACACTTACAATATAAATGACGACACTTCCATATAGAGGAATAATACCATCTCTATAGGAGAACATACAACATACATATATGAAATACATTCCGAAGTTACATATACATCAACACTCCCTCTTAACTAGGAAGGTATTTCTCAGCACAGTTCTTCTAGCACAAGTCATCTTCTCTGGATCATCGTCACTGGATAATCGTCATCTAGTCATCATCATCGACACTGCTGCTGCTATCTCAATCAATCTCTGAATCTACTCATCATAGGAAGTTCTACAGAGCCAGTCCTTTTTCATACTGGATGTAGGCCCACCACCTGCAGGTCTTCGTCATCACTGGCCATACTGTGGAATACTCAGGACTGATTACATGCGTCACAAAACCTAGCTGCAGCATCCCAGGCTATTACGAGCACACAGCTCTACCTCTAGGATCTCCCAGGAGCACATTACATGTGACCCATCACAAAACCTGGCTGAAGCATCCCAGGCTATTACGAGCACGCAGCTCTACCTGTCGGATCTCCCAGGAGCACATTACATGTGATCTCACCACAAAACTTGGCTGAAGAATCCCAGGCTGTTACGAGCACACAGCTCTACCTGTCGGATCTCCCAGGAGCACATTACATGTGGTCCACCACAAAACCTGGCTGAAGCATCTGAGGCCTTTTTCATCCTGTCCAGATCTCCCAGGAGCAAATTACATGTGGTCATGGCAAAACCTGGATGAAGCATCTGAGGCCTTTTTCATCCTGTCCAGATCTCCCATGAGCAAATTACATGCCATAAGACAAAACCTCGAAAGAGCATCTGCCAGATATCCCAGGGCACCGAATTACATGCCATAGGAAAAACCTCGAAAGACTATCTGCAGATCTCCCAGGGCACCGAATTACATGTCCTCCCAGAGCAAAACCTCGAAAGAGAATTTTCCAGATGTCCCAGGGCACCGAATTACATGCCATAGGAAAAACCTCGAAAGACCATCTGCAAATCTCCCAGGGCACCGGATTACATGCTCATCTGCACAACCTGATCCACGTCCACAGAGTATCAACCCGATACTCACCATACATCATCTTGATGTATCCATGATCATCCTGATCATCATCACTGCAACGTCCTGCTGCATGTCATCTGGAGCAACATCCTGAAGCTCGTCATCTATGATCATCCTGATCATCACTGCAACATCCTGCTGCATGTCATCTAGAGAAACATCCTGAAGCTCGTCATCTATGATCATCCTGATCATCACTGCAACATCCTGCTGCATGTCATATGGAGCAACATCTTGAAGCTCGTCATCTATGATCATCCTGATCATCAATGCATCTACCTGATGCATACCAAGTATCTATCTGATACATATCATCATACATGATCCTCCTGATCATCAATGTATCCACCTGATACCAATACAAATACATGATACATATCACCATACATGATCCACCTGATCATACAATGTATCCACCTGATACATATACAGATACATGGTCCAAGCATCCAACATGATGCATACATACATACATAAAATGATCCAACTGATCATATCCAGCATCCACATGATGCGTACATACATACATAAAAATGATCCAACTGATCATATCCAACATCCAACATGATGCGTACATACATACATAAAAATGATCCAACTGATCATATCCAAGCAGAAACCAGAACATCATCCTGATGCTCATCATCCAACGCTTACATCCACAGCCATGTGAAGGATCCTCCTTCCAACATGCTTGGAATGGATTCAGCAAATGTGTCCATCACTTCTTCCTCGAAGTGTCCTCGATCTGAAGAACGCCAAGCCTCTCTCTGAAGTACTCGAACTTCACCCTGGCTAGTGGCTTCGTCAGCACATCTGCAATCTGCTCGTCCATCACAACATACAGGAGCTTCACAGCTCCTCTCTGCACCATATCCCTGATATAGTGATATTTGATCTCTATGTGTCTCTACCTGTCATGAAACACTGGGTTCTCGGACAGCTTCACACAACTCTGGTTATCACAGAAGATACCAGTAGCCTCCAACGGGAGATCAAATAACTCAGATAGTAGCTTTCGTAGCCATACTGCCTCACAACTAGCTGAACAGGCTGCAACATACTCTGCCTCAGCTGTACTCAGTGCTACGCAGGACTGCTTCCTACTAAACCAAGAGATCACACCTAATCCCATACTGAAGCAACACCCAGATGTGCTCTTACTATCTGCAGCACTGCCAGCCCAATCTGAATCAACATAACCCTGCAGGTTAAACTTTTGATTCGCCTCATACCTGAGCCCATAATCCACTCACCCTTCAGGTACCTCAGAACATGCTTTACAACAACCATGTGAACACTCCTCGGATCCGTCAGGAACTGGCTCAATGTGTTCACAGCAAAGGAAATGTCTGGTCTCATGTTCGTCAGGTACATCAAGGACCCAATAATATGATGATACATAGAGACATCAACTGGCTCAGATGAAGCATCACATAGAAGCTTCAGATTTGATGCCATAGGTGTGGCCATGGCCTTGTAGTCCATCATCCCAAACCTCTTCAGGATCTCTACTGCATACTTCCCTTGTCCAAGGAAGATTCCATCACTCTGCCACACCTCCATGCCGAAAACAAATAGTGCATCAACCCCAAGTTCTTCATCTCGAACTCGGCAGTAAGCTTCCGCTGCATGTCGGCAATCAATCTATCTTCACCTGTAACAAACAGGTTATCCGCATACAACTTTTCAAGAAAGATGTCTTGAAATCCATCTAGTGTATCTTCTATTTCATCACTTTCATATTTCTCTATGCTGCCATCTGCAGCATGCTTGATCTTCTTAGATCCATATGGAAGTCATAACAAACTTCCCTTCAGGTCTTGGGACTACATCCCAAACATCATTCTTCATGATCAACGGATCATGGCATTCCATTTCTTCATCGCAGATCCTGGGAACTTCAATATCTTCAATATTTTCAATATATATCTTTGTTGCTGGAACAAATGTTGTAGTCCATTTTTAGGTGAAGATATACGGTCTTTCCTACAAAACAGGTTAAATTGCATGATTAGAAACATCTCATAATTTTCAGAACAAATTCTTACACATAAAGAAATATGTCATACAGTCATGCAATTATCTTAGCCAATGCTTCAATACAACATTTATCCATATCCCGTAACTTTCTAGATGCCTTCCAATCTCTACCAGAACATTGTTAAGAGTGTGCACAACTCCCAACATGTCAGCAAAGAGGTTTCATTCTAGATAAGTAGTGATGGAATGTTGTACAGTGCCATAGGCTACTTACCCATGCATATTAGTAGTATACTGTTCATCAATGCAATTATTCTAATGTGCATAATACACAACCTAATTCTAGGAACATCAATATATACATCATTGAACAGTATTATTTAAACAAGCACATATGCAAGAAATGATAATTAAAAATACTTATCTTTGTTTGGTTACTGGATGGACTCCCTCTGAGTCTTTGCTTCCTTGTAGGAGTTGCTGAAGTAGCTTCTTCTACACCTTTCTATTATGGAATGTAGAAAGATGGTCAACTCCCATTGAATATCTGCATCCTTGCAGAAACTACTGAAGTGTGCTCCTTTGCTTTCTTGCAGGAACAACTAGAGTGTGCTCCCTCTTGATCTTTGCTTCCTGAATTACCTGTTCTTGAGCTCATATTCATCCTTGGTCCCTATGCATGCTTATTAGTATCATGATTGTGTTATCCTTGTGAACTCATATAAAATCATACATTCATTAGTATACTATTAAAACACAATAATCTTAAGCATGTATAGTCATGATCATTTCAAACAGAAAATAATAAGCATTAGCATTCAAGGTTTATGTAGGATTCTTATGGTTAGTCAAATCATAAGAAACATAACATGTCTAAACCTGTAATTACTCAAACCTATGACTCTTTGGGTTAGTTGAATCATTAATCAAGATAAGAGATATAATATGCGTAAAACCTGTGATTATTCAAACCTATACCTTCATGATTCTTCTGGTTAGTCATATCATCAATTATGGTAAGAAACATAATATGCATACAACCATGATTATTCAAACCTATGACTCTTCGTGAATAATCATTATCAACAACACATTAGTATAAGATCCTAACACAAGGTAGGATTCTAGCTTGATATAGGAAAAACATTCCTGGATTAGCATGCTAGCTATTTATGTCTAACATACCCACATAATGTCTTATGGTTCTCTTCAGTGACTTGTGCTAGTAACCTGCATGTCTCATAAGTTAACCATTGTAGAAACAAGTTATACATACCTCGAAAGTAGATCTTCTATGTAATCCATGACAATGGATGAATCCTTGTCTTCATGTCACCATGATCATACGTTCTTGAAGTAGAACATGATTTGTCTTTCTTGGTGTACCTTTTATGTTAGCAGACAACATAAACCTCATACAACACCATAATGCATTAGTACAATCATAAGTGTCAACACCCTAACCAATGAATATCTTCTATCACGCATTCAAAAATTTTGTTAAGGTGATACGAGAAATCTAAAATCAAGATTGTACTGACCGTAATAACATGAAGACAAACATACCATAAACTTAATCATGAACAAATATCGAAACATACCTTGATGATTCATACCTATCGAGATCGCTTGTAATATTCTTATGTAAAGCCTTAGCCTCATCTCCCTCTGAAATAGGAACTCCTTCACTTATGCAGGTGACCAATCCATCTTCTTCTAGGATTAACCCTATCCACTTGATTTGCAAGAACTGGACCTGGAGCTGGATATGGGTTTGTCAGAGAAACCCCAAAAAATCAAACTTTGAATTTCAAACTTCTGAAAGGATAGAAATATGCGGCCTGATGAGCTGATCAAGTTGGTATATTTAGAATTTGAAAACTGCAAATTTTCACTCCTCAATTTTGCCTTTGAAACTTCCAGATTCACTGGACGTGACCCTGAACTGGGGTTTGATGAAGCCCACTCTTATGCCCAATCAAAATGTTTGATCCAAAGCTCTAAGCTTCTATTTTTCTGAGGAGCTTCCAGCCGTGGTCACAGATTTCAAAAATTCCCATTTTTATAGAAGCCCTAATTTTCCACTTTTCTTATCAAAGTCCCGAACTAGGGTCTAATCAAGCCCGGCCTTCTGCCCAACCAAAAATTCTGATCTTGGTATCTAAATTTCTATTTTGATGAGTAGCATCCAGCCGTGGTCTCCGATTACAAAAATTACAAATTTCTCCGAAGCCCTAAATTCCGGAAGCCATGAATGAAGGTACTTAAAAATAATTCTGTTTTGACAAAAATATGTACCTGATTGTTTCTGGTGTAACTCTGAAATTTTTGATCCACAGGGTCTGAAAACGTTTCCTGAGATAGCCTGACCTGTTAGATTTCCATCCTGACAGTTCTGACCTCCATTGGATTTTCTGAGAGAGTTATACCAAATGTCGCAACGTGACCTGTTTTGGGATAATACAGGAGAGCGAACTTGTACGACGTGCCACATGTCACTATTTAAGCGTCGGCCTCTGAAAAAGTTTTCTGAGATAGCTCGGCCTATTATCTTTACATCCCGATAGGTCTTACCTCAATTGGACTCTCTGAGAGAGAGTTATGCCAAGTGTCGCAACATGACTTCAATACATTGTTATTGTAGAAAAGGTTGGAATCTGCTTTACTCTTGGTAATGCCCAAATTGGATAGAAAGCTGTCTATCCTACCATACCAGGTTCTGCACACATATATGACTACACCATGCTGTCTTGAGATCCATCTAGTGCATCTTCTATTTCATCACTTTTATATTTCTCAATGTTGCCATCTGCAACATGCTTGATCTGATAGTTCCATTTGGAAGTCATAACAAACTTCCCTTCACGTCTTGGGACTACATCCCAAACATCATTCTTCATGATCGACGGATCATGGCATTCCATTTCTTCATCCCAGATCCTGGGAACTTCAATATCTTCAATAAATATCTTTGTTGCTGGAGCAAATGTTGTAGTCCTTTTGTAGGTGAAGATACGCGGTCTTTCCTACAAAACAGGTTAAATTGCATGATTAGAAACATCTCATAGTTTTCAGAACAAATTCTTACACATAAAGAAATATGTCATACAGTCATGCAATTATCTTAGCCAATGCTTCAATACAACATTTATCCATATCCCGTAACTTTCTAGATGCCTTCCAATCTCTACCAGAACATTGTTAAGAGTGTGCATAACTCCCAACATGTCAGCAAAGAGGTTTCATTCTAGATAAGTAGCAATGGAATGTTGTACAGTGCCATAGGCCACTTACCCATGTATATTAGTAGTATACTGTTCATCAATGCAACATTTCTAATATGCACAATACATATCCTAAGTCTAGGAACATGAGCATATACATCATTAAACAATTTTACTTAAACAAACAAATATGCAAGAAATGATAATTAAAATACTTATCTTTGTTTGTTCGTTGGATGGACTCCCTCTGAGTCTTCGCTTCCTTGCAGGAGATGTTGGAGTCCTAATCTGAAGTAGCTTCTTGTACACCTTTCTGTTGTAAAATGTAGAAAGATGGTCAAATCCCTCTGAATATCTGCATCCTTGCAGAGACTACTAATGTGTGCTCCTTTTCTTTCTTGCAGGAACAACTGGAGTGTGCTCCTTTGCTTTCTTGCAGGAGCAACTGGAGTGTGCTCCCTCTTGATCTTTGCTTCCTGAATTACCTGTTCTTGAACTCATATTCATCCTTGGTCCCTATGCATGCTTATTAGTATCATGATTGTGTTATCCTTGTGATTTCATATAAAATCATACATTCATTAGTATACTATTAAAACACAATAATCTCAAGCATGTACCGAAACAATAAGCATTAGCAGTCAAGGTTTATGTAGTATTCTTATGGTTAGTCAAATCATAAGAAACATAACATGTCTAAACCTGTAATTACTCAAACCTATGACTCTTTAGGTTAGTTGAATCATCAATCAAGATAAGAGATATAATATGCATAAAACCTGTGATTATTCAAACCTATACCTTCATGATTCTTCTCGTTAGTCATATCATCAATTATGGTAAGAAACATAATATGCATACAACCATGATTATTCAAACTTATGACTTCATGAATAATCATTATCAACAACACAACAGTATAAGATCCTAAACCAAGGTAGGATTCTAGCTTGATATAGGAAAAACATACCTAGATTAGCATGCTAGTTAGTGATGTCTAACATACTCACATGATGTCTTCTTGTTCTTCTTCAATGACTTGTGCTAGTAACCTGTATATCTCATAGGTTAACTATTATAAAACCAAGTTATACATACCTCGTAAATGGATCTTCTATGAGATCCATGACAATGGATGAATCTTTGTCCTCATGTTATCATGACCATATGTTCTTGGACCAGAACATGATTTGTCTTTCTTGGTGTACCTTTTATGTTAGTATACAACATAAACCTCATACAACACCATAATGCATTAGTACAATCATAAGTGTCAATACCCTAATCAATGAATATTTTCTATCGTGCATTCATAGTTTTATTAAGGTGATATGACAAGACTAAAATCAAGATTGTACTAACCGTAGTAACATGAAAACAAACATACCATAAACTTAATCATGAACAAATCTCAAAACATACCTTGATGAGTCATACCTGTCGATATCGCTTGTAATCTTCTTATGTAAGGCCTTAGCCTCATCTCCCTCTGAAACAGGAACTTCTTCACTTATGCAGGTGACCAATCCATCTTCTTCTAGGATTAATCCAATCCACTTGATTTACAAGAAATGGGACCGGAGCTAGATATGGGTTTGTCAGAGAAACCCCAAAAACTCAAACTTTGAATTTCAAACTTCTGAAAGGATAGAAATACGCGCCTTGATGAGCTGATCAAGCTGCTGCAAAGTTTCACTCCTCAATTTTGCCTTTGAAACTTCCGGATTCACTAGACATGACCCTGAACTGGGGTTTGATGAATCCCACTCTTCTACCCAATCAAAAAGTTTGATCCAAATCTCTAAGCTTCTATTTTTCTAAGGAGCTTCCAGCCATGGTCACAGATTTCAAAAATTCCCATTTTTACAGAAGCCCTAATTTTCCACTTTCCTGATCAAAATCCCGAACTAGGGTCTGATCAAGCCCGGCCTTCTGCCCAACCAAAAATTCTGATCTTGGTCTCTAAATTTTTATTTTGATGAGCAACATTCATCCGTGGTCTCTGATTACAAAAATTCCAACTTTCTCCAAAGCCCTAAATTCCGGAAGCCATGAATGAAGGTACCAAAAAATAATTCTGTTTTGACAGAAATATGTACCTGATTGTTTCTGGTGTAAATCCAAACTTTTTGATCTACAGGGTCTGAAAAAGTTTCTTGAGATAGCTTGACCTGTTATATTTCCATCCTGACAGGTCTTACCTCAATTGGATTTTCTGAGAGAGAGTTATGCCAAATGTCGCAACGTGACCTGTTTTGGGATAATACAGGAGAGCGAACTTGTACGGAGTTCCACGTGTCACTGTTTCAACTTCGGCCTCTGAACATCTTTCCTGAGATAGTACATTCTCTGTAATACCTGTCACTTTTTACAAAATTTCATTTGGAGCTTCCTATCCCAAGTTATGACCTTTTTCCCAAGGTCACCTGATTTTAACTCAGATCTGGAAGAGGCAGAAACCCTATATTGCACAGATCATAAATCACAAAGTACAACGAATTAGAGGTTGTCCTTTGGACACAAGGTACCTGGAGATTTAATCTTTGTCCTGTAACAATTTCAGATCCGAAAACGTTTCCAAAATGGATTTATAGGGAAAGTGCTACGATGACTGGGTTTTTCTATATCAAGCCCTAGCATCGTAAGTGCAACAAGTGTCATACATGCCATATCATGCCTTCTTTCAGGCTAGCTCTGATTCCATGTTAATTTTTCGGAATTTACTTCAATCTGATCTAGGATCTTAACTGAGAGAACAACATGTACAGCATATCTACAGCATATCAATCATGGAGACAATAATGCAAGCACACAAGAGACACAAAGATTTACTTGGGGAAAACCATAAAGGTGAAAAACCCCAATAACTTCCTCAGAGATAGATAGAGAAATGATACAACCATGAGAGATAGACATAACCTAGCAGCAGATCCTCCTCCTCCATAAGTGCGCCACTCCTCCTTGAGTGCATGTGTGAGAAGTGAGTGAACAAATAGAGTGCCTCCCGCACTCTATTTATACTTGACTTGACTTGCCTTTTTACCTAACTCATGTAGGCTCGAACTTAACCACATAATATAATGCTGATTGGGCCGACCCCCAATAGGGTGGTCTGATAAACCTTTGACCCACATGACTTATACAGGGCCGACCCCAACAAGGTGGTCTAATAACCCATCAAGTATAAGTTATGACACTTACAATATAAATGACGACACTTCTGTATAGAGGAATAATAGGAGTACATACAACATACATATATGAAATACATTCCGAAGTTACCTATACATCAATAGATTCACCTTCCTACCTGCCGAGATCAACAACACACATTTTCCCCACGTTAACACTCCGGCGTTCCAACTTTCCTATTCATTCAGCCCGATATCACGCATGCCTGCTCACGCCAGTTTTCTAGAGGAGCCTCATCTGCCCACGCTCAGTCCTCCAACACACGCTATGTCCATGTCGATGCTCCAACATCCCTCTCCTCCATCCATTCATCTCTCCAGCATACATTCTACCCACGACTAAAGGAAACGAACACGCAGTTGTTCGCGTTGGTTAGGATTGACATCGTGAAACCTGGTAGATGCCCCCTGCGCTGTCATAAGTCATCAGGAAGTCGTTTTACAGTATTAAAGACCTCTATTTTTAGAGAGGTCGACTATGTCAACCTTCTCTCCCATTGTAATATTATAAATAGCTTCCTCGTATGGAGAAACATGATGATCAGATAGCTTATAGAATACACAGAAGATAACAGTAGTTTTTGCATAAACATTGTGTAATTTTTCTCAGTTAATGGAAATTCCTGAATTTCATTGTTGATGCTCTACTGTTGGTGACCAAGTTGATTTAGTTTCCATCTCTGATTGTTGGGAAGGCCCCCTCATCAACTAGAGGTTTTGTTTATATTTTTTCCGTATTTTCTTTTCTGTAAGTAGCTAGTTTGTTTTCCAGTAAATGTAATTAATTCCGTTTTTTGTATATGTTATTTCCTTACTCCTCTGTAATCTGTATTTTGTTGCTAACTTCATTTATGTTTTCAGAATTGATAATGGTCAACCAAGCATAGTATTTACAGTTTGTTTCCAGTTTTTCTCCAAATTAGATAGAACTTAGTTAGTTGCTATTTCAAGTTTAGCTAGGATTAGAGTTATTTTTGTTAGTTATTTTTCTGTAGTTGTAGGTTAAGTTTTATTCATAGCCTAGTTTTGTTTGATTATGTTATAGAAGTAGATCATCTCTTAAATAATGATTAGAATAGATTGCTTCCTACTATCTTAGCTTCTCAACAGTCTTCTCACTGACTTCTTTTCATTGTAGGTTCATATGCACTCGCCAGTTGACAATAAAATCATAAAAAATGCTTCTTTACTTAGTTTAATTCACTTTCTTCCATCTGGACTGTCATTCGGACAGTCATTTGGATCGTCATTCGGACTTTCATTCTTTCTTCATTGCTTTTATGCTTATTTTGAATTCAGTTTCTTAGGTTTCTTAACTGTAATCTTTCTTGCTTTTTATTAGCATATTTAACTATAATTAGGTCTTTTCTTTATATTCTATAAAAGTTTTAATTCAGTTTGGCCATTATTCTTAGTTTCCATCTTATCTTTATTAACTTTGTTTTAATTGTTTTTCGAATTATGTCTTTCATATTTGATTTACTAATGTGTTCCTGCTTTAGAATTTATTAGTTTTATTCTTAGTGTAGTTTATTACATGTTCTTGAGATTTAGTCTAGATTAGACTTAATAATTTCATTCTCCAAGTATTTTAAGTTTCGATAGTTCCTTCATCAAACATAGGATCAGTTTCTCATTCACAGATAATGAAGATTTTCATGAAATAGAATTTGGTTCAGAACTAAATATCTTTATCAAGTTTTCTACTTGCTTCTACATAAATATCTTTATCAAGTTCTCTACTTGCTTCCAAATCTAGTTCAGAAGTTAATATCCTTATCAAGTTTTCTACTTGCTTCTAGATTTCATTAGTTTCATATTATTTTGCTTATGGATAGAAGATAGGTCATAATGTTTAAAGTTAACTGTAATTGGTCTCTTTGTAGAAATTAGATTAGATTTACTTCCATTTTGTTTTCCTATTACATTTGAAAGTCATTACGATACATTCACCCCAGTTCCCATTACATTTGATGTACAACATCAAGAAGAATGGAATTAGATTCTCTAGTGTAGTCTTGAATAGTGTTGAATTCATTAAATAGTTTGTAGTTTGTAGTTTTGTTTTGAATTAACATAGTTTGTTGTTTATGTAATTCATCGTCAGATTAAGTCATTTTATAGATAGGTTTCTAAGTTCATTTACAATTGTTTCTAATTCCTAGATTAGACTCTGAAGAGTTGATTAAGTAGTTTTCCATCTTTATATAAAGGTAGTTTTCTTTTGATCAATATTTGTTTTTATCTTTTCCATTATTTAGTCATAGAGTAGAGTAGTATGACTTGATACTATCATGATCTATTAGTCTAGCTAGATTCAGTAGTTCATTTGATGTCTTTCTGAAGTTTGACTCAGTTTTTCATTTTGAAAGATCTTTCGATATTTTATTTATTTAATATTTCTAAGGTCTGACAAGCTGAAATCTTAGGTGCCATTCTACCTCAGCATATAATTTTCCACAACTCTAAGAATACCAACCCTGGTCGATAATTAAATATTAGGTGTTTTCATTGAGACAGCTCACACACCCAATAGTTTTCAAGAATTTTTGTTGCAGCCTTCAAGGAATTTATACATAAATTTTTAGAGGTTTACTTGGATGATTGGAAATTATTTATCATGTTGAAGGATCACATTGAATTTCTACACTTGATGTTGGATAAGTGTCGACAGTATCATATTTCTTGAAAATTTAAGAAGTGTGTTCTCTATGCTCTATTTGGAATCTTACTAGGACATGTGGTATGTAAGCAAGAGTTGTTGGTAGACCCTACAAAGATAGAAGCAATAGTGAAATCACCACCATATACATCTGTGTGATAGTTAAGAGTAACATTGGGACATAATAGATATTATATCAATTTCATCACGGGATATGTGTAGATCATTGAGCCTATGGAAAAGATGTTGAAGAAAGAAGTCAAATTCAACTGGAATGAAGAAGGTCAACAAAGCTTTCATACATTAAAACAAAAGCTTATAAGTGTGCCAATATTAGTTTTCCCATATAGGAATAAGGAATCCATGTTCATGTAGACATTTCATCTATTTCTTTAGGCACGGTATTGGCTCAAACATGTGAAGGAGAGTTAGACGATCCAATTGTGTTTGCAAGTAGGAAGATATCAAATGTAGAGCAGAATTACACTACTACAGAGCACGAAGGGTTGGATATGGTTTATACACTAAAGAAGTATAGAACCTATCTATTAGGATCACACTTCAAGATGTATACTGATCATTCTACACTCAAATACTTATTGAATAAGTCATTTTTTGGGGGGAATATCTTTATATGGCTGCTACTATTCCAAGAGTATGATTTCAAAATAAAAGTGAATCCAGGTAAGATGAATGATGGTCCACAACACTTGTCATAATTAACATCAGAAGAAGATACTTGGAGTAGATGCACACCTATTTGTAGCAAACATGGTAGATGAGTATTTCACAAAAAATGTGTAGTTTTTTAGCACTAGGATTGCTCCATCACTATATACAATTGTGTAGAAGAAATAATTAGTAGTAAAAGCAGTTGATTATCAACTGATTGCAGGAAACATGTATAATTCAAGAACATATGGGATCTTGAGAATATGTGTGTTAGAACAAGAAAGACCAACGATACTAGCAGAAGCTCATGAAGGAGTTGCGGGAGGCCACTATGCAGGAAAATAAATAGCAAAGAAGATATTGTGCACATGACTCTGGTGGACCACAATGCATAGAGATGTAAAGGAATACTTCCAATCCTGTGATATTTTTCAAAGAGTTGGAAAACCATCAAGAATATATGAGATTACTTTAGTCCCATAGATTACTTTACAACCCTTTGAGAAATGGGTAGTATATTTTATTGGACCTATCAATTCCCCAACAAAGAGATTAGGAGATAGGTACATCATTACTACAACATATTATTTAACTAGATGGGTCGAAGTAGAACAAGTCAAGGATTATGGCGCAAATACCACTGCACAGTTCCTATTTGGGAATGTGGTAACAAGGTTTGGTTGTCCAAGAATCCTCATGAGTGACCAGGGGACTCAATTTATGAATACAACAATTGATGCATTAGTCACATAATTTAAGATATACCATCAAAAGAGTACACCATATCATCCTCAAGAAAATGGGATAGTAGAATCTTTCAACAAAATACTAGAGTATGCACTAACAAAGATTTGCAATGTTAATAGAAATGATTGGGATCTCAGGATTCCTGCAGTATTATGGGCTTGTAGAACTACAAGCAAGAAGTTGACTAGGTAGACGCCTTTTAGATTAGTATATGGACAAGAAGCAATGATTCTTATGGAATTCATTGTACCTAGTTTGCGCATTCAATCAATGATAGGACTAACAGATAGAAATACAACAGAAAAAAAAAGACTAGAATACCTAATGCAGCTAGAAGAAGACTGCTTTGTTGCAGGATATCATCAACAGGTGCAGAAAGCGCGCGAGAAAGCATGGCATGATAGGTGCATTGAGCATAAGCAATTCTAGAGAGGATATTTAGTGTTATCATATGACATTAAGTTCTAGAAACATCATGGTAAGTTAAAAAATCATTGGTTAGGACCCTTTTTCATAAATTTTGTCACAGATGGAGTTGTTCAATTACAGAATTTGGATGGAGAAATTAAAGAAGAACTTGTCAATGGAATTCGACTAAAACTATATAGGGAAATTCGTCATTCTATACACCAAGTATAAAGACATGAATAAAGAAGAAGAAGGTGTAAGCTGTAGAAAAGCAGACATGTTGCTGAATAAGTTGCGCATAGAAAGGGAGCATGAAAGACTGCAAGAAAATACATAGGAAGCATTAAACATTAAAAAAAGCAACGGAAAGACCGAGACATGGTGATATTAATGAGGGAATTTGTGGTGAAAAAATGAAAGTTGGATGGATTTGGACTGAATCAATATAAATATAAGGTGAATCCATGGAAATTGGAGGGAAATAATGGCAAATATAAGGTAATTAAGATAGAAAATGGAATCAAAATTCTCATTCAATCAATTGAAAATTATAAATAAGACCATGGGAAACTATAGAAGAAATCATTCACATAGTGCATAGTAGAGAGCGAGGTTTAGAGCAGGAGGAAGGTTGTAGTTGAAATTTGTGCCCATAGATACCATGGCACCAAAGAGACCAACCAGGTCAAAGAACACATCAGTGGGATTGCATGAAGGGGATGCTAAGACACCAAGACCATCAAAAGCGAAGCTTGTGATGGTCCCCAATGACTACATTCCACCGAGGAATCCTACTGCGAAGTGGGTCACCCTACCAAACATAGAGGCGATGGATATACCGATACCATAGATTCTGAAGGGGGTGCTCGTCAAAGAAAATATGCTAGGAAGTCTACAGAATTTCTAGTTTGTGGATTATGATGTCACCAACGAAGAAAATCTTCTAGATCCAATTGACAGCAATTACTTGGATAGAAGGATCAGTTCAGAATTGAAGGTGCCAGTTGAAATGGAACCTCATACATGGGTGTTTGGATTGCAAAAGTCGAACATTCTAAGTTTGTTGAACATTCCTTATTTTAGGAGGATCCCAAATGTGAAGCTATGCATGAATATGTTGTTTTCATATATACATGGTGGGGTTTTGTGGATGGAAAAATATACATCCATAAACACCAAGATAATAGAACAAATCACTGGATTTCCAAGCAAGGGATAAGACGTGAGAAACCTTCTAGATAAGAAGCATGAAAAACCCCTTGCGAAGAAGATGCTAGAGAAATATAGTGCCCAAAGAGTAGGCATAGGATCATCAGTCGAGCACATCAATGACAATGTAATGAGTTTTTCCACCTAGATCTTAGCATGTAAGCTATTTAAAAAGAGTTGTAAATACCAAGTCGTACCAAAAATTATTGCAGCCATAGAACAGTGTGTGGAGGGAGTACAAATGAATTGCTCAATGTTCCTTCTGAATGAGTTTTTTACTAACTGCTAGGAAGCGTAGGAGAAAGGGACATCTTTTCATTACACTCGTCTATTAATATGCATTGCACTAGTGGGTTGGAAGCACTTCTTAGTAGTAAGATATGAAACTTTATGGTTTATAGACAACAAGCGTAGATAGATATATAATAGCATAGAGTTATTTATATTTAATGAGGAGATTAGAGATATAATCAAAAGAATACCATGCATAGAACTATATATGATTGATATATATAAGGGGATTGTGCATTTTAAGGAAAGGATGCATCATATCTATGTACAAGAAAAAAGGGATCCCTAGAAGCTATAGTTAGATACAATGTTTAGGCATTTAGAGAGTGACATTGGTCATATAATAAATGAATGGGATATGGCATGGATAGTTCCAGTGATAGGAGAAGAAGAAGCCACACAATAGAAGCAGTCGGAACAACAAGAAAACATTCCACCATAGAGTATGTCTATAGAAGAAAAGACCAGAAGTTTAGGAATTTTCCCCGGAACTACATTGCAAACTATGTAGACTGAGAAAAGAATAGAAAAGGAACAATTAGAATTATAATCAACGACAAAGATGAAGACATCCAAACCTAGCTTTGTTCATCTATTGACAGAAGACGATGTGGATCATATTGGCTGAGAGGTCAAGAATTTCACTGAGGAAGTCATGGTGGTAGCCAAAAAGGATGAAATGGAAGACCTTATAGCCATACAAGAGGAGATCTTCTTAAAAGTCGAAGAAGAGTGTATGAAAATAAAGTAGATATTGATAATGACTAAGAGGGAAGAAAGGAAGAATAGTGTGCATACATTCTCAGCTACATAGATGCAGGTTGCAACTGGGCCACAACAAGGATTGAATATTTCAACATCAGCACTGGTATTTCCCACACAAGATATGCAAGAGACATCGTTCATAGTATGTCCTGTAGAGATAGTCTTGTTTCACTTACCTATGGATGAGCTGCACACATTGCATACATCTATCACGTGGGAAATATGAGGGTGACATGATGTGGCCACAACATAATGGTATAAAAAACATGAAGAAAAGGACGCATTATGGGATGAATGCAAGATAATGCGAACGAAGAAATAAGAAAATGCGCAAAAGACAGTAAAACTATAGAAGGAAGTGGTAGAGGAAACCATAAATAGGGATACGATAAAGAAGGAAGTGGAGGAAATGTAGTAGAAGAATTCAAGACTATAGAAGGTAGTTGATGAAGTATGTAACACACTACCATATGTATAGATAGAAAAGGATACCCTTCCAGAAGAGAAGGTGACAAATTTATGTGAATCCATTCAAGGTTTCCGCACTAATATTGATGAGCTTGCAGTGAAGAAACAACTAGAGACACCACTAGAGTTTAAAGTAGAGCATGAAAAAAGATAAGAGAGATTGAATATTGTAATGGGAAATAGTAGGACCTTGAATTAAAGCGTGAAACGTTGCATGAGAAAAGTACTCAGTTATGGGCACAACTGGTCGTAGATGAAAAATTGAAGGAAGTGGATCAAAGTTTTAGATTTCATAAGAGACAAAATAGAAGATGGGCCATGGTTTCACTACCTTTCCATCCATGGAGAAGATGGCCAAGATGGGATCGTATAGAAAACAACACATGGAAGTATGTTGATAATGATTATAGTAGGGATGTGTCTACTCTAATTATCTATCTTACTATGAATTGGTGAGATTCAAATGACAGAAATGAAGCAATTATCTCTATTTTCCTAAGATCTTTAACCATTTTTGAATTTGAAATAAACTTGGAGGGAAAAAACATAGCTCAAATATGGGAGGAAACTTGAATTACTTCATATAACATCAAAAAATAAATGATACTTACTTACAACCTTGCTTGAGGTGAATCCATTCTCATTTGATTTGAGCTATCTTTCTCCATCCTTGCCTTTGATCCAAGTGCTTTTTGTTGAAGATGAGATTTCCAAACTTTAAATCCATCCAACATGCCTTTACTCTAACTTTATGTATTTTTCTATGCCCCAAATGCCTTTCTTTTATAGCATTAGGAACTGGGAATTCATGAATCAAAATTCAATGTGGGATAATACCTTTTCCCCAAATTTTGTTTTTTCAATAAAAAAAACCCTCTTTCTATAGTATTTTCAATATTTTTATCACAAATCCATAATTTTCAAGCACAATTAATGCAATTTTGTGCATTTCTTCTCATTGTTGACTGGTGGAGACTATACATGATCCTTCAAGCGGGCATTTAAATCATTGAACATAGCCTTTTTATGCTACCTCTTTCTTCACTCAATCCTCTTAATATGGAAGTAGTGATTAGATAAGTGAGGATTGTTATCTTATGTACGTGTCTTTGTCTTCATGTTGCGGGAGAATAGTAAAATGTGCTTCTAACCTTAACTTGTTAAGGATGTTAATTTGGTTGTTAACAGATGCCCCCTAATGTGTGAGGTCTGAAGTGGAGCTAAGGGCCGAAATAGATTATACTGATACTCTTTATTGATCAAGATAATGATAAAACAAGATTATCTCATGGGCGCAGGCTTCAAGAGAACACCTGCAATTCAAACAAAGCAATTTCCCAAATATATAAAATCTTCCTGAGGTGGGTATACCCATGTTCAGCAGTAAACAAGCATGGCCACGAAAAATACATAGTGGATTGTTGGCTATAACTGACCCAGAGGTTTTCTATAAGACCTAGGTTCTTCGCGATTTCCCTTTGACCAACAAAACCCCTTCGCACCGTCCCTTTCAGCAACAACCTGCGAGTAGGTTGAGGTCTCACCCGAGGTGTGTCTCTGGGGTACTGCGGAATCAGGTTTCCACAGTAAGTGATGAATTGCTTGGACAAATGTACTGTGCAGCGCAACAGGGGGGACTGCGCAGCGATGGACAATGCTGCGATCCACACCACTATGTTATTCTACTGCGGGACTTCTCCTAAAGTTGCGAAAAATGCAGCTTTACTCTATACTTGGATTATCTTGAAAACACTTAAGGCACTAAATTGAATATCATGTTAAATTGTCAGCATTAATTCACAATACTCTAGGATCTTCACTGAGAGAATAACATATAAAGTATAACAATGCATGACAATCACAATAAGCATGACAAGCATCACAATAATCAAAAGCATGAGAGACAAGAGACACAGAGTTTCCGTGGGGAAAACCCTAAGGTGAAAAACCCCACAACTTCCTCAAAGATAGAGAGAGCAATGGCTCAACCAAAGTACAACCAAAATACACTGAGATAGTCTCCTAGTAGCAGATGATCCTCCTCCTCACTAGTGCGCCAGTTTCTGAATGAGAGAGAGATACTTTTCCGAGTGATCTGAATAGAGATCACCTGATCTCTATTTATACTAATCTATTTTCCCAGTGACCTTATGGGGCCGACTTGTCTAGCTAGGTACATCCACATTATAATATATATTTCAGGTTCGACCCCACACATGGTGGTCTAATAACCCATCGGCAAGTACACACACTTGCGACACTTGTCAATCCACATGACGACACTTCCTTATAGAGGAATAACACATCTCTAATAAGGGTACAATAAATATATATAAAATACATGGATGAAATACATTTCGAAGTTACATATACATCAACACTCCATCTTAACTAGGAAGGTATTTCTCGACACAGATCTGCTAGACAAGTCTTCTTCTCGGGATCATTGTCGTCATCATCGTCACTACTGCTGCTATCTCAACCAATCTCTGACTCTACTCGTCATAGGAAGTTCTACAGAGCCAGTCCTTTTTCATACTGGATGTAGGCCCACCACCTGCAGGTCTTCATCATCACTGGCCATACTGTGGAATCCTCAGGACTTATTACGTGCGTCACAAAACCTCGAAAGAGCATCCCAGGCTGTTACAAGCACACGGCTCTACCTATAGGATCTCCCAGGGCCATATTATATGTGACCTCACCACAAAACCTTGCAAGAGCATCCCAGGCTATTACGAGCACACAAATCTACCTATAGGATCTAGCAGGGACAGATTATATGTGGTCACCACAAAACCTCGCAAGAGCATCCCAGGCTATTACGAGCACACAACTCTACCTATAGGATATCCCAGGGATAGATTATATGTGGTCATGGAAAAACCTCGCAAGAGCATCCCAGGACTTATTATGAGCACACATCCCAACCTATCAGATCTCCCAAGGACATATTATATGCCATAGGACAAAACCTCGAAAGAGCATCTGCCAAATATCCCAAGGCCAGATTATATGCCATAGGAAAAACCTCGAAAGACTATCTGCAGATCTCCTAGGGCCAAGTTATATGTCCTCCCAGAGAAAAACCTCGAAAGAGCATTTGCCAGATATCCCAGGGCCAAATTATATGCCATAGGCAAAACCTCGAAAGACTATCTGCAAATCTCCCAGGGCCAAATTATATGCTCATCTGCAAAACCTGATCCATGGCCATAGAGTATCATGATACTCACCATACATCATCGTGATGTACACATGATCATCCTGATCATCATCACTGCAACATCCTGCTGCATGTCATCTAGAGCAACATCCTACTGCATGTCATCTGGAGCAACATCCTGAAGCTCATCATCCATGATTATCCTGATCATACAATGCATCTACCTGATGCATACCAAGTATCTACCTGATACATATCATCATACATGATCCACCTGATCATACAATGTATCCACCTGATACAAATACAAATACATGATACATATCACCATACATGATCCACCTGATCATTCAATGTATCCACCTGATACATATACAGATACATGGTCCAAGCATCCAACATGATGCATATACAAAATACATACAAATGATCCTACTGATCATATCCAGCATCCAACATGATGCGTACATAAATATAAATGATCCAATTGATCATATCCAACATCCAACATGATGCGTACATACATATAAATGATCCAATTGATCATATCCAGCATCCAACATGATGCATACATACATATAAAAATGATCCAAATGATCATACAAAGCAGAAACCAGAACATAATCCTGATGCTCATCATCTAGCGCTTACATACACAGCCATGTGAAGGATCCTCCTTCCAACATGCTTGGAATGGATTCAACAAATGTGTCCATCACTTCTTCCTTGAAGTGTCCTCGATCTGAAGAACACCAAGCCTCTCCCTGAAGTACTCAAACTTTACCCTGGCTAGTGGCTTCATCAACACATCTGCAATCTGCTCGTCCGTCGCAATATACAGGAGCTTCACAGCTCCTCTCTGCACCATATCCTTGATATAGTGATATTTGATCTCTATGTGTTTCGACCTGTCATGAAACACTAGGTTCTCATATAGCTTCACACAACTCTGGTTATCACAGAAGATACTAGTAGCATCCAACGGGAGATCAAATAACTCAGACAGTAGCTTCCGTAGCCATACTGCCTCACAACTAGCTGAAAAGGTTGCAACATACTCTGCCTTAGCTATACTCAGTGCTATGCAGGACTGCTTCCTGCTAAACCAAGAGATCACACCTGATCCCATACTGAAGCAGCACCTAGATGTGCTCTTCCTATCTGCAGCACTGCCATCCCAATCTGAATCAACATAACCCTGTAGGTTAAACTTTTGATTCGCTTCATACTTGAGCCCATAATCCACTGTACCCTTCAGGTACCTCAGAACATGCTTTACAGCAACCAGGTGAACACTCCTTGGATCTGTCAGGAACTGACTCAATGTGTTCACCGCAAAGCAAACATCTGGTCTCGTGTTCGTCAGGTACATCAAGGACCCAATCATCTGACGATACATAGAGACATCAACCGGCTCAGATGAAGCATCACATAGAAGCTTCAGATTCGATGCCATAGGTGTAGCCATGGCCTTGCAATCCATCATCCTGAATCTCTTCAAGATATCTACTGTGTACTTCCCTTGACCAAGGAAAATCCCACCTGCATTCTGCCACACCTCCATGCCTAGGAAATAATGCATCATTCCCAAATCTTTCATATCAAACTCGGCAGCAAGCTTCCTGTTAGTATATGCAATCAATCTGTCATCTCCTGTTACAAATAAGTCATCCACATACAGGAGTAGAATCAAAGGATTCCCTTCCTCAACCTTGTAGTAAAGGTTGGAATCCGCTTTACTCTTGGTAAAGCCCAAACTAGATAGGAAACTGTCCATCCTACCATACCAAGTTTTGGGAGCTTGCTTCAAGCCATACAAGGCTTTCTTCAATCTACACACATATGACTCCCTGTCATGTATTTCAAAATCGAGTGGCTGCTCCACATATACTTCCTCTTCAACTACACCATTCAAGAAAGCAGTCTTGACATCCATTTGGTGTATTTTCCATTTCATTGCTGCAGCCAGGGCAAGTACTGTTCTGATGGAAGTATACCTGGCTACAGGTGCAAAAGTTTCTTCATAATATATTCCCTCTTTCTGAGAGAAGCCACGAGCTACGAATCTTGCCTTGTATTTCTCTACATTGCCATTTGCAGCATGCTTGATTTTGTAGATCTATTTGGAAGTCACAACAGACTTCTCTTTAGGTCTTGGGACAACATCCCAAACATCATTCTTCATTATTGATTGGTATTCCTCAACCATGGCATCCTTCCATTCTTTCTTTTCTGCTACTTCTTCATAACTAGAGGGCCCTTTGTTCATAATGTCACAGAGTAAAGCAACATAGCTGGTATGTGATATGGTTCTCTTCTTTGCTTTGTGTTCTTCTTCTGGAATGCCAAATATTTCTGCATCTTGAATGAGCTCTCTAGCCCATGCAAGTTTCCTCTTGTGAGAGTTATCCTCATGGGGTGGATCTACAGGTTCTTGTGGATCTTCAAACTCACGAAAAACTTCTGGAACTGCTTTAGTCATGGTAGTGTCTTGAAATCTAGTTTCCTTAGGTTCTTCATAAACTTCGATAGGTGCCTTCCTTGATTTGATGAATGTTGAGTTTTCATCAAATGTTACATCCCTGCTGACATCAATCTTCTTGAACCCTGGAAAGTATATTCTGTAAGCCTTTGAGCTTTCACTGTAACCCACAAAGATACCCTTCTTTCCTGAAGGATCTAGTTTAGTCCTCTTTTCCTTTGGGACATGAGTGTATACTGGACAACCAAATATTTTGAGATGGCTGACTTCAGGTTTCTTACCAGAAAAGACCTCTTCTGGTGTCTTGTTGTCCAATATCTTGTGGGGTGTTCTATTCTGCACATATACAGCTGTTCTAGCTGCTTCTTCCCATAGATGCATAGGTAGATCCTGGTCATGTAGCATTTCCCTTGTTGCTTCCATGATAGTTCTGTTCTTCCTTTCTGCAACTCCATTTTGCTGAGTATTATAAGGAGCAATCAACTCCCTCTTAATCCCTGAATCACTACAAAGCTTCTTGAAGTCACCTGAGGTGAATTCTCCACCATTGTCGGATCTGAATGTTTTGATCTTCTTGTCAGTTTGATTCTCCATCAAGGTTTTGAATTCCTTGAAATTATCAAACACCTCATCTTTGTTCTTCAAGAAGTATACCCAAGTCTTCTTGGAGAAGTCATCAATAAATGAGACATAGTAAACATACCCACTAAGAGAACTGGATGACATAGGACCACATACATCTGAGTGGATGATTTCCAGGATATCCTTTGCCTTGCTTTCACTGCTTGGGAAAGCCTTCTTAATGTTCTTACCTTTTGCACATCCTTTGCAAACACCTTCATGTTTGGTCTTGATTTCAGGAAGACCCTCTACAGCCTTGCTTGCAATTGGAAGTGCCCTATAGTGCATATGAGCAAGTCTTATATGCCAAAGTTCACTTGGCTCCATGGATTCATGCACCAAGGCATGTTCAGGTTGTCCCTTCAATTTATACAATCCTCCCTCTTTCTCTCCAATCACTACTACATCATCTATGGTCTTTCCCTTTGGCCACATTAGGACTTGGGAATCCACAAATGCAACCCTCATACCTTTTGAATCCAATGCAGAGATGGAGAGTAAGTTCTTCTTGAGCCTAGGTACATAAAGGACTTCTTTCATCTTCAAAGATTTTCCAGAATGTAGGTTGTAGGAGGCTTCACCACTTCCTTTGATTGGGTATTGATAATCATCCCCAAGTTTCACCTTATGGGGTGATTCATGTTCAAATAGATTCACAAAAGATTCCTTAAACCCAGTCATGTTTTTGGAAGCCCCACTATCAATCAACCAATCATTACAACCATGGGAGATAGTACCTGTGAGAGAATAGATTAGAACATACTCTTCTTCACTTGATGATTCATCACTACTTTCTACCCTAGCCTTCTTCTTTGGAGGTTCATCATCCTCGGCAGCATGAGCATGGAACTTTCTTTTGTTTCCCTTCTTCTTCTTGCTGAAGTTGTTGTTATTATCCCTTTTGTTCTTGGGACAATCTGAAGCAAAGTGACCCTTCTCATTGCATGTGAAACATCTTAGATCCTTCTTATTCTTTTGATAGGATATTTTGTAGTGAGAGTGCTCCTTCTTGGGCTTGCTTCTTTTGGAGTGAGTTGTGAGAGCTTGATCTTCACCTCCCATCTTTTCCTCATGAGCTACAAGTCTGGCTTCTTCTTGAGAGAATTCCTCCCATAGTTTACTGAAAGAGATCAATTTATTTCTTGCAAAGATTCCTTGAATAAAGGAGTCCCATGACCTAGGTATGCCATTCAGAGTGGTCATAAAAACTTCACCATTGTCCACTACTTCATCCATAGCTTCAAGTTGCTCCTTGATCTGAGAGACCTTGGAGAAGTAAGATTGAATGGTTTCTCCATTCAACATCTTGACCCCCTTCAATTGATTCCATAGAGTCATCTTCCGATTTATGTTCTTCCCTTCAAATAGCTTGGTAAAAGAGTCAAACATCTCCTTGGGTGTCTTTAGAGAAGACACATGGGGTATGAGATGATCTTTGATAGAATCAACAATGATTCTCTTTTCCTTGACCAAGTTCTTCTTATGCAATAAGTTGGCCTCTTCATCCTCTGGGATAGGGATGTCTTCTTTTATATATGAGTCCAACTCATTCTCTTCCAGGATTAACCCAATCCTATACTTCCAAGCTCGGAAGTTATCAGCCCCTTCAAGCTTATCCTCAAGCTTGGTGTGGTGAGACATCTTAAAGAGTACTTCAAATGGAAATAGAAAAGATTTAGGTCTTACCACTTGAAATGCTGAAAACTGGATCTGGTCCTAGATTAGGGTTTGTCAAAAAAACCGTAAAAATTCAAAATGTGAATTTCAAATTTCTGAAGGATAGAAAGATGTGCCTTGATGAGCTGATCAGCCTGGTGCATTCATAAATTGAGATCAGCAAAGTTTTACCCTTCAGATTTTCCTTTTTATCCTCTCGGGTTCACTAGGGAGAGCCCTGAATGAGGGTTTGAGTTTCCTGGAGATCTACCCAGCCAAAAGTATCGATCCAAAGCTCTAAACTTCAGTTTTTGCAAGGCGCTTCCAGATGTGCCTTCAGATTCCAGAAATTCTTATTTGTGTGGAAACCCTAATTTTTAGGGACAAATCTGAAAATGCTCGGAATTGAATTATGATTGGACAGATAGATGCGCCTTAATGAGTAGAGTCAATCTACTATACTGCTTTTCCAAAACTTGTGGAGAGAAACCCAATAAACAAGAAACTCAAGTTTTTGTCACTGCAAAATGTCTTCTTCTCAGGTTAGCTCTGATACCATGTTAAATTTTGAGCGTTAATTCACAATACTCTAGGATCTTCACTGAGAGAATAACATATACAATATATCAATGCATTACAATCACAATAAGCATGACAAGCATCACAAGAATCAAAAGCATGAGAGACAAGAGACACAGAGTTCCTGTGGGGAAAACCCTAAGGTGAAAACCCCACAACTTCCTCAGAGATAGAGAGAGCAATGGCTCAACCAAAGTACAACCAAAATACACTGAGATAGTCTCCTAGTAGCAGATGATCCTCCTCCTCACTAGTGCGCCACTTTCTGAGTGAGAGAGAGATACTTTTTCGAGTGATCTGAATAGAGATCACTTGATCTCTATTTATGCTAATCTATTTTCCCAGTGACCTTATGGGGCCGACTTGTCTAGCTAGGTACATCCACATTATAATATATATTTCTGGGTCGACCCCACACATGGTGGTCTAATAACCCATCGGCAAGTACACACACTTGCGACACTTGTCAATCCACATGACGACACTTCCTTGTGGAGGAATAACACATCTCTAATAAGGGTACAATAAATATATATATAATACATGGATGAAATACATTCCGAAGTTACATATACATCAACATATCACTCATCCACACATTCAGGAACTTAACTGACTATTCTTCTAACATTCATTCATTAAGTTGGAATGTTGCGATTTGAACATATATGACTATACAATCCAACTGTTATTCATTCTTTTGCTGTGTATAAGAAAGTGTTTAACTAAATGACTGATTCACTATTCTTCAAACACAACACTAAATGTTCATCATTCATCTGTTCAAACGGAACTTAACATATCATTTCCATACTTCTTCTGAAGGAAAATGCATATCAAAGTTCTCTCATAACAGCATGCAAGTGTAAAATTAGTCACAATAGATCTAATGAATAAGTAAATCAATCACAACAGATGAACATAGAAAATATGGTGTAAAACTGTGCAAAGCATGCATCAGTGCTCAATATCCCAGTAAGGGTGAATGATTACAATAGAATACAGTAACAATGACTGAGCAATTCGAATTGCCTAAGGAGGTCATTTGAATCACTGAATGGAGTAGATTGACTCTAACTAGAAGTCCTCATCATCAATTAGTGGTGGTCATCAATGCACAAGAACCAGTAATCCAGGTGTCAATCTGAGTCTAACTGAGTGTAACATGTGTAACTGAAGTGTGTAGCACTGATACAGGGAAGTGGGCTCAGTGGAGGGTGCATGGGAGGCTAACTGAAGTCAGAACAAGTCATCTAGTCAATCTGGAGGTCCAACAGAGTGAAACAGTCAGTCGAGAGTGAAACTAGCCTCAAATCAGGGAGAATCGGAACTAACTGAGTGTAATTGAAGTGGAACTGAAGTGGTAGGTGAAGAAGTGCGCCCTTCTATGGAAGTAGGTGAGAAGTGGGTGCCTTCCTGAATAGGAGGGATAATGAACTGATGTAAGAAGCTCCTGGGTGCTAGAATAAGGTGGCTAAGGTGCTGTAGGAATCAACCTGGTGACTGGGATGCATGCAAACCCTAGAATTTGCATGCAAGATCCTGAAAAAAATGATGTGGATATCCGAACACCCCCCCCTCAAGCTAGACTATGATGTGCAAAAAATAATTTGGGGCCTTGGTAACTAAGACCAAAGGTCACCCCAATACAATAATCCAAAAAATGCTAAAAATAAACTAAGTGAGGAAAGAGGGAAAACCCAGTGGGAAGAAAGCCCCCCCTCAAGATAAAGAAAAATAATGGATCAATATATCTCCACCATGATGGAACTCACCCCCAATAGTGAACAGAGGTAAGAGAACTTCTTCTCAGTGAAGCTCTTGGTGAAGATGTTTGCAATTTGCTCATCAGTAGGGCAATATTGCAGAATGATGGTGCGATCATGCACCAACTGTCGAATGTAATGCATATGAATCTCAATGTGTTTGGTCCTCTACCGCTGAACTGGATCTGTGGAGATCTTGATAGCACTTTGATTGTCACAAAATAGGACAGTCGAAGTAGAGCCACCAAAACCAAACTCGGAAAGAATACCCAACAACCAAACTGCCTGAATGCAGGCATTGACTGCCCCTCGATACTCTGCCTCTGCTGAAGAAAGTGCAATGGCTTCCTGCTTTTTGTTGGACTAGCAAATAGCACCATAACCAATCATGAAACATAACCGGAAGTGGACTTCCGATCAATGATATCACCTGCCCAATCTGAATAAGCAAAACCAATGAAATCAAGCTCAGAATCTGCAGCATAATGTATGCCAAAATGTTTCATACCTTGCACATACTGCAAGATCTGCTTGGATGCTTTCCAATGAAGCTCATGGGGCTGCTGCATATACCTTGACATGGCATTCATGACATATGAAATATTAGGCCTTGAGTGTGTCAAATAAAGTAGTGAACCAATCAACTGTCGATACATACTGCAATCTGCAAGCGCTGTAGAATCTCCCTCCTCAAGACTGATTCCTGAGAGGAATGGGAATGGGGCTGCCTTACATTCAGCCATGTTAAACTTCAATAACAGGTCGGAAGCATATTTTTGCTGATATATAGTGATCCCATCAAAATTTTGAGCTATCTCCAAGCCCAAAAAGTGACTCAGCAAGCCCAAATCGCTCATGTCAAAAGCTAGATTTAAGGCAGTTTTTGCTTGTTTATTGAAGTAGGAGTGCTAATCGTAATGAGAATATCATCAACATAAAGTACAATAACCAACAAATTACCTTTAACTCGCTGAAGATACACATTCGGATCAGATTTTCATCTTTGGAAATTCTGAGAAAGAAGGAAGGAGTCCATCTTTGCATACCAAGCTCTTAGGGCCTGTTTTAACCCATACAAAGATTTCTTCAATATGCAAACTAATGATGGATCTGATGTGTATCCCTATAGATGCTTCATATATACCTCTTCATCAAGGTCTCCATGTAGAAAGGCACTCTTCACATCCATGTGGTGCACTTCCCAGTGCTTGGATGTAGAAATAGCCAAAACAAGGCAGATGGAATCCATCTTTGCAACCCGTGCAAAGGTCTCAGTGTACTCCACTCCTTGGACTTGGGAGAAACCTTTTGCCACCAACCTTTCTTTGTATTTTCTGATAGAGCCATCAGCAGAAACTTTCATGCAGTAGACCCATTTACACTTCACTAATTTTCTTCCAGGTGGAAGAGAAACTAGCTCCCATGTATTGTTCTTTTGAAGAGAACTGTACTCTTCATCCATGCCACTTTGCCATCTCGGATCTCGATGGGTAGAATAGTATGATGTGGGATATGAAATAGTCATCAAATAAAAAATCTCAAGAAGTAATGGATTAGAAATAGAAAGAGCCATACCTTCTCTTTGAAAGTCTGCTCTTGTTCGTCTCGGATCAACAGGATTTCCAAGGTTCGAACCAGCAGATTGAAGAGTGTTTTGGGCCCACTTTGGTAACTGAGGAGGATCATAATGGTAAGATTACAAACCTAATATGTCATGATCATCATGTTCTACTAAAATATCAGAAATATCAGAACTCATACCTTCATTATCGTTGCACGGATCTTCTTCTGGTGAAGGAAGTGAAACGACAGTTTCTTCCTCGACTAGTTGCAATTCTTGAAGCGGTTCTTCAAATTGCACACTACGCTCTATGAATATATTTTTAGATCTGATATCCATGAGTTTATATGATTTTTATTCTTCCCCATATCCTATCAGTATGCACTCAATACTTTGTGGATCCAAAGCTCATCTCTTCTTGGAAGGAATTCTAGCCCATGCAGTAGAGCCAAAAACTCTCAAATTTGACACATCCGGTTTGTGACCAAAGAATGCTTCGAAAGGAGTCATACCTTTCACGGATGAATGTGGAACATGGTTCTATATGTATGCAGCAACATTGATTGCTTCAGCCCAAATATTTGCAGCCAAACCTTTTGATTCAATCATGCATGTAGCCATCTCTTCCAGTGACCGATTTTTCCTTTCCGCTACACCGTTCTGCTGGGGTGTGTAGGGAACTGTATGTTGGATCTGAATTCTTCTTTGGGCACAAAGTTGCAGAAAATCAGCCTTGATATATTCTCTACCATTATCAGATCTAAGAGCTTTGATCTTTCTCTAAGTGGCGGTCTCAACAGAAGCCTTAAAATACTTGAATTTTCCAAGCACTTCTGACTTGTTTTTGAGAAAAAATACCCATGTAAAGCGGAAAAAATAATCAATAAATGTCAAAACATACCTTGAACTATTTAATGATGTATGGGGTAGAGGACCACTGATATCAGAATGTATCAACCCCAAAACTGTAGAAGCTCTTCTATCTTTTCCACGATCGAATCTGTGCTCGGGGTGCTTCCCAATAATGCAACCAGTGCATATTCCCTTCTAGGAACGGAGTTGTGGAAGACCATCTACCATGGAATTGTTTGATAACAGCAGCAAATACTTATAATTAAGATGTCCAAATATTTCATGCCAAATGCTACTAACCTCATTACCATGTGTGCGAAGAGCAGTGGGCTTTGCAAGCGTAATAAAGTGTGAAAACTCGTAGCATTTTGCAGTGTGGTTCGCCTTTCCGACTGCAACAAGTCTTCCACTTTTGATATAAGAAATTTCAACTGTATTAGGGCTGAATGTAACTTGCTTCAGTTCACTAGTGTGTGTCATTTGATTTACAGAAAGAAGATTTGAATCCAAGGAAGGAACATAGAGAACATTCTGAAAGCTTCAATGATCTACATGAATCGTACCTTTGCCATTTGAAGAAATTTTTGAGTCATCTCCCAAATGGATGGGGATGGATATGTTTGGATCGAATGAAGAAAAAGAATCAATATTTGCAGCCATATGATTCGATGCACCCGACTCTATCAAGAGAGTAGTGGGTTTCGAAACAGTTTCCATGAGTGCTTGTCCTCTTTCATGATCATCATTCCTATCCTTCTTCCTTGCACCGTCAGGAAGAGTTATGTTGTTCTTTTCCAAAAGGAGGGCCATTTGATCTATAGTCTTCTTCTTACATGAACTTTCAGGATGAAAGCCACGGTTGCAATAAGTACATTTAGATTTTTGGTTACCTTCTTTTCCCTTTTGCTTGAACTTCGAACTGGATGGTGCATCCATCTGTTTTCCTTTCTCTCTTTGCTTATGAGGTTCGAATTTGGGCTTCCCCTTCTTTTGCTTTCCTTTACCATTCGAGATCTTGGGTCCTTGAACATATAGGGATGAATCTTTGGAGCTTATGGACCCCATTTGAATCAACTTATCATGCTCTTTTGTGATGGACTCAATGAAGGCATTCAAGGTAGGCATCTTCCAATTCGGGGTAGTTAGCCGACCGGAATTGAAAGTAGAGACAAATACCGAATAATCTTTACCGAGCTTGTTGAGAATGGAGAGGATCAATTGCTTATCCTCTTTGATAACTCCACTGTTCTTCAACTGCATGTTCAAGTTCTTGAATTTTTTGAAGAATTCATTAATGGTCTCAAAATTCTCAGGACTAAGGGAAATCAATTAATTCTCTAATTGAAAAGCCCTAAGCTCATCCTGCTTGCCAAATAGTGTTTCAAGTTGCTCCCATATAGCTTTTGGAGTCTTCAATCCGTTGAGATGGAAGTGAAGATCTTTGTAGATGGAGAGACAAAGAATACCATAAGCTTCATCAAGCTTGTTGTAGTGTTTGGTTCTATCTGACAAGGTGTTTGGCTCCAATTGAAGACCAAGAGTGACTCGGTAGTAACCTTTTGAACGTAATATGATCTTCATATCATCTTTCCAATCAAAATAATTGAATGGGGTGAGGATAGGCTTTGAAGAAGAGTATTCCATTGCTAGGAGCGAGTGCACACTGATGTAGAAATGCTTGCAAGGGTAAAGTAGCGAATGCAATTGATGGAGACAATAACCTGCAAATCACAATAAAACCAAGAACAATGAGGTCGAACAATCCACCCTTTTAGAGTTGCATCACACCTGGGATTGGAGATCAAGCAATGTTGAATAGGTCCAATGTATCAAATCCAGGATTTATGTGGAAATTCAAGCTTCTGGAGTGGTATTGGAATTATTTTCAAGCTTTGCATGCACAGGAGCGAATGCCCTTGAGATCTTTCATGCCAAAACTTTTTGTAATTTTCGAGCAAATTCACTCAAATCCCCTTGTAGAAACACCTGTAGAAAAGAGGTCTTGTCGCTGCAATGGCTCTAATACCATGTAAAATTAGTCATAGTAGATCTAATGAAAAAGTAAATCAATCACAACAGATGAACAAAGAAAATATGGTGTAAAACTGTGCAAAACATGCATCAGTGCTCAATATCCCAGTAAGGGTGAATGATTACAATAGAATACAGTAACAATGACTGAGCAATTCGAATTTCCTAAGGAGTTCATTCAAATCACTGAATGGAGTAGCTTGACTCCAACTAGAAGTCCTCATCATCAATCAGTGGTGGTCATCAATGCACAAGAACCAGTCATCTAGGTGTCAATCTGAGTCTAACTGAGTGTAACATGTGTAACTGAAGTGTGTAGCACTGATACAGGTAAGTGGGCTCAGTGGAGGGTGCATGGGAGGCTAACTGAAGTCAGAACAAGTCATATAGTAAATTTGGAGGTCCAACGGAGTGAAACAGTCAGTCAGGAGTGAAACTAACCTCAAATCAGGGAGAATCGGAGCTAACTGAGTGTAATTGAAGTGGTAGGTGAAGAAGTGTGCCCTTCTCTAGCAGTAGGTGAGAAGTGGGTGCGTTCCTGACTAGGAGGGCTAATGAACTGATGTAAGAAGCTCCCGGGTGCTAGAATAAGGTGGCTAAGGTGTTGGAGGCATCAACTTGGTGACTGGGATGCATGCAAACCCTAGAATCTGCATGCAAGATCCTGAAAAAGATGATGTGGATATCCAAATAGCAAGGAAACATCTAGACATTCATTTACAGAAAACACAAATAATCATTGACTCATAAAACACAATCGCACAATGCAATATTTAACATGGTTCACTCTCCCGGGTGGGAAGCTACATCCACAAGAATGGTTGGTAATATATTTCTTTAAAAAGGGATGGGAACAACCGTTCTTAGTCTACGCACTCAGCTGCAGACCTTCCTTCCTCTTAGATAGGTCTCTGCGCACACAGCTGCAGAGCCTTTACAATCTTCCCGAATCAAGAGATTTTTCAATACAATATCCAGAATTGTAACAACAGAAAGTAAAGAGTAACCCCATCCCATACAAAATTGTCTTCTTTTATAGACCATGCCCAAAGGTCATGTCTTTACAATGTCGAAGACCTAAACCCGAAAAACCTTAGGGTTTACAAAACCGTGCCGGTTTCCCTAAACCACCTTGCTGGCATTTGGTAGCGTCTACTTCATTGTGGCGGTTCTTCACGTCTTCACTCTGTCGCTATCGGCCTTCCTGTCGCACGCGTGCCAACAGGTCTCTTTCACTGAACCGTTCATCTCTAACAGTTTCCCCCATCAAGCGTGCCAAGCCGTCATTTTCCTTGAGCTGTTCTTCCCTTAACAAACTCGTGCATTGTCCGCCTTCCTTATTTGCTCATGCCCACCGCTCGACACTCCTGGAGCATCTTTCCAAAATTAGACCACTACCGGTCCATCTGGTACCTGCACCCGATCCTTGTTCAGCACTCCACTTTGCTGGCTCCATGTGGTCTGCCTACTTCGCAGCACTGCTTCCTCGCAGCGCTAGTCTTCGCGGTGCTTCCAAAATTCGGATCCTGCACACAACTTCGTAGCATGGTCAAAACTTGGATTATGCGCACAAGTTCGCAACACCCTCAACACTTAGACAAAAGTACTCCTGCTTATTAAAAGTGTTACCAAAACGTTGTCCCAACTTGGGCCCAACATGCCCCTAACACTTACATGTGGCTCGTCTCCGAGCCACTTGTTGCTTCGGCCGTCTCGCTCTGCTCCGTGACCGACGGAACTAATTTGGTTGCGAACTCGTTATAGGTGCCGAACAACTGTTCCATTGCTTCTCTGGTATCTTGTTCAATTTGTTGTACTGTCTCAAGCAGTGCTGGAGTTATCTCTTCTCCAATCTGTCCCTGTACCTGCTCTTGGTTGTCGCGTAGTTCCTTCAGCTTGTCTTCTATCTGCTGCGACACCATTGTGGCATCCTCCAGGAGTTGCTGCGATTGATTATCCATCTCAGTCTCCTTTTCTCTTAATTCCTGGACTTCCTTCTTCAAGCCATATATTTCCTTATACTTGGACAGTCTCTCCTTGGGTGGTAGAGCCTTGAGCTCTACGTCCAACTTCTCTAGCGCAGTCTGCTTTTCTTTTACCACAGTCTTTACCTGTAGTAGCCCTTGATCCCCTTCAAGGGCACCGAATTCCTTTGAAACTTTTTCCAAGAGATCTTGGCACTTAGCCATATCACTTGTTATGCTCTACGCGACAACACTCATTGCTTGCTCTCTTAACTACTGCTCAGTTAATGGCGTCTGTGTATTCAATTTTTCTTTCAAGGATCCAAGCTCGGCCTCATGGAGGATGTCCCTATCTTGCATCTCCATCTTCAAATATATTACCTTTTCTCCGATCCTCAGAACTGTGTCTGCAACATTATCCTAGAGTTCTAGACCTTCAATATCTTGGGCAACAATAGATATGGTAGTCTCCAACTGTTTCCGGCGGTCCTGTTCATCACGCAGCTGCATGTATGGGCGAAACTCGAGCTTTCTTTTTGCTATGTGAAGCTCCACTTGTGACTTCATTGACTCTACTGTTCATTCATGCATCTCCTCTACTATCTACGTGTGCAAAAAGTGTAATCTTGGCAATGGAATTTTGGCCAAGTCGAGCTCTACCCACTCGATGCCCTTTGTGTCAAGGACGATCTGTTTTGGTGTTGGCAATGCTATGTTCAATGGGTCCAAATGGACAACCTTGGTCTTAGACGACAGCATGATGGCTAGCTACATCGGAATTTGCTGTGAGGTTCCTACTGACCTCCCTTCAGCTGATGTGCCTTCAGCTGATGTGTCGCATGGCAAGGTTATGCTCTTCTAGACATCGTCTATTTTCTTCATGAGACCTTGCAATGCGAGTCTAGTCTTTTGCAGGTCATCCTGGATGACCTTGTCCTTTTTTTTTTTGTCATCCATGAGCTCCTGCATCTGTTCTGAGACCCTTTTTTCTATCATGTCAAAGTCATCTTCCTTCAACACTGTCTCAGCTTGAGTCTTTGTGGCCTTCATCTTCTTCCACGCCTTCGGCTTCTGTGAGGTCTCGGGCTCTTTTTGCTTTCCTGTTTCTTAAAAAATCGGGCATGACAACGAGATTGGCTCGTCTTCGTCAGAGTCCGTCTCAACATCCATTTCAACACAGAAGTCGGTGGCCAGTCCTTCATGAGGATTTCAATGTCATCCTCATACATATGGTAGCTACCCCCGTACCATTCTGGCTTGTTCATCTTTTCCTTGGGTGAAATAAAAATACATCGCATGTCAGCATGAAAATAAACAATGCGAATGTATTTCGACATTACCTGTTTGTTATGCGGGCCGTATGGGTGATCACATCGTGCAGCTGAGTGTAATACTGATAGAAAACTTCAACTATCGCATGATGTCGCTTTGCGTTGATGTTTTCCCAGAGGTTGGCATAACGGAACCCTCTAGGGTCGTTGGTTTTTGTATTGACACCTACATAGTCCTTTGGCTCCTTCCATCTGGAAAAGGCGATAATGATGATCAGCCATGTAAAGTGGAACTGTCTGCCATTCTCCTGGGTATCATTGAGTTCGTCGAGGAACTCATTAAGAAGACACTGACACCAATTGAATTGGGTGCCTTCAACCGCTACGGCACCGAGTAGTACTGCGCTCGCAGGCACCTCCAGAGGCCTAGTTGTTCTGAGGATTTTTCCTATGAGCAACTGGGTGACAAATCTTGTCACTCTATCCTCAATTTCTTATGTGGGAAAACCCATTTTCCCTTTCGCCAATGCATGAGTTTTCTTCATCTTTTCGACTGCTTCTTTCTCCTTATTATTCCCCTGGAAGAATTGCTTGGGATCCTTACTACGCTTGCTTAACCCTTTGATGTGGTGGATTAAATCAATGTTGACATCGATATTTCTGTCGAGCCACAGATATCCTTGGTGGATTTTCACTATCAGCATGCGAACCACTACATTAAGTTATGATGAACGAACAAAATGAGGTATTCAGAGCAGGTTCAACAATCCAGACTCCACTACCGGTGTCAGCCAACTTTCAGCAACCAAGTAAAATGTTCCCTTAGCATCCTTCTTCCAGCACATGTACTGGTCAGGCTGGAATTGCGGGTACTTAGGCGCGTGGAGCTATTCCTTTTGCACACCTAGGAGGTCAAAATATTCCCACTTACAGTTTGCGATCTTTCCGAGTAGGTTCTTAGAAACCTCTACATGTTTTGAAATCGGCGACAATGGGATTTCATATATAGCATTATTGGTCAATTTAAAGACTGGGGAATCCAACGCCCAAGGTGGTATATACTCTAGTGTCAACTTCAAGGGTTCCTTCTGAAAGACTGGCGATCTTTGCACCGTATGGCCCGTCTTTAGAATCTTGCTTCGTGGTGTAGTTACGTCTTTCCCTTTGTCCTGCATGATTGGAGTATGGCGAGGTGATCTTCTGGATGCTTGACTGGGTTTGAGTATAGTCTTCTTGGAAGGGGTTTTCATTAACTCTGCAATTCCCTCGTGCTGAAAGATTCGGATTGCTTCTTGAAGTGTAAGCTCTTCTTCACTATTTGGTGATTTGGACATTCACTGGCGAGAGTAGGCAGCTGTTTCTGAGATATGACCAAGGATTGCTAACACAGGAATGAAGGCATGAAAAATTCTAAGTGTCTGGTAATGCCCACGAGTCCTTATGCAACATTATTTATAGGCACAACCGATTCCTCCCGCGCCTTCCAACGGCTAGATGAGAATTTAATGAGGTGTTTGTTGGCCAATTTGAGCGAATCCCTCGGTCCCTTCTATCGTCAGTGTGTCTAGAATGACTATCTTTTCGTTAAATGCTAAAGCGATTTCTTGTAACAGTCACCTAACGACTATTTTTTTTCAAAGTCAGTGCAACGACTATTTTTCTAAGTGCTGCGCCGAGCTGCGCAACAAGCCATATGCGATCCTGCGTAGCTACTTCACAATGCTACTATTTTTCAACTGCGCGATTTCCTTTTTCTTTTCTTACTTCTTCTTTTTTTTTTCTCTCGCGCAGCTTCAGCAGTGCTGCACGGTACACACATTGTGCTACTTATCATACATGTACAGACTCCTTTACATTTTCAGTGTCCAATTTCAACTGTACCTGAAACTTGGGAATCTCTTCCTCTGCTTATCATTCAGGATTCTATGAAGCAGGGTTGTCATGGTACAACTTTAGTTTGCTTCCATTTATCAAAGTTGGTAGAGTATCGCCAGCTAAATTGGCTAACTGGACTGCACCAGTGTTAGTAACATGTATCACAGTATATGGACCAATCCAATGCATCTTAAATTTACTAGGAAACTTCATGAATTTGCTATCATATAGGAGGACTAGGTCACCTACCTAGAAGCACTTGTTCTTTATATGTCGATCATGCCAAGCTTTCTCGCGGTATTTCTGAACTTGCTGGTGGAAGCCAGCAATGAAGCGATCTTCCTCCAACCCAACGAGGTGTAGCAACCTTTCTTCTAGTGCTGTGCGGTCTGCCATCCCTATGAATGCAGTGATCCTTAAACTAGAGACAATGTACTCCATTGGAATTATCGCTTCCTTCCCATAAGCCAACTGAAAAGGTGTATGTCCTGTCAATTTCTTGCATGTAGTCTTGTATGCCCATAACACAGAGGAGACGTGTAGATCCCAATCATCTCTATTTACATTGCAGAACTTAGTGAGTGTGTTTTCCAGTATTTTATTGAAAGCCTCAACAGTACCATTTGCCTGTGGATGATATGGAGTACTCCGCTGATGATGAATGTGGAATTCCTCTGTAAGTGCCTCAATGGTCTTGTTCAAAAAGTGAGTACCTTGGTCACTCATCAAAATCTTTGGACAGCCAAATCTTGACAATATGTCTTCGAAAATGAACTGCGCAGCAGTATTGGCGCTGCAGTCCTTTACTGGCTTTGCTTCATCCCATCTGGTGAGGTAATCAGTAGTAGTAATAATATACCTCGCACCAATTCTTTTTCCTGGTGGGTTTATAGGACCCGCAAAATCAATTTCCCATTTCTCAAACGCCTACAAGGTCAACTATGGATTCAATGGCATCTCATCGCTTCACGAAGGTTTCCTCATCCTCTGACAGACATCACAGTTCCTGCAGTGTTCTTTGGAATCTTTGTGTATCGTGGGCCACCATAGCCCTACTCGCAATATCTTCTGCGCAATGGCCCTGCCTGCATAGTGACCTCCCGCGACCCCTGAATGTGCGCCTGCTAGAATAAATGGTTTCTCATGATCTAGCACGCATTTGCATAGGACTTTATCCGGTCTGAGTTTGTATAAATGGCCTGCAATTATAGTGAAGTCTGCGGCGCGCACCACTAGCTGCTTCTTCTGTTGGACAGATAATTCCTGTGGTGCCAGCCCTGTTGTTAAAATATTAATGATATCCCTATAATAATCATCGGCAACCTGTATAGCAAATAACTGCGCATCAGGTAGACTATCTTCAATGTTTGTTGGCTCTTCTCCTGACTCAATCCTTGATAGATGATCAAGTCCCAAGTTCAGTCTACCTGGCTTAACAATAATCTCAAAGTGATATTCCTGGAATAACAACAACCATCTGCATATGCGTCCCCCTAACACTAGCTTATTGACCAAGTATTTCAATGCAGAATGGTCAGTGAACATAAGGAAGTGCGCACCAAGCAAGTAGTGCCTGAATTTCTGTAGGGAAAATACCATTGCAAGGCCTTCCCTCTCGGTAGTAGTATAGTTCTTCTCTGTTGTTGAGAGTTTTCTGCTTGAAAATGCAATAGGCCTCTAGAGAAACCATCGGTAAAGGAATAGGCCTCATTCCCTCCAACATTATCAAGCACTTGATCTATAAAAGGAGTGCGGAATGGGTCGTGCATAGAAGCATCATTCAGTTTTTTGAGATCCACACAAATCCTGATTTCACCCTTCGTTTTCTTGTCTTGAACGACCATGGGACTAATCCACTTAGATTCCTCGACAGGTTCAATGATTCCTGCTTCGAGAATCTTATCCAGCTCTGTGCGTACTCTTTCATTGTAGCGCGGATTTAGTATGTATGGTCTCAGCTTCATGGGCTTTGCACCTGGCTTCAAAGGTATTTTCATGACCCCTAGGTCTCCCAGAATTCCTTTCATTTCTGTAAATCTTGTCGGAAACAACTCCTGATACTCATGCAAGGTGTCTGCGGTCTTTGCAATAGTCTAATCGTCCCAATAGTCTCCGATTGCTGTGAAATTCGGTTCTTCTTTTGTGCCAATATTGACCTTCTGTGTCTTTACTGGTCCGCTCATATATGGGATTTTTAACGGAGGTCCTTCTATGTCGCGTGCACCATCTGATTCTGGTATGTTTATGTTGCGCGGATCATTGTCATTGTCTTCATTTCTATCATCGATGTATTCAGCTAGGTTGTAACACTCGATAAGGTGTTCTTCATGTTCCTTCCATTCCGACTGTAGGTTCGTAGGAACATGATCTGCCCCGAAGAATTCTTCCAATGTCATATTGTTGTGAGGACAGTCTTCCCTGAATATGCATTCCTTAATTATTTGCAATGCCTCATGGATCAGCGGGTTCTCATCCTCGAAGCTGAAGTCCCTCTGGAAGTTCACAATCAACATTTCCCAATCAGTGGTTTCTCTGTGCAACTCTAGGTATAGGTACCATTTCTTTGGAATGTCATCATCTAGCGTGTGTACGAATAGATGCACCCATTCTTCATGTGGCCTTTCCATTCATGCTTGCGAACAGACTTCAATGTGCTGACTAGGATCTGTCTGTCCATTAAACTTCTCAAAGGGTAAAGTAACCCTGTCGGCGAACCGAATCTGCATTTTATTCCTGCATTGGTCCCAAGTGGTCAATGTCTGCCTGTGTGCATTCCACCATCTGGCGGGTGTGTCACACAGTGCCATATCCAATGCTGGTAATCTGTGCTCATCTGCTATAGCTGCAGTGTATTCTTGGATGAAAGTATAAACATTAGTAGAACCATCATATGTGGGAATAGGATTACCTCCTTCCCGATCCATCGCAGTGATTTCGTAACCTGTGCGCACCTTCTTGCTGATACTTCATGCTTTTGGCTTTGCTAATTTTCCAGTCCTGCCTCTGAATCAGAGATGCAGGAGCTGTCACATCTCTAGCTGAGTGTACCATCTGCAGTGGGATTAATTTAATCTTCCTGGTTCGCTGTGAGATGGTATAGTCTGTCCAAGTCTTAAGCCTTGGATTCCTCCTGAATCGGCTCGCTGTATCTATCACCATCTGTAGGGTCCAACAGTGCGATGAACCTAAGATGCTTCCCTTCAAATGTCATCTTCTTTGTTTTTAAATTTATGATAGCCAAGTTATCAATAGCCCAGTCAATCCCTAACAGTGCAGGAAAATGCTGACTATCATCCACAATATCGATAACTTCAAAGTCTGCATGACTTTGGACTCCATCGATGTCGACTATCGCGTCAGCTAGCCGGCCAAAAGGTATGAATTTCTCTTGGTTATCCATTCTCAATTGTATAGGTGACCATGACAACTTCGGTCGATGCATCTGTTGCCATGTCTCCTTAGTTAAGACATTTACTTCAGATCCCAGATCAAGGATGACATCATCCATTTCAAAATCTCCTATCTGCGCGGTAAGCCTCATTTCTCGGCCTGTTCTTTTATGCTTCCTTATGTGATGTACTGCACTATCAGAAGTCTTTGTTCCGGTCTATGGTTCATATTGGTTTATGAGCTTCTACAGCTCTACTATGGCATTTTCACTTTTGAGTAGCTTCATGCAGCTTCATAAGAACTGCGCAACGAAAGTACTGACATCCGTCGCAGTGCTTGTATTAGCATAAGCCGCTGGCATGTCTTCAACATGCGGTGCTTCACTTCGCAACAGGATCCGTTGTGACTTTGTTGCTAGTTCTCTGAAGGTATCCCGCGTGTCGACAAAGACCTCCTTTTTCTTTTGTAGGTCGAGAGCAGGTATTTTTCCTGGAGCTTTTCTTATCCATACTGTCTTAAGAGGGATCTGCTTTGTGTGAGCCTCCCCTGATGTGGACGCTTCTGCTCCCCTATCGTGGCATCTCTGAGCGCCATTGCGCGTGACCACATTGATGCTTGAGTCTACTGGTATGTTCTCTCCTATGATCCACTGGGCGTTCTTGTTTGGTGCGTCCGTCCGTCTTCTTTTCTGCATTTCGACCTCTAGCACTAGGCAATCTTCAATAACATGATCAAATGAGTTATAATAATTGCACATAGTGCATGGGTTAACACAATCTCTACATACAAAAAAAGTTAATTAATGATATTGAAGTATTAACAGTTGTACCTGGATAGAGAGGAAAAAAGTTTCAGCGGAGAACCTAAGCTAGGGTTTGCTTGAGTGTGCGCCGCTGCGAGTTCCAGCTGAGGATGGGTGCCTCTGGAGGAGGTTCGCACCCTCCTCCCCCGTCGACCGCTGAGGAAAGGGCGTTCGCCAGAATGATTAACGAGTATGGGAAAAATATCGATTCCGCCCCACCACCGAAATTCGTCAAGAAACTGGAGGCCATTCCAGAAATAGAACTGCCGCCTGAGAAGCCCATTCATCTGGCGGTCTCCATGGCAGATAAGGCCCTTATAGGGAAATTTACGGGTCTGTGGCCATCTCCTCGCTCCACCGAAACTTGGATCCAAAACAACTGGCGGCCTCTGATATCTCAAGGGGTCACAAGCTACTCAATAGGTAGAGGGTATTTCCTATTTGATTTCATTTCGAAAGAAGATAGGGACCTGATTTTCAGAAGCGGCCCGTACTTTATGGGGCCACAGGGCTTGTATCTGAATCGATGGTCTCCAGATTTTGACCCGGCGTTGGATGTGCCCAAAGCTATTCCAGTCTGGGTTCGACTACCAAACCTTCCCATGCATTGCTGGAACGAAGAATCTCTAAGAACCATTGGCAACGGTCTAGGGAAATATATTAATAAAGCTGACCCAAAGGGTCAATATTCCTTTGCTCGGATCTGTGTGGAAGTTGATCTAGAGGCGGGACTTCCTGAAGCTGTTAAACTGTCAATTAAAGGTTGGAAGCACTTTCAGCAACTTGATTATGAACAGCTTCCATTCAAATGCAGGCATTGCCATGAATACGGCCATTTCTAGAGGAATTGCCCAAAAATTCAAAAAGCTGAAGCAGAGAAGAACCCTGAAGAAGACTGGCAGCAAGCCAAGAAGCAAAAAGCTAATACCAGAAGGAAAGGTCCCAAGGGGATCCCCCAGATTGGCCCATCAAAAGACCCCACGACAGCTCCGGAGTCATCAAAAGCCCAAGAAAGCAATCCAAACCCTAGTGCTGGAAATAGCTTCGCCATTCTTGAAGAGCAAGAAACCCAGGTTAAATCAAGCGAGATTGGGGAAATCTCTCCCACGGCACCCCCCTCCTTAGCCAAAAGGAAGGAAGTCAGAACAGCAGAAACCCAGGCCTGGAAATAGAAGCTACAATCCCAACAATGGAAGGCATACCGCAAGATCCAGCAACTGAGGAAGGCACAAAAGAAGAGGATACCGACGAGGATGATCCGGAATCAACAAAGACAGCTAAAAAGGATCGTCGAGGAAGGAAAACTGAAAGGGAAAGAAGGGAAGTCGCCACGTACAAGGATAGGTTAGCAGGAGTCCAAACCACTCTGGAAAAGCATCTCAACCCCAGAAATACCAGACAGCAAGGAAATGCCTCAAAAGGGGCAACCAATACATCCAAAGGTAAGTAATGCAGATTGTCTTCTGGAATTGTAGGGGGTTAGGTAGTAAACTGAAATCCTTATCAATGAAAGATTTAATCAAAATCTCGAAGCCCTATATCCTCCTGATCCAGGAGACAAAAATGGAAGAGAAGGCCTGCCTTCAGGCTACTCCCTCTTTCTGGAAACAAGCAGAATGCATTGCGGTTAGTTCAAGAGGGGCGTCTGGTGGCATTACAACGCTCTGGGATCCTTCTAAGATTGGAATGGTAAGTCATGCTAAATCCACTCACTGGGTTTTTATTGAATTTCTCTTTAAAGATGCTAATATCCGTCTAAGCCTCTTTAACGTCTATGCTCCCATGAATATCTCCGAAAAGAAATTATGCTGGACTAGTTTGAGTGACCATATGACTTCCTCCCAGTTAGATAATTTTTTTATTGCGGGGGACCTAACCTTACCCTCTCTTCTGCTGAAAAAAGAGGAGGTAATATTGTTAGAGATCCTGCCAGGGAATGGGTAGAGGACCTTATCTCGGAATGGGATCTGGAAGACATCAAGCCCACCAAAGGAAAATACACCTGGACGAACAAAAGAATCGGACCAGGCCACATTGCCGCCAGATTGGATAGGTTCCTGGCCCAGCAGTCCCTACATATGCAAGGGTTCGACCTGTCTTCCTCCATCCTCCCCTTCTGTGCCTCGGACCATAAGCCTATATCTCTCACCTTTTCGAAAGACCAGAATCTAGGACCCATTCCCTTCAGATTCAACCCCGCCTGGATCCCTTTGGAAGGATTTTCGGATATTGTGGCAGCTGCCTGGGAAACAAATATCAAAGGGTCGCCCTTCTTCGTCTGGGAGTCAAAACTGCGGCTGGTAAAAAAGGCCCTCAAAGAATGGGTAAAACTTCTCAAATCTCCTAAACAGCTAAGGACCGAAGCTGAGAAATCCTTGGAGGATCATATCATTGGTAATGAAGGGAACCTCTCTCAAGACTCTCTGGATAAAGAAACTCACCTCCACAACAAGCTGCATGAAGCCTGCAGGCTTGAATAAAATTATTGGAAAATAAAATCTAGAAACACGTGGCTTCAGGAAGGGGACAAAAACACCAAGTTTTTTCACAAGCAAGCTGAGATCAGAAAACATTTCAAGACAGTAACTAAGATAGACCATCTGGGGAAGCAGATATCTGAGTTTGATGAAATTAAAAAAGAAGCTCATGAACATTTTCAAGATATGTACACAGAAACTTCAACAGGGAGGGTCTTCAATCAATCTAATTCCCTAAACAATATTCCTCTTCTGGTGTCTGATCAAATGAATCTCCAGCTCCTCCATCCTATCTCCCTGGAAGAAATCAAAATAGTTGTTGATGGAATGAGTCCTGACAAAGCTCCTGGACCGGACGGATTCACAGCAAGATTTCTCACTTCCTGTTGGCCCATCATCCACTATGACCTGTTCCGGATGGTAAATAAATCCTTGTCCCGCCCCAAAATAAGTGGAGGAACCAACTCCTCCTTTCTAGACCTCATCCCCAAAGAAAAAGGAGCCTCTTCCTACTCCCTCTTTCATCCTATCTCCCTTTGCAATATCGGCTATAAAGTAATCACCAAAGTCATTGCCAATAGACTGAAAGCTGTCCTCCCTCTTATCATCCCCGAGAACCAGGGAGGCTTCATCAAAGGCAGATAGATTTCTGAAAATATCATCTTAGTTCAAGAGGCCATCCACTCCAGTGTGTCAAGGAAAGAAAAAGGAATGGTTATCAAACTGGACCTTTCCAATGCCTTTGACAGAGTCCGACATAGCTTCCTGTTTCAGGTAATGACCATGTTTGGGTTTGCTCCAAGGCTGATCTCTTGGATCAAAGCCTGCATTATCACTCCCTGGATCGCCCCCTGGTAAACGGAAGAGCAGCTGACTTCTTCCAAGCTTCAAGAGGTCTCAGGCAGGGATGTCCTCTGTCCCCCCTTCTCTATGCCATCCAAGCGGCCTCTCTCAGCTTTATTCTGTATCATTATAGAACTCATGAAGACCTCCTGGGGCTAAAAATTGTGCGAGGAGTTAAAGAAGTAAATCATACCCAATTTGCTGATGATACTCTCCTCATGAGCGGAGAAAGCTCAACTACATCCAGAAAGTTCAAAGAGGTACTTGACATCTATCAAGATGTTTCTGGCAGCAAAATCAATTATACCAAGAGCCAAATTTATAGATGGAACTACCCTCCAATTGAGCTACAAGCTATATCCCGAATCCTTATGATAGAAGGGAAATACCACTGGACTGACTTCAAATATCTTGGAGTACCAATATTCAAGGATAAGCCAAAAGTCTCCAGCTGGGAGCCGCTGATTGAAAAATTGAATCTGAAAATCAAAGCCTGGGGAGCCTCGTGGCTAAATCTTGCTGGGAAATCTGTTCTCATCAAATCTGTTCTGGCTAGTATGCCTGTCTTTCAATGCTCCTTTCTATTGGCTCCCATATCTGTCCTAAAAAAGATCGAGGTCCTTCTCCGAAGATTTCAGTGGAAAGGGGGGAAACAAAATGAGAATCGTCTACCCCTGGTTAAATGGGAAAAAATCACTGCCTCTTATTTGGAGGGTGGATTGCACATGCGAGATCTTAGAGCCCAAAATTTTTCCCTTGGAGCCAAGCTACTGTGGAATCTTGTGTCAGGGAACTCCTCATGGAGTAAACAGGTGTTATGGAAAAAATATTTTTCAGGAACTAGACTAAGATGCCTGGACCAGGGCCCGAAGGTGGTGAAAGGCTCCCCCCTGTTTTCTCTTTGCTCCAAATCCTACCCATTCTTTGTTGAAGAACTCACGTGGATTCCTGGAAACAGGAAAAAAATAAAAATCTGGGAAGACTCCATCCACGGCAACCCTCCAATTGGAACCATAGAAGGGATGGGAGAAATTCGGAAATTCCTTTCAAGCCTTGGGATCTCCAAACTCTGGGACATATCAAAATGGCATCCGGATGGTCAACAAAGATGGATAGGATGGGACATCCCCGAATGCCCTCCAACACTTGCTGCTGAAAAAGGCATCCTTCTTCGCTGCCTGGATGGAAATTCACCGGTAGCCAAAAGATATAAAGATGTAAGGGGCTGGGGAACCAAATCCGGCCACTACTCTGTCGCTGAAGGTTATAGAAGCATCAAAGCAGTTCCCAATGCTCCCAAGAATCCTGCAATCTGGAAGTACATTTGGTCTAACAAATATCTCCCCAAAGTTGACCATTTTATATGGGCTCTAGCTCATAACAGTGCCCTAACCACCGAAGTCCTACGTAGGAAAGGATGGGAAGGCCCATCTCGTTTCCCCTTATGCCTTGCTGCAGAAGAGACGTCCACTCATTTGTTTATCTCGTGCCCCTTCTCCACCTTTGTCTGGAATCTGATGACCCTCCCATGGCATATTCCCCTGAATTTTGACGATGTCCCCTCCCTTCTCTCACGATGGCCTTTGTCCTCCCTTGTCAGAACCCATCCTAAGGATCCTCTGGCTACCACCTGGTTAGCCCTCCCCAAGTTCATCTGCTGGAAGCTTTGGCTTGAACGAAATAATCGAATCTTCCGAGGGATCAGATCCTCTCCTTTACAGGTGGTGGTCAAAATAAAATCCCTACTAGGGGAATTCATTAGCTCACAAAACTCTCTCTGCCTACACTCTCCTCTATCTATTGAGGAAACTAATTGGCTTCAGAGTATTCCAGGTACTATTGCAAGCCTCCCTTACAAAGCCCCGGTGCTGCAAAAATGGGAAATCAGGTTTGTGGGGGGAGAGTATGACCAGTGGTGTAAAAATCTTGGAAAAAATTTATTGTACTTTGAAGGATCTTCAAAAGGAAATCCAGGGGAGGCAGGAGGGGGAGGGGTGCTCTTTGGCCCCGACGGAGAAAAGATATTTACTTATTCCTGGAATTTGGGAGTAGAAACCAACAACATGGCGGAAGCTTTGGCCCTATGACAAGGCTTAAACCAAGCTCTATCCTATGGTGCTCAGGAAGTAACGATAGTGGGGGACTCCAGTTTGATCATCCATAGCATTAATACTATGAAATTACCCGCGTCCATTCGCCTTCGGCAAGTGCTACGAAGAATCGCATTGCTCAATTCTCTCTTCCGGGCCATCAAATTCTATCATGTTCTCCGAAGGAATAATGAACAGGCGGATAAAGCAGCAAATGAAGCAATTAGCTTAGGGAAAGGAGTTCTAAAAATCAACGATGAAACTACTCGGGTGGCTATCCCGTAACTATTTGGTCCCAATACCGAACATGGACGTCATGGAATTCGGGCATATAGGTTTCAAGGCACGTGTCCAGCGCCAACACTGTCGGATGGTCCTTGCTCCTGGACGCGGCGGGTCTTCTTCCCATGAAGACACCCCAACCTCCACTACCATGCATTATTTCAAACGTATGCTCACCTGACCTCTCTCTGCAAGTATGATGCCACCCCTGCCAAAGATGATGAAGGCTCGTACAAGTATTTGTACCAAGGATCAGGATGAATTACGGAGAAAGATATTCCCAAGCGCCTCCAGGCGTGCGGATTTGCTCTCCTTAGTCCAGTTCCGTCGGCATGCCGCTATTGCTTGCGTCACAGGGCTCTCCGAAGCCATTTCCATCTATGATAACATGCCTGGTCATGACCCTTAGAGAATTATCACCTGTGGCAGGGCGAACCGTTATTTAATAAGAGGTACGAATAAGGGTACTGGAGCCCCGCCAAGAAGGAAGGTTAATCCTGTGGCATGCGTAGAACTCGGAGCAATTATGCCGTATTTATTTCCCGGAAAAGACGCAAGTATTACGAATGATAAACCCTTCCGGATCAGCCTTTAAAGAGACACTACGCCAGCTAAGAAGGAAAGTTCCCCAGGGAGACGAAAGCTCTTGCAGTTCCTCGTGGCGCCCCCTCAGTTCTACTTTGGAAATATTTGGTGTAGGCTTAGTGCAATGGTCGACACGGGAGACTCAGCGGCTTCCTCCCCGGACCCATTATTGGAACTGGAAGCCGAAATTCGTGTTCTTCGGTGAAGGGTAAGAAGACAGGGATATTTCGTGAACCGGATGGACGCGCAAGGTGGTCGCAGGCTAGACAGATTGGACGAAGAAATAGGTAGTACCAGGGAGGACTTTGCTGCAGCATTGGAAGCTTTGGAACTGAAGGTAGCGGGTGCCATTGAGAACATGGAACGCAGACTCCAGAACCTAGAAAATGCTATGGAGAATCTTCGAGGTGATGAGAAGCCAAGTTCGAGTAAGAACCCAACTACTACAAAATCATCTGCAGGGGCGCGTTATCGTTAATTTCTATTTAGGTCCTGTTTTACTCTACTTTATCTTACTGCTTTAGTTTTAAAAATTAGCCCTGTTTAGACACAGGCTTCTGTAATTAATGGATGGAGGACTGATAGACTCTGTGTTTTTCTGGATATGTACTCATTTTGGGTGGCTTGCCACTGCTTCTAATATATAAACTAGCCGTTTTTGTCAAAAAAAAACACAATCTCTAGATACGTGACCTGGTTGGCCACAATTATAACAAATGACCTGGCCGCGGCCTCTTCCCTACGCCGGGCCAGCATTTCTTCCTCTGCCGGGGTATCCAGCACCACGACCTCTGTATCCTCCTTGGTCATATCGTGCATTCTCTTGTTTCGGTCGGTTATCTTCTTGTACGCGGTACAAGCCAGCGCCTCTCATTGAGTCCATATCTTGTTTTCTTTCGTTCATTAGTTCATATGCACGGCAGTTGGATTCATCATGTCCAACTGATTTACATAAATTGCAGTATAAATTTTTAGGTGTTTTCACATACTTCTGTATAAGATAGTAGTCTTCAGTTCTGTGTCCTATGGTTCTACAAATTTCACACCATGGGGCCTGATTCTGATTTAATGGGTTGGGCGCACCACCATTAAGATAGTTGCGGAATAAAGGGCAATGCTCCCGGTCATGGCCTTCTCCTTTAAAAATTGTACACTAGACCTCATGTCTAGGTTCATACCTTTGTTCTCTGCCATTCTTCATGCTTTGCAACTCTAGTGTTAAGGTGGTCAGTTGGTTCTGGATTTGAGACATCCCATAACTAGTATCACCAATCGGCAAAGCTTCTAGCTTCATTGTGATCTCCAAGGCCTCTGCCTGTGACATAACCTTCTGCTGCATCAATGGTAATATAATATGGGGCAACAACACAACAATGAACCATTCCTTGTGTTTTTCCGGGGCTATAACAAAGCTTACTTGGTCCAATAGGGTCTTGAATTTCTGATCAAACTCCCAAACCATTTCAGTTGGTTTCTGCATTATTTATTTCAACTCAGTTATATAATGAGATTCAGATTTGGGTTTCTTAAACTTTGCCACAAGCACAGCTTTAATTTCTGTGAGGGTAATCTGAGCTCATTTGCAATAGATGCAGTGTATTCTTGGATGAAAGTATAAACATTAGCAGAACCATTATATGTGGGAATAGGGCTTACCTCCTTCTCGATCCAGCGCAGTGATTTCATAACCTGCGCGCACCTGCTTGCTGATACTTCATGCATCCAGCTTTGCCAATTTTCCATCCCTGCCTCCGAATCAGAGACGCAGGAGTTGTCACATCTCCAACTGAGTGTGCCATTTGCGGTAGGGTTAATGTAATCTTCCTGGTTCACTGTGAGCTGGTATAGTCTGTCCAAGTCCTGAGCCTTGGATTCCTCCTAAATCGGCTCGTTGTATCTGTCACCATCTACAAGATCTAACAGTGCAATGACCCTAAGATGCTTTCCTTCAAATATCATCTTCTTTGTCTTTAAGTTTATCATAGCCAAGTTATCCATAGCCCAGTCAATTCCTAGCAGAGCAGGAAAAGGCTGACTATCATCCACAATCTTGATAACTTCAAAGTCTGTATGACTTTGGGCTCCATCGATGTCGACTATAACATTAGCTAACCGGACAAACGGTATGACTTTCTCTTGGTTAGCCATTCTCAACTGGATAGGTGACCATGACAACTTTGGTCGACCCATCTGCTGCCATGTCTGCTTAGTTAAGACATTTACTTCAGATCCCATATCAAGGATGCATTCATCCATTTCAAAATCTCCTATCTACGCGGTAAGTCTCATTTCTCGGCCTATTCTTTTATGCTTCCTTATGTGATGTATGGCGCTATCAGAAGCCTCTAATCCGGCCTATGGCTCATACTGGTTTATGAGCTTCTGCAGCTCTACTATGGCATTTTAAATTTTTAGTAACTTCATGTAGCTTCGCAAGAACTGTGCAACGGAAGTGCTGACATCCGTCGCAGTGCTTGTTTTGTCATAGGCCGCTGGCATGTATTCAACATGCGGTGCTTGACTGCGCAACGGGATCCTCTGTGTTTCTATTGCTGGCTCTCTGAAGCTATCCCGCGCACGTCGATAAAGACTTCCTTGTTCTTTTGTAGGTCGAGAGCATGTATTTTTCTCGGAGCTTTTCTTATCCATTTGTTCTCACGAGGGATCTGCTCTGTGTGAGCTTCCCCTGGCATGGAAGCTTCTGCTCCCCTATCGCGGCCTGTTTGAGCACCACTGCACGTGACCACATTGATGCTCGGGTCTACTTGTCTTTTCTCTACTATGATCCACTAGACATTCGTTTTGGGTGCGTCCGTTCGTCTTCTTTTCTGCGTTTCCACCTCTAGCACTGGGAAATATTGAATAACATGCTCAAATGATTTACAATAATTACATGTAGTGCATGGGTCAACACAATCTCTAGATATGTGACCTAGCTGGCCACAATTATAACAAATGACTTGGCCGCAGCCTCTTGCTTGCGCCGGGCGAGCATTTCTTCCTCTGTCGCGGTATCCACCACCACGACCTCTGTATCCTCCTTGGTCATATTGTGCATTCTCTTGTTTCGATTGGGTATCTTCTTGTACATGGTACAGGCCATCGCCTCTTATTGAGTCCATGTCCCATTTTATTTCATTCATTAATTCATATGCGCGGTAGTTGGATTCATCATGTCCAACTGATTTACATAAATTGCAGTATAAATTTTTAGGTGTTTTCACATATTTTTGTTTAAGATAGCAATCTTCAGGTCCGTGTCCTGTGGTTCTACAGATTTCACACCATGGGTACTGATTCTAATTTAATGGGTTTGGCACACCACTATTAAGATAATCGTGGAATAACGGGCAATGCTCCCGGTCATGGCCTTCTCCTTTACAACCTATACACCAGACCTCATGTCTAGGTTCATACCTTTGTTCTTTGCCATTTTTCATGCTTTGCAGCTCTAGTGTCAGGGTGGTCAGCTGGTTCTGGATTTGAGACATCCCAGAACTAGTCTCACCAATTAGCGAAGCTTCTAGATTCATTGCGATATCCAAGGCCTCTTCCTACGACTCAACCTTCTGTTGCATCAATGGTAATCTAATATGGGGCAACAGTGCAGCAATGAACCATTCCTTGTGATGTTCCGGAGCTATAACAAAGCTTACTTGGTGTAATACGGTCTTGAACTTCTGAACAAAATCCCAAACCGTTTTAGTCGGTTTCTGCTTTATTTCTTTCAACTCAGTTATACAATGAGATTCAGATTTGGGATTCTTAAACTCAGCCACAAGCGCAGCTTTAATTTCTGCGAGGGTTCTCGGCTGTGTGGTAGAGTATTTCATGAACCAATGTAAATCTCTGTCCCTGAAAGTGGTGATGAGATGTGCTCTCTTCACTGCAGCATTCTGGATTTGTCTTACACTCCATACGACTTTGGAAAGAAGCCAATGTTGGTTAGGGTCTTCTAAGCCAGTTCCTTTGGATATCAGGAGCTTCATATCAGTGTTTTCCATTGTTATATTAGGTGGTGGAGCGCTCGAATTAGTGCGCGGCTGCTGTGAAGGGCTCTGCACAGTGAAAACAAATGGTTCTATCGGGATAGACGTACTAGGATGAGTATTCTGCAGGGTGGGCTGCGTAGCGGGTGGGTTTTGAGATAACGGTGGTGCGGTCTCTGCAGCCGGTGGTTTCTTAGGTGTAAATGGTGGTGCGGCTTCGTTGTCAATGTTCCACGGAATCTTGTGAAGAACCTGCAATAATTAATTAATGCAAATACACGAGATATAAGAAATAATAGAAATCAGAATCACTTTTATATTGATCACGGGTTACTTTGAGGGGGCAACCTCCTTTGAGAAAGCTCAATACAATTAACATCACGGTGCCTTCATAGGCCTCAACACACACTTATATACTAAGTCTAGGTGCCAATACCATGGGTCAATACTATGTGTCAATACAAACAATGGGCTAAGTCTAGGCACCAATACTATGACTCAAAACCATGGGCCAATACAAACTATGGATCAACAAAACTATGGGCGACTTACAAAGCATATGCGCCAACAACAATAACACAAACTATGGATCAACAAATACTACGGGACGACTTACAAAGCATATGCGTCCAACAAAAATATACTAACAAAGTAAAGACATGGGTTCCTAACAAATCTCAGTATCAATATGGAGTCCAGGGCCTCCAAGATTCTTATTAAATTTATATCTCTTACCACTTATAAGATTATGGGTATCTTCGTCAGAATCACAATATATACTCTTTACCATGACAAACTTAAGAAAATTACTGCATTCTTAAAACACCTTTCTCAGCTAACAACATCTTAATGTATAGACTGATATTGTTCAGCAACTTACCTTGGAACCCTCCGAAAAATTATGCTTCTGCTTGGTTGTAGGATTTGAGTGTGTCTATAGCAAATTCTGTTACGAATCCTTCTAGCATATGATCGACCTAAAAATCAACTACGCGTGTCAATAGGCTGTCTATTTCTTTGAGCTGTGCTATGAGATCAGGAGTCCACTCTGTAGGAACTCCTCCTTGAAAACAGGTTTTCTTTTCTGCGAGCTGCAAGATCCATGCGTGTAGCTCGTTTGGAAATGATGCCCAGAAAATCTCATGAATATCTTCCCACAAATATCTATCCAACCACTATGTGTCAGATAGACGCAGATGTCTATTCTCTTTCCTTGCAAAGTCTCTTCTGGTCTTGTCCTGCCAAGCTTGGATTTTTTTCTTTTCAGGATGCCAGTTGTCAGAGCCTTCTGGAAACTGGTATTCTTCATCACACATCACGTTTGCAACTCATCAAGGATTCTAGCGCGGAAACGGAACCATTTGTTGGCTATAACTGACCCAGAGGTTTTCTATAAGACCCAGGTTCTTCGGGGTTTCCCATTGACCAACAAAACCCCTTCGCGCTGGCCCTTTCGGAAACAACCTGCGAGTATGTTGAGGTCTCACCCGAGATGTGTCTATGGGGTACTACGGAATCAGGTTTCCACAGTAAGTGACGAGTTACTTGGATGGATGTACTGCATAGCGCAACAGGGGGTATGTGCTGTGAGGGGGGGGACTGCGCAGCGATGGACAACGCTGCGATCCACACCACTATGTTCTTCTACTGCGGGACTTCTCTTGAAGCTGCGAACAATGAAACTTTACTCTATACTTGGATTATCTTGAAAACACTTAAGGAACTGAACTGAATATCACTCATCCACTCGTTCAGGCACTTAACTGACTATTCTTCTAACATTCATTCGTTAAGTTGGAATGTTGCGATTTGAACATGTATGACTATACAATCCAACTGTTACGCATTCTTTTGCTGCGTATAAGAAAGTGTTTAACTAAATGACTGATTCACTGTTCTTCAAACACAACACTAAATGTTCATCATTCATCTGTTCATACGGAACTTAACATATCATTTCCATACTTCTTCTGAAGGCAAATGCATATCAAATTTCTCTCATAACAGCATGCAAGGAAACATCTAGACATTCATTTACAGAAAACACAAATAATCATTGACTCATAAAACACAATCGCACAACGCAATATTTAACGTGGTTCACTCCCTCGGGTGGGAATCTACGTCCACAAGAACGGTTGGTAATATATATATTTAAAAAGGGATGGGGACAACCATTCTTAGTCTGCGCACTCAGTTGCAGACCTTCCTTCCTCTCAGATAGGTCTCTGCGCACATAGCTGTAGAGCCTTTATAATATTCTCGAATCAAGAGATTTTTCAATATAATATCCAGAATTGTAACAGCAGAAAGTAAAGAGTAACCCAATCCCATACAAAATTGTCTTCTTTTATAGACCATTCCCGAAGGTCATGTCTTTACAATTCCGAAGACCTAAACCCAAAAACCCCTAGGGTTTACAGAACCGTTCCGGTTTCCCTAAACCGGTTTGCTGGAATTTGGTAGCATCTACTTCATCGTAGCGGTTCTCCAAGTCTTCACTCCGTCGCTATCGGCCTTCCTGTCGCATGCGTGCCAACAGGTATGTTTCACTGAACCATTCATCTCTAACGGTTTCTCCCATTAGGCGTGCCAAGCCGTCAATTTCCTTGAGTTTTTCTTCCCTTAACAAACTCGTGCATTGGACGCCTTCCTGATTTGCTTGTGCCCGTCGCTCGGCACTCCTGGAGCATCTTTCCAAAATTAGACCACTACTGGTCGATCCGGTACCTGCACCTGATCCTTGTTCAACACTCCACTTTGCTGGCTCCACGTGGCCTGCCTGCTTCATAGCACTGCTTCCTCGCAGCGCTAGTCTTCGCGGTGCTTCCAAAATTTGGATGCTACACACAACTTCGCACCATGGTCAAAACTTGGATGCTGCGCACAACTTCGCAGCACCCTCAACACTTATACAAAAGTACTCCTACTTATCAAAAGTGTTACCAAAACTTTGTCCCAACTTGGGCCCAACATGGATCCATGTCAAAAGTAAAATTTTCAAAAGCGTAAACATGCACTTTGATGAGTGCGAGAACAAGGTCTTCATCGAACTTCTGACATGGTAGTTTAATCTTGCGCAACTTGAGTAGTGCATAGATGAGTGATACAACTATTTTTCCCAAGGTCTTCAAAACAAACCGATGATAGTATGATTTTATATCATGCGAGTATATGAGCTTATTTCGAGCATAATAAAACACCATTGGATTACCTGTCATTGATGTATAATGTTAACAGATGTGAAGAGTCCCACTTATAATGATGATGGACTCCAAGGTACTAAGTACAAACTAGAAAGTGCGAATAGATGTTTTGAAGTTGAACACTTGTAGTATCAAATAATCAAGGGTCATTGATGTATACCCATTTTCATTTGCGATGAAACCTACCACTAATGACTGCAAGATCCAAGGTACTATGGGGTTTCTAGATCCATTTCCTAGATGATGATTTGGTTTCGATAGGAATAGATCCATCAGAAGGAGGGAATTAATGCATCCCACATCAACTGATACAAACATAGATCAATAGTTTGATATAATGTGGTAGAGATGCTAGATTCAATACTGTATACTGACACAAGGAAGGCTAACATGATTGGTTAGGAATATTTGAGGAATGGCCGACACTGTTTGAACTTCCCTTGAACACATAACACGACGCAGAATGGTCACTTGGAAACATAAGACTTGAGTAACCGACCTTAATGAAATATTCCAATGCTAGATGCATTAACAAAAGATCCATAGGTGACAGGAATGATAACCCATCAATGGAGATATGTTCAAAATATTGGTACAATGTTGAACATTGGTTGTCATTGATGTCAACTAAATATGCTGTCAAGTATTTGAATGTCATCTAATGTCAAAGAGGATGTCAACTGATTCAGTATGAGTAATTTATATTAGCCTAAGTCAAAGTGGATAAAAAATTCCAACATAAATATGTAGAAGCCACTTTGAGGTAGTCTATGTGCATGATGAAGAAAGCGTGAACACCAGAAGTATATGCGCAAATGGTGAAGGTGATAGATATGTATGCAAATTTGGAGTATATCTAAGAGTACATCAAGGATACATCTTGCAGGTCAAGTTTGAATAAGTACGTAAGATAATACATCATTCATATCTAGAAGATACTTCATGAAGATCCAGTTCAAGAAGAAACACAAGTAATGGATCCTACATCATGTGGCTCTTGCGCATAAATCAAGTCCACCAAGTCATACTCTCTCATGCCAGCAAATTGAAGGATTTGTTTGGAAAATGGTACAAGTGCTCAAACTGCTAAGAAGTTGGTTGAACAAATGGGACAAGCAAGTAAGAAATACTAAGCATTGCTTGACTGATGGTTAGGAGTGCACAGGAATAAAGGAACAATGTATGGTTAGACAATCCTGAAAGAATGCAAGTATAGCCAATCAAAAGATGCTTTCAGTAAATGGAATGCACATGAAATCCTAGAATGGTACAATGGTTGAGGATCATGTATGATCAAATTCCACAGCTGAAGGTACAGCAGGTGTGCAAGTCCCACAAGTTATGACAAGACAAAATTCAAAGTCCCACAAAGTAAAGGTCAGAGTATGTGCAGATTCTATAAATTATCACTACATCAAGGATGCATCACCCAAATGCAAGGATGAATAAAGGATCATAATCCCACTAAGAAGAAGCCGGAGGATGTGCACATTACTGAGAGTATTGATATCAAAAGGGCACATTACCCATAAAGGATGGTACAACAAAGGCCATGGAAATATCAATATAAAGGTCATGGTACATCAAGAACGCAATGGTACACCACCAAGATGTAAAGTCCCACTAAGTTGTGGACCTTGATGGTTCTTGATACATCATAGATGACACATCAATAGCGCAGATGATGACACGTGGCATATGCACAATCCATGAAGTATGGAAGATGGGATGCCATGACCAACTTGCGAAGATACAATCTATCAGGACATGTATAAATAGAGATGCAAGTTGAAGATTTGATGTAAGCTTGATAGCAAGAACATAAGTTTTTTTGTGTGAAAGTTTCAGTAGTTTTTTTGGGCATCAAGGGGTTTGTGGATAGAGCGTAATGATCTAGTGAAGAGTTAAATGCACACATGCAGTAGAAGGAATTTTTGATGGTGCACAGAAAGATGCTATAGACCTGTGACAATTGCTCAAACACTGAAAGAAAGAGATACTGAAGAACACACAAGTGATGGATATCTCAAAGGGCAGTATCGCACTTAGCACGTCAATAGTCACTGAATTTGAAGAGACATAAGCATAGATACAAAACTGAATTTTATCATATATTGCATTGATGTCTAACTAATGCATATGAATAGTAGTGATAGTGTGCGAAGTTGAAGATGTTGAATATTGTAACTTCTAAGAATATTATATTTGTACTTTATTATTCCAGAGATGTTTCATCTCTCCAAGGTGATCCTATTATGTATCTGGAGATGTTTATTCCTCCGATGAATTGTGGTAACCAGGGTTATTATATCTACGATTTGGGGGTCGGCCCTGAGTTAATTAATTAGGGGTTATTAGACTTCATTGGGAGAGGTCGGCCCCATAAGGGAAATAGTCAGTCGGGAAACTAGTATAAGTAGAGGAGAATGCTCCTCACTTATCTCTCACTTGCTTAGCTCAGACATTAGCGCACTTGTGTCTGAGAGGTCTACATAGGAGGTAGAGAAGGAGGTCAAGTCTTGGAGCACATCTTGTATTTTGGTTGATCATGTTTTTGAGGAAATCTTTGCTGGGTTTTCTACCCCATGAGGGTTTGCTAGGGTAAAATATCTGTTTATCTTGTGATTATGTTTCTTTCAATGATCTTGCTAGTCAAATTAGTTTAAACTTAACAATCAATTCACTATCTGCATTCGTCTTACCTTCTATCATGTCGATCGTATATGAGTTAGTATCACACATTACTCATATTAGTTTAAACTTAACATGGTATCAGAGCTAGCCTGAATAGAACATCTTTCACAAGGCAAAATTATCTCTCTCTCTCCCCCAAAATTAGGGTTTCTGCAAAAGTTAGTATTTTTGGATTCTGGTTGCATGGCTGAATAGCCCTTCTCAAAATCAAAGTTTTTGTAGTGTCCCCTCCTACCATATCAGCGTGATAGGGAGGACGTGGTGCTCAATCCGGGCAATTAGCCCCAAAACGTTTGAATTAAAATCATTGATGCAAAGAACTGTGTCTGTGCATGCTATGGAAAAACGACGGTAATCAAATAAATGTTGTTGATATCTAACACACATTCAATATTCTGTGACAGCCATGAAATAAAGATCTGTGCATAATTATACAAGATCATATGGAAATGCATAATCATTTAAAAACACAGCAGAAGTAAATTCGTTTAATACATCCACATACATTCATAATATTCATCAAATGATAATTGCCAATTTACACAAGAGAATACTTATCTTATACAAAAGTAGTCCCACGCAACTGGCTATGCAATTGCGACGTTCCACCCAACCGTAGGCCAGTGTGCTCCTTAATCTCTCAGCACCACTGCCACCCCCGATCTGGGCATGATCTCTACAAGGAACCAGGGAACATCAGACTCACACATAGCCAAGCATACACCAAGATGAGCCAAGCCAATCTACAATTGGGTTTATCAGGCTACTAGGAGATGGAAAGGAAGAGTTGCTAAGCTAGTGAGATCCAGCACAGATCCAGGGATAACCTTGCAAGATATATCTAGCTTGGCACCCACAATACCTACACACCCAGCACAAGGAAGTATTCTTTTCACTGCTGTGCAGTCCCTCAAGCCATACCTTCCCTATCTAGTGCTCTCAGGCTATGCATAGAAGAGTAACCAAATCCCTCTTGATCTTCTTGAGAGGTTGTCTCCCCCACTAGGTTTATCAAGCCACTTCTATCCACTACCACTCCAACACTTCAGCTCACAGGCTCAAACCAAGATCAAGGATGCACATAACAGCAGAACCCCACTTGCTGGGCATGAGGAAAACGTTTTCCACAGTGGGATGCATGAGATGGGGTTTCAACTAACCCAGAAAAACGTGGGAACCCACAAAAACGAAATGGGAAGTTGGTGAACAACCCAGGAAGCCAAATCCGTTTTTAGAAAAACGTCCTTGGACATTCAGGGGCAAAAACGACCTCCCTACAGTCCCCAAAACGTGGCCCTCCCTCTCCCAACTGTTATATACTACAAAAACGACTCCCAGGCATGGAAAAATGCAGTATTTAGATGAAAAACGTAAATGGAAAGACCCCAGCTAACTCCCCCTGCGTGAATGATCAAAGGCTTCCTGTTCAGAATGGCTTTGGGCACCATTTTGTGGGTGGTTTCTTGCTCAAGGAGACAAAACACGTTTTTCCAAGTTGATGGCTTGCCCATGCATGAAATTGGCTGCCATACTTCTTCATTCCCAAGGCATTAACTGCCTTAACCAATTTCTTGGAAGAATTAAATGATTGGGTACATGAGACAAAATGGGTAGTTGGTGGTTTATGGGTTTCCCCATTGACACATGGATTAATACCATTGGCTCAAGGTTTGAATAATTTCCCTCCCTTTTCCTTGTAGAGTCATGCCCCATCTCTTTTGTTGCATTGCATAGCCGGTTGTGGGTTTTTCCATTAAAATTCGTATTTACATGGTGTCTTATTTACATTGTGCCCATCTCGCACAAGAACCATGGGCATCTATTTTTAATTGCCGACACATGAAACGCTAAATCAATGGTGGGGCCTTGGCCTTGAGCTCCTCACCATGATTAAATTACAATATTTACATCATTTACGGTTTAATACAAAGGGGGTCAAAATGGGGACATTACAGTTTTGAGCCTTAGATCGATATTTTTGGTTGGGTAAAACTTCAGGAAAGTCAAACCCTAGTTTTACCAAAAGTGCGACAAACCAGAAATTCTGTTGCAGATCTAGAAAGAAAAAGGAAGCACATCTCCTGGTAAGTGTTACTCTATCTTTCCAAAACTCCAATCTCTTGGACTCGCCCAAGATAATATGGCTCCAAGCACTAACCTTGAAGACAAGCTAGAAGGTATAGAGAATTTTCGGGCATGAAAATACAGAATTGGTCTCATTCTTGGAGAGAATGATCTTGCTAATTATATCAAGGATGAAGTTGTAGAACCCACTGAAGATGAAGCCAAAGAAAAGCATAGAAAGGATCTAATTAGGGCAAAGATCATCATTGTTTATTCTATCAAGTACCACTTGATTCCCCAAGTGGCATCCAAGAAGACCCCAAAGGAAATGTATGATGCCCTAGGAAGAATGTATGAAGGGAGGAACATCAATAGGAAGATGAACCTAACAACTCAGTTGAAGAGTACCAAGATGAACAAGGGAGAATCCATTCAAGACTACTTCACAAGGGTTTCCCAAATCAAGGAACAACTAGATTCCATTGGAGATACCCTTGATGAAGATGAACTTGTAATGACTGCTCTAAATGGTCTCACTAGACCTTGGGAGTCATTCATACAAACTCTGTGTGCCAGAAAATAAAGTATGAAGTTTGATATAGTATGGGAGGATTGTGTTCGAGAAGAATCTAGGGTAGCCAATAGGGAAGCCCTTCTCAAGGAGGATGACCAAGCCTTGGCTACTCACACCAAAGGAAGAAGAAAGGGTCACTTCAAGAAAGTTGACCACAAAGGGTCTCAACCCTTCCATATATTTAAAAGAGGAGGAGGACCAAAACCAGGAGGAGATCTCTCCTCAGTCCAATGTTATAATTGTCTTAAACTATGACACATTGGCAGATTTTGTACTTCTCAAAAGAAGAAGTTTGTTAACAAAAGACATCATGCACATATGGAAGAAGATGATAGTGGAAAAGAAGAAGAAGAAGAAGAAGAAGAAGAAGAAGAAGAAGAAAGGCCTTGAAATAAAATATCTAAAGTAAAGAAAGAAGATCCAGAAGAATATGTCCTATTTTCTGCACTCTTTGGATATGTGTCTTCTGGAGAAGATACATGGTTCATTGATAGTGGTGCTTCAAAGCACATGACAAGTCAAAAGAAAACTTTCTCAAGAATTGAAGAAAAGTATTCTCCACAAAAGGTATCTCTAGGAGATGATTATCAATATCCCATCAAGGGAATTGGTGAAGCAAGCTACAAGCTTGATTCTGGAACACCTTTAAAGATGAAAGAAATTTTATATGTACCAGGTTTAAAGAAGAACCTACTTTCCATCTCAGCTCTAGATAAAAAAGGCTTTATAATTGTATTTATTGATGGACAAGTACTTATGTGGCCAAAAGGAAAATCAATTGAGGATGCAGTTGTTATTGGTGAAGAAGAAGTAGGTCTTTACAAACTCAAGGGTCAACCAGAAGTTTCTCTTGTCCATGAAACCACTATCCCTAGTGAGCTATGGCATAGAAGGCTTGCTTACATTAACTGCAAAGCCCTACCCTATGTGAGCAAGGTGGTCATAGGGTTACCAGACTTGAAGGTTGATCATAATGGCACATGCAAAGGATGTGAAAAAGGGAAGAATGTCAAGAACCCTTTTCCAAAGAGTCAAACAAAGACTAAGAACATTATGGAGTTAATACATTCAGATGTATGTAAACCAATGCTCACCACATCCCTAAGTGGGTTTAAATACTATGCCACATTCATTGATGATTATTCAAGGAAGACTTGGATATACTTTCTAAAAGGAAAGAATGAAGTCTTTGGAAAATTCAAAGAGTTCAAGGCCTTAATAGAAAATTACTCAGAAAAGAAAATCAAGATTTTCAGAACAGATAATGGCGGAGAATATACTTCAAAGGACTTTGAAGACTTTTGCAAAGAAGTTGGAATCAAGAGGGAACTAACCACTCCCTACAATCCCCAACAAAATGGGGTTGCTGAAAGAAAGAATAGAACCATCATGGAAGCTGTAAAGACTATGATACATGACCAAGATCTACCCATGTATCTATGGGCTGAAGCAGCTAGGACAACAGTCTATGTACAAAATAGACTATCCCATAGTGCTCTTGAATTCAAGACTCCAAAAGAAGTGTTCACAGGAAAGAAGACTGAGGTAAGTCATCTCAAAATATTTGGATGTCCAGTGTACATTCGCATTCCAAAAGAAAAGAGAACCAAGTTGGATACTTCTGGTAAGAAGGGAATATTTGATGGATATTGTGAATCATCCAAAGCTTTCAGAATTTACATACCAGGTTTTCATCATAGGGAAATAAGTAGAGATGTGACATTTAATGCAGAAGCAGCTCTCAAGAAATCTAGGAAGTGCCAACTTGAAGAAGTCTATGAAGAATATACACCTTCTAGAGTTACAAAGGCTGTGCCCATCTTTGAAGACGATTCACCTGAAGATCATGACATTTTGGAACCACAAGAACCCCCCATTACAAGCTTATCTAAGAAAAGAAGGCCCGCATGGGCTAGAGACATTATTCAAGGAGCTGAAAAATATGGAGCTCTTGAAGGCTCCATTAGAGAAAGAAAGAAACCAAAGCTAGTATCCAACTATGTAACTTTGATGTGTGACATTGTGGATCAACAACCTACTAGCTATGAAGAGGCAGTTCAGAAGAAAGAGTGGGTAGAAGCAATGACAGAAGAATACCAATCAATAATGAAAAATGATGTTTGGGATATAGTTCCCAAACCAAAAGACAAAAGTGTGGTATCTTCCAAATGGATATTCAAGATAAAACATGTTGCAGATGGTAGCATTGAAAAATATAAATCAAGATTTGTAGCCAGAGGATTCTCTCAGAAAGAGGGAATTGACTATGAAGAAACATTTGCACCAGTTTCTAGGTACACTTCAATTAGAACTATCATGGCACTTGCATCTATGATGAAATGGAAATTACACCAAATGGATGTTAAGACAACCTTCCTGAATGGTGTGATTGAAGAAGAAGTGTACATAGAACAACCACAAGAATTTGAGGTTAAAGATGGGAGAACACATGTATGCAAGCTGAAAAAGGCCTTATATGGATTGAAACAAGCTCCCAGAGCTTGGTACAGGAGGATTAACAATTTCTTAACAAGCATGGGATTTACCAAGAGTAAAGCTGACCCTAATCTTTATCTCAAAGTGATGGATGATGAACCTGTTATACTATTGTTATATGTAGATGATATGTTTCTGACTGGAAATGAGAAACAAATTATCGAATGCAAAAAGAAGCTTTCTTCAAAATTCGAGATGAAAGATCTCAGATTAATGCACTACTTCCTAGGTCTAGAAGTATGGAAAGAACCAAAATGAATCTTTCTAAATCAAGGTAAGTATGCTGTGGAGATTCTGAAAAGATTCGATATGTTGGAGTGTAAAGCCATGGCCACTCCCATGGATTCCAACTTGAAGTTATTAGTTGATGACTCTTCAGAATTAGTAGATGTGACTCTATATAGACAAATCATTGGGTCACTGATGTATTTAACAAATACCAGACCAGAAATATGCTTTGCTGTAAATACCTTGAGTCAATATCTAGTAGAACCTAGAAAGATTCACTTAATAGTTGCAAAGCATGTGATGAGGTATCTAAAAGGTACTTTAGATTTTGGTCTATATTATCTTGGAAGTCATGAACTCAAATTATATGGTTACTCAGATTCCGATTGGGCAGGAAGTGTTTCAGATAGGAAAAGTACATCAGGTGGATGTTATGGTCTTGGATCTACCATGATATCATGGTTCAGCAAGAAACAATCTAGTGTGGCCCTCAGTACTGCTAAAGCAGAATATATAGCTTCCTTCTCTGCTAGTTGTGAAGCAGTGTGGCTTCGGAAACTATTATCTGGAGTGTTTGACTTAGAGATGGATCCCACTGTGATCATGTGTGACAATCAAAGTTGTATTAAGATGACAGAAAATCCAGTATTCCACGATAAGTCAAAACACATAGAGATCCGATATTTATATATACGAGATATGGTGCAGAGAGGAGCTATTAAGCTCGAGTATGTGAGCACTGAGGAACAAATTGCTGATATATTGACCAAACCTCTGTCTCGAGTGAAATTTGAGTATTTCCGAGACAAGCTTGGTGTAGTTCAAAAGGACCCTCCTCGAAAGAGGGAGTGATATAGTCACTAATGATGAGATTTCCCACATCGACAACAAGGTCGATGATGAGGATACCTATTTATTACACCTAGACATTTATATGTATACTTAGGATACTTATATTTAGGATACCTATACTTAGAATACTTATATTACTTGTATTTCTGATTTATGCACTTGTATTACTGATATATATACATGTAGTGATGTATTGATGAGAATACTTGTATTTTTACATGTATTGATGAGAATACTTGTATTGTTACATGTACTGATGTATTGATGAGAATACTTGTATTATACATGTAGTGATGTATTGATGAGAATACTTGTATTATACATGTAGTGATGGATTGATGAGGATACTTGTATTGATGATATGTGTACATGTATTGATTGATGTACTTGTATGGATGAGGATACTTGTACTTATATTGATGAGGATAAGTGGGGATTGGATCATCCCTGGACTTCAGTCCTAAAGTGAGCCATAGACACATGTCTTCGAGAATGAATTCCTTAGTGGAAAAGTGGGGATTGGATCATCCCTGGACTATAGTCCTAAAGTGGGCCGTAGACACATGTCTTCGAAAATGAAGTCCTTAGTGGACAAGTGGGGATTGGATCATCCCTGGACTTCAGTCCTAAAGTGAGCCGTAGACACATGTCTTCGAAAATGAAGTCCCTAGTGGAAAAGATGGGATTGGATCATCCCTGGATTTATGGTCCCTTGAATTGAGCCATAGACATGATGTCTCCGAGAATGAAGTCCCTAGTGGACATGATGGTATTCGATCATCCCTGGATTTATGGTCCCTTGAATTGAGTTGTAGATATGATGTCTCCGAGAATGAAGTCCCTAGTGGACATGATGGGATTGGATCGTCCCTGGATTTATGGTCCCTTGATTTGAGCCGTAGACAGAGGTCTCCGAGAATTGATTAATGGGATTGGATCATCCCTGTATTTGTGGTCCCTTGAATTTAGCCATAGACAGAGGTCTCCAAGAATTGGTTGATAGGACTAGATCATCCCAGGACCTCGGTTCAAAAGGTACATGATAGGACTGGATCGTCCCTGGACCTCGGTTCAAAAGATACATGATAGGACTGGATCATCCCTGGACCTTGGTTCAAAAGGTACATGATAGGAATGGATCATCCCTGGACCTCGGTCCAAAAAGGTACGTGATTAGGATTGATCATCCTGTAACTCGATCTGGATTGTATCATCCATGGAACTCAATCTGGATTGTATCATCCATGGACATCAAGAACACATTGGTACACCACCAAGATGTAAAGTATCACTAAGTTGTGGACCTTGATGGTTCTTGATACATCATAGATGACACATCAATAGCGCAGATGATGACATGTGGCATATGCACAATCCATGAAGTATGGAAGATGGGATGCCATGACCAACTTGCGAACATACAATCTATGCAGGACATGTATAAATAGAGATGCAAGTTGAAGATTTGATGTAAGCTTGATAGCAAGAACATAAGTTTTTTTGTGTGAAAGTTTCAGTAGTTTTTTTGGGCATCAAGGGATTTGTGGATAGAGCATAATGATATAGTGAAGAGTTAAATGCACACATGCAGCAGAACAAAGTTTTGATGGTGCGCAGAAAGATGCTATAGACCTGTGACAGTTGCGCAAACACTGAAAGAAAGAGATACTGAAGAATACACAAGTGATGGATATCTCAAAGAAAAATATCGCACTTAGCATGTCAATAGTCACCGAATTTGAAGAGACATAAGCATAGATACAAAACTGAATTTTATCATATATTGCATTGATGTCTAGCTAATGCATATGAATAGTAGTGACAGTGTGCGAAGTTGAAGACTCCATCTAATGTGCAACAATAGAACAACAACAAAACTTGATAGGCGCATCACGATGCATATGATCTGAGAGAAGTGCGTTAAACTGAAAGGACCAACTATTTGATGCATAGGACGTCATAGATTATTTGAGAGACTGAAACACTTGATCAGAATGGACACATCAGAATGTGCAAAGTTCCATTTGTTATGAGTGCTTCAGTTTGACCAGCAAACTATCAATTGAAAGCACTATATCAAATGATCATAGCAGTCACACAGAGTAGAACTTTGAGATAATAGAGATTCAGACTGCAGTATTAGCATAGCACACAGTACATGAAGTAAGTCATCAACAGAAGTGTGAATTGAGAGGAATAATAAGTCAAGTGATGTATGCAGTGCACTAATAGAGTATAGTTTTCATACGAAGGTAGCGCACAACATAATCATTATCAGAATACCTGAAGAAGTGCGTAGAGTTGAATATCATCAAGGCAGTAAAACATATTGGGAATCAGGGCGGTCGAACGGGGAAAGGAGGTAGGAAGTTGGAGCTTCCTTCAGGTCGGTGCCTATAAAACAACAAGGAGACAAGGAGTTGCATCTTCCTTCAGGTTGGTGCCTGTAAAACAAAGTGACATGGGTTCAGTGCCTCCTTCCAGTTGGTGCTGATAAATACATGAAGTTGGTGCTTCCTTGAATGTATTATTTCTCACTATAAAGAATCATTCTATGGTTTTCTCCCATTTGGGTTTCCACATAAAAATTCTATGTGTTATGTGTTGATGATGTGGTGCATATGTGCGTGAATGTTTATTTAATGATGCATAACATAAGATAAATATTAAGTAAAGTATAATTTGTTAAAGAAGGTAAAATATTCTAATAAATTTGCTAAAGTTGATTCACCCTCCCTCTCACTATTAAATGGTTTCCAACAATTGGTATCATAGCGGGTGTCTTCAGTAACATAATAACATCTAGAAGAAAGATCTTAGTGCATAATCCAATAGACATGGACTCAATATATGGGCATATAGTTGAAGTAGACTTTGAAGGTGAATTAGTCAGTGCATTGCATGAACTGAAGAAGTAAAGGATGATCCACATCACAGTTGGAATTTGTTGTCGGATGCTAACTTCGACACATTCTCGGCTAGTCTTCACGGTTGATACAAGTTTCGACGCGACATGACTTTGACAACTTCATCACTTCGACATGTTTTCAATTTCGACACAACTCTGACGAGTCTCGACTTCGCACCTGCGACATGTTCAGCGACCTCACAGTTCGCGACATCGACATGTGACGAGCGACTGTCGAACTTTGACAAACTGTCTCTCTATCTTCTAGTTGACTGTAACGGTTGAACAGTTGAATCGCTCTAACTTATTCTTTGTAAACGAATGTAACAGGTAGGCACCCAAGCATCTCATACTTCTTTATAAGCATGTAAACTATTGTAACATAGAGATAATCAAAAGTAATAGAAGAACAGTTCGCATTCCTGCATATTGTCTGTGCACATTTGTATTTGTGTAGTATTGTGTAATCCTACTTTTGCTCATTCTGTTTATTAAGATTTCGCCATAATAGAGCCAACTCATTCAGTCGAACTGTTTTCCCCCTCAGTCTTCCTGGAAATGACCCGGATCATTGGTATCAGAGCACACTCAGTTTTCATGCTTAAGTTTTGCATATACACTTCTCTCAAAGTTACCTAACTTATGTCAATTTAAACTCGCTCGCAATCTCAACAATCCAAGCAAATGCGTTTTTAAAAAATGACAGAAGAAACAGATGATAGACATGCAGCCGACGAGACAGCATAGCTTATTGAGAAAGCTCTGGATCAACAATGGACTGAAATGTTCGCCTAGTTCAACGAGATTCTCATGCGATTCGCTTCGACATCCGGAGGATCCTTAACGAGAAATCAATCCGATAAAATAAGCTTCTTTAAAGTGCAGATGAATCTCGATATACCGAATATTGAAGGTAATATTGACGTGGAATCCGTCAACAATTGGGTGCAACAATTGGAATCCTATTACGATGTAAATCAACTCTCCGAATCTGAAAAAATCACCATTGCGTCCTTACAGATGTCAACCTCTGTGCACTGCTCATGGGAGAACCTCCCGACAAAGATGGAGAAAAGCGGAGACCCCATCGACACATGGGATAAATTTGTCGAACACATTTGAAAGGAATTTTACCCGCCAAAATACCTCGAGTAGCAGTATAAGAAGTGGCAAGTTAAGATTCAATATGCTAAGACAGAAAATATCAGCATTACATTCCGTTTCACAACAATAGCATATACAGGATCACTGAAAGAACAACAAGCACATCATAAACACAAGAGACAAATTTATCTTGGGAAACCCTCACGGGAAAGAAAACCCAGCAAAGCTTCCTCAATATAGATGACCAACAATACAGAGATGTAATCCACAAGCATGAGCTCCTTCTCCTCCATAGCATATCTCTCTCCCTCACTTATGTGCTATTCACAAGTGAGTGCAATGTGTTATAAATGAGGAACACACCTCCTCTATTTATACACAACTCCGACTTGTATTTTATATTAACTAGGTCGGCCCCAACTTAACCACTGGGTTAAACACCCCATTACAACTGACTGGGCCGACCCCCACTAAGGAAGTCTAATAACCCAAGTTACTACATTCCGACGGAGCAATAAACATCTCCGGATATACAATAATGTCTTTACGGAGGAATGAAACATCTCCAGAATAATAAAGTACAAATATAATATTCTTATAAGTTACAATATTTCAACACTCCCCCTTAACGAGAAGGAGATTATAACAACATCTATTGGAGCAAGGAGTCATCAACTACATCATACATGATACATCTATAAATCATTGGAAGCTTTCTTTATTCATCATTAGTAACTCAAGCAGTTACCGAAACATCTTCAATACTGGAACATTATCTTTTGCAACACTTGAATAGCTACATCAATATCATCATCTCGATCCTCACGATCAACATCATCATTGTCACACGATCATCATCATCACACGATCATCAACATCGTCATCACATGATCATCAACATCATCATCACACGATCATCAGCATCGTCATCACACGATCATCATCATCACACAATCATCAGCATCGTCATCACACGATCATCAGCATTGCCATAACACAATCATCAGCATCATCATCACATGATCATCAACATCGTCATCGCACGATCATTAGCATCGTCATCACATGATCATCAACATCGTCATCACACGATCATCAGCATTGTCATCACACGATCATGATCATCATCATCACACGATCATCAGCATCATCATCACACGATCATCAACATCGTCATCATACAATCATCAGCATCATCATCACACGATCATCAGCATCGTCATCACACGATCATCAGCATCGTCATCACACAATCATCAGCATCATAGCAGCATAACCTGCAATACACATGATCCATTTAAGACACCATAACATGTCTAGGGACGATACAGTCCACTCATCAACTTATACAAAGTCTAAGGATCACTTTCTTGGAGACATATGTCTACGGATCAATTCAGAGACCGAAGTCCGGGGATGATACAATCCCCTCTCATCCACTAGGGACCACTTCTCGAAGACATCTATCTACGGATCAATTCAGTGACCGAAGTCTGGGGATGATACAATCCCCATCACGTACATTTTGAACTAGTGGTTCCGAGATGATGCAATTCCCATCCTGTACATTTTGAACTAGTAGTTCCAGGATGATGCAATCCCCGTCATGTACATTTTGAACTAGTTGTCCCGGGATGATGCAATCCCCATCAATACATTTTGAACTAGTGGTTCCGGGATGATGCAATCCCCATCACGTACATTTTGAACTAGTGGTTCCGGGATGATGCAATCCCCATCATGTACATTTTGAACTAGTGGTTTTGGGATGATGCAATCCCCATCATGTACATTTTGAACTAGTGGTTCCGGGATGATGCAATCCCCATCATGTACATTTTGAACTAATGATTCTGGGATGATGCAATCCCCATCATGTACATTTTGAACTAGTGGTTATGGGATGATGCAATCCCCATCACGTACATTTTGAACCAAGCATTCAGGGATGATGCAATCCCGACCACAGTGCCAGTCCTTTTTCATATTGGATGTGACCTAGATTAAATCTAGGATTTTGTCACCTGTGAATGATCACCTTCAGCAGTCCAGGAGCGAACATTACATCATTACAGGACCCGCGAATGATCACCTGCTACGACAGTGAGCAGTCTAGGAGAAAACATTACATCATTCCAGTCAACCATAGAGCCAATACTATTTCAACTGGGGTGTGACCTAGATCAAATCTAGGATTTACAACCTGTGAATGATCACCTACTAATCTAGGAGCGAACATTACATCATTACAGGTTTCGTGAATGATCACCCACTGTTGAGCAGTCCAGAAGCACACATTACATCATTCACCAACATCTTTCTCGAATAAAAGAGCCTACGGATCAATTTAAGGACCGAAGTCCAGGGATGATACAATCCCTCCTTGTCCAGTTAGACAAATTCTAAGGACCATGCATCAACCTCATCGTCGTAACCGGAAACCTCATCATCGACCTCATCGTCAAAACAGGTAACCTCATCATCAATACAAGTATCCATATCAATACAAGTATACATATCATCAATACAAGTATCCATACCAATACAAGTATACATATCATCAATACAAGTATCCATACCAATACAAGTATACACATCATCCATACAAGCATCCATACCAATACAAGTATACACATCATCAATACAAGTATCCATACCAATACAAGTATACACATCATCAATACAATTATCCACACCAATACAAGTATCCACATCATCGACCTTACCGTTGATACAGGCAATCTCATCATCAGTGACCATATCACTCCCCCTTTCTAGGAGGGTCTTTCTGAACTACACCAAGCTTGTCTCGAAAATACTCAAACTTTAATCGAGACAAGCGGTTTGGTCAACACATCAGCGATTTGTTCGTCAGTTCTCATATACTTGAGCTTGAAAGCTCCTTTCTGCACCATATCTCGTATATAGAAATATCGGATCTCTATGTGATTTGACTTATCATGGAACATTGGATTCTCTGTCATCTCGATACAACTCTGGTTGTCACATAGGATCACAGTGGGTTCCATCTCTAAGTGAAACAATCCTGATAACAACTTCCGAAGCCATACCGCTTCACAACTAGTAGAGCAAGCATCTATATATTACGCTTCAGCTGTGCTGAGAGCCACACTAGACTGCTTCCTGCTAAACCACGAGATCATGGAAGATCCCAGACAATAACATCCACCCGATGTGCTCTTCCTGTCTGATACACTTCCTGCCCAATCAACATCTGTGTAGCCATACAACCTAAAGTCATGATATCCAAAATAATATAGACCAAAGTCTATCATACCCTTCAGGTACCTTATCACATGCTTTGCATATATCAGGTGAACACGTCAACGTGTTCACAATAAATCATATATATGACCTAGTATTCGTCAGATACAACAGTGACCCAATAATCTGTCTGTACATAGTCACATCCACTAACTCTGATGATTCATTAGCTAACAGCTTGAAGTTGGAACCCATGAGAGTGGCCATTCCAACACATCAAATCTTTTCAAGATTTCTCAGCATACTTTCCCTGGTTGAGAAAGATTCCTTCTGAGCCTTTTCATGCTTTCAGTCCTAGGAAGTAATGCATCAATCCAAGATCATTCATCTCGAACTCTGTAGCTAGCTTCTTCTTGCTTTTCATGATTTGTTTCTCATTCCTTGTCAGAAAGAGATCATCCACATACAATCATAGTATCACAGGTTCATCATCCATAACCTTAAGGTAAAGGTTAGGATCAACTTTACTTTGGTAAATCCCAAGCTTGTCAAGAAGCTATCAATTCTTCCTCTGTGACTGAACATCCTTCACACTCTGCATTGAGTGATCTTCTGCATATTTATCCATGCTATCTCTCATTAGATGGGTCTACTGATATCTGCCTCAAGATCATTCGAACTCTGTGGTGAGTTCATTCTGTATAAAGATACCCTCTTCAACCTTGTAGCAAAGGTTGAAATCTGCATCATCTATGGTGATCATTAATCTCATCAAATGACTATCGATCCTGGGTACCCGTATAGAGATTTCTTCAATTGAATCCTGGGAGTTTTCTCGATTCACACTTCTTCTTCAATCACACCATTGCGAGAACAGTATTTATCTAGTTACTTGGAGCAAACATCTCGTCATGATCCTCTTCCTCTTTCTAATAGAATCTTCTAGCCACGAGCCTTCTATAGTATGTTTGATTTGTAAATCTTCTTGTTGAACATCCATCACTTGTTCAATGTTCATCATTGTTCATGATCTTTCCTACAAATCAAAGTTAATTACATGATTAGTAATACTTCATAATCATCAAATCATGTTGACATGATAACCTATTATGCATATAGATATGATTTACATAGTTATGCTACTATCTTGACCAATACTTTGGCACAACACTTTTCCATATCCTGTATGCATACAGTGGCTATCTAGATGCCTTCCATCTCTACCAAAACATACTATCGAGAGCGTGCACAGCTCTCAGCATGTCAGCAAAGAGGTTTCATTCTAGACAATCAATAATGGAATGTTTGTCCAACTTATCAATCATATGCATATTAGTAGTATGCTATTCAATGCTATATTCTAGAAATACAAATATGCATACAACTATTACAAGCAATATCATTTAATATTTCAGAGATTCAAATAACAACTCAAATACTTATCTTTTGTATTTGTGTGGTTGCCTCCCGCTTGATCTTCTATATGCCTTTTGAAATTCTATTAATTCTGTACCACTGTGCATGCTCAAGTGTGCACTGGTGTCATCCTCATGATCTCATACACAAACATAAATTCATTAGTATAATCTCAATATTACCAAAACATTATAATTCTAAATAATCTTGAATATGTATGGTCATGATTATTCAATACATGGGTATACTAAGATCCTAGCACAAAGTAGGATTCTCACATAGAAAAACATACCTGGATTAGATACATGCTTAGTTATGTCTAACATACCCAAACAATATCTTTAGTCTCTTCAATTATTTAGAGACCTTGTGCTAGTAACCTACATACCTTATAAGTTAAGCATAGTATAAATAAATCATACATACCTCGTAAGTAGAGCTTCTAAAGACTATGGATAAGTCTTTGTCTTTATTTCATCATGGTCATATAACTTGATTTGTCTTTCTTGATGTACCTGTCTTTTGTTAGCAGACAACATCATCCTCATACAACACCATAGGTGCATTAGTACAATCATATAACCTCGATCAAAGAATGTCTTCTATCATTCACATGCATTCATACTTTTACTAGGGTGATAAGACAATTCTAAGATTAATCAAGATTGTACTAACCTCAATAATATGAAGACAAGCATATTATAAACTTAATCATGAACATATTTCAACACATACCTGTATCTCCTCAAGTCATACCTGTCAGGGAATTATTGTAGTCTTCTTATGTAAGGCCTTAGCCTCATCTCCCCCTGAAACTGGATCTGGAGATCAATTAGGGTTTGTCAGAGAAACCCTAAAAATTCAAGCTTTGTCTTTCACAATTCTGAATGGATGGAAAGATGTGCCTTGCTGAGCTGATCAAGCTAGCATGCTTCAATTTTGAAATCTCCAAAATTTGACCCCTCAAAATTGCCTTTGAAACTTCTGGATCTTCTGGATAGGATCCTGAACTAGGGTTTGATGAAGCCCACCCTTCTTCCCAATCAAAAGGTTTGATCCAAATCTCTAAACTTCTATTTTTCTGAGGAGCTTCCAGCCATGGTCATAGACTTCAAAAATTCCAACTTTTGCAGAAGCCCTAATTTTCCACCTTTCCGATCAAAATCCCGAACTAGGGTTTGATCAAGCCCACCCTTCTAACCAACCAAAAAATTCGATCTTGGTCTCTAAATTTTGATTTTTCTAAGTAGCATTCATCCATGGAGTCCAATTCCAAAAATTCTATCTTTCTTCGAAACCCTAATTTCCCACAGCAGTGACGATTCAAGAATGAAGGTGCTCAAAATCCAAATCTGTTTTGACAGAAATATGCACCTAATTGTTTCTAGTGTAACTCCGAAATTATGAATCCACATGGTCAGAAACTTCTTCCTGTGGTATCCTGACTTGTCCTATTTCCAACCCCATAGGTATGAACTTAATTGGATTCTCTGAGAGAGAGTTATGCCAAGTGTCGCAATGTGACCTATTTATGGGATAAACCAAGAGAGAGAACTTGTATGGCGTGCCACGTGTCATTGGTTCAACTTCGACCTCTAAAAATGTTACATGTGATAGTACAGTTTGTTCACTACTTGTAACGTTTTACGAAATTTTATTTGGAGCTTCCTATCCCAAGTTATGACATTTTTTCCTAGGTCACCTGATTATGACTGAGATCTAGAAGAGGCAGAAACCCTAACTTGTACTGATCATAACTCACACAATACAACGAATCTGAGGGTTTCCTTTGGATACAAGGTACATGGGGATGTTGTCTATGAACTGTAAAGGTTTCAATTCCTAAAAATTCACCAAAATGGATTTATAGCAAAAGTTCCACGATGACTGGTGTTTTCTATACAAAACCCTAACCTTCAAATTACTGCAAGTGAAGCAAGTGTTGTAAGTGCCATACATTGCCTTCCTTCAGGTTAGCTCTGATACCATGTTAAGATTCAATATTCTAAGATAGAAATATCAGCATTACATTCCATTTCAAAATAATATCATATACAGGATCACTGAAAGAACAACAAGCACAGCATAAACACAAGAGACACAGATTTATCCTGGGAAACCCTCATGGGGAAGAAAAACCAGCAAAGATTCCTGAATATAGATGACCAAAAATACAAAGATGTAATCCACAAGCATGAGCTCCTTCTCCTCCATAGCATATCTCTCTCTCTCACTTATACGCTATTCACAAGTGAGTGCAATGTGTGTTAAATGAGGAACACACCTCCTCTATTTATACACAACTTTGACTTGTATTTTATATTAACTAGGTCGGCCCCAACTTAACCACTGGGTTAAACACCCCATTACAACTGACTGGGCCGACCCCTCTAGGGTGGTCTAATAACCCTTTGACCCACATAACACATACAGGGCCGACCCCCACTAGGGAAGTCTAATAACCCAAGTTACCACATTCCGACGGAGGAATAAACATCTCCAGATATAGAATAAGGTCTTCACGGAGGAATGAAACATCACCGGAATAATAAAGTACAAATATAATATTCTTAGAAGTTACAATATTTCAACAACATGGGATAAATTCATCGAACACATCCGAAAGGAATTTTACCCGCCAAAATACCTCGAGTAGCAATATAAGAAGTGGCAACAACTAAGGCAATGGAAAGACCAATCGGTACAGAGTTACATCGGCGAGTTCTATCGACTCATGGCAAGACTTGGAGTCCAAGAAGAAGAGAAATTGCTTGTTCTAAAGTACACCAACGGATTGTCCCAATACATCCAGTAGGAGATGGAATTTTTTACTGTCAATATGCTTACGGATGCTTTCCACTACGCAGCAAACTGGAAACCAAGTAGAAAGGAAAAGCACGTTTCGCAACAAAGATGACATCAGGAAGACCACCCGACAAGAAGGCACAAGCTGACTTCGATAAATCAAAATCTTCTCAGCTGACACTTCCAAATTCTGACTGCAGTAAGAAGCCTTTTCACAAAAGGGAATGTAGCAAACAACCGCCGACCGAAAAATGGTGCGATTACCACCACTCATCTTGGCATGATACGTATAAATGCAAAGCTTGAAAGACATTTTTTGCAAAAGTGTCGACCTCCAATGTGTTCGATAAGACGGTGGAAGAATCTCATCTAGACTTAACGACCCTTTTGACTTTAACCACTCCAGCAGCCTTGACTAACGTCGACGAGGAGGAACAAGAGCGCCTGTTCCAGACAAAGATATGGTTTCAGAGAAACCCATTGCATCTGATTGTGGACAACGGGAGCCAAAAGAACTTATTTTCTAAAGAACTGGTGAAGAAATGAGGTCTTGTTACCACTTTGCATCTTCAGCCTTACAACATCAGTTGGATGAAGGATGGACAAGAGCTATGGATTGCTTGACAATGCAAACTCGCCTACTTCATAAAACCTTTTGAAGATGAAGTACTCTGTGATGTGGCACCATTCTCCGTAGCCAACGCCTTGTTTGGGAAACCTTAACTCTGGGATAGACATGGAAGTTATCATTCACGGCCTTAGAAGGTGATTGTCAGAATCGAAAATCGATGGTTCAGCATACCAGAGCAACAACCCACACCAATAGTTGCATTGATGTCTGCCAAACAGACAAAGAAGCTCATCAATCATGCTTAAAAGTTCACGCTAATCATGATCAAGCCGCAACATTCTAAGAATACTGCAGCAACAAGTCGAGTCACCGACCAATGCAACTCCTGACAGAAGCAGCAAATCGATCATATTCTTGATGAGTACCAGAACCTCTTTCAAGCTCCAGACGGAGTACCTCAGAATTTCCAGGTAAAACAATCCATTGAACTTGTTCCTGGTTCTTCTTTTCCTAACACATCTCTTTATAGAAGATCCATTCTTGAAAATGAAGAGATTCACAGACAAATCCAAGAATTAATCGACAAAGTATATATTCACCCCAGCTCCTCTCCTTGTGGAAGTCCAGTCGTCCTATTTCCGAAGAAACAGGGGACTTGGCGCATGTGCATTGACTACAGATCTCTCAATAAAATATTGGTGAAGAATCGGTACCCTCTGCTGTGGATAGACGAGCTTATTAACTGTCTGAAAGGTGCTAAATTCTTTACTAAGCTAGACCTCAAGTTGGGATACCATCAGATTCCAATCGAGCCCTCAGATGTGTGGAAAACTGCTTTCAAGACCAAGGAAGGATTGTTTGAATGGTTAGTGATGCCTTTCGGCTTAACCAATGCACCTGTGACCTTCATGCAACATATGGATAACCTTCTTTGAACTTTCATGGGAAAATGGGTTATTGTCTATCTTGACAACATATTGATTTTCAGTCGATCATGGGAAGAACATGTCGAACATCTTCGACAAGTCCTCGACACTCTCCAGCAACATCGGCTCTACTTGAACATGGAAAAATGCTCTTTTGCGATGACCAACATCAAATATTTGGGGTATGTAATTGTCTCTACAGGCATTCACGTCGATCCAAACAAAGTAGAGATCCTCAAAGATTGGCCCATTCCTAGAAGCATTCAAGAACTAAGAAGTTTTCTTGGTTTGGAGAATTTCTATCGATGGTTCAGTCTTGGCTTCAGTCACATAGCCTGGCCCTTGAATCATTCGATGAAGGGAAATGGGAAAAGTATCTTCCAATGGACATAAACAAATCAAGCAGCTTTTGAATAGCTCAAACACAGGCTCTGCACTGCACCATTACTTGTGTTACATGATTTGCATTAGCCCTTTGAGCTTGAGATGGACGCATCGGACTATGCCTTGGGTGTAGTGATCACTCAGTCTGGTCACCCAATCACTTTTCATTTCGAGACTTTTAACGACACAATTAGAATATACTCGACGTACAAAAAAGAACTATACGCCATTGTGCAAGCTCTCAAGAAATGGAGCCATTACATCCTTGAAAAGGAAATGGTCATTCTTACTAATCACAAGGCTCTACAGTTCACTCTGACACAATCAAAGTTGTAGACAAACCAACAACTCAAGTGGATTAATTACCTACAACAATTTAAGTTGGTGATTAAGTATCGTAAAGGAAAGGCTAATAACATTGTAGATTTCCTCAGTCGACCACCCATTACTCTCCTTTTGACAGTGATGAGTATGCAGGGTTACGACACAACCATTTGGAAATAGTTGTACGAGGATGACATCGATTTCTCAGCAGTCTACTGATAGTTACAGGATAACAAGTCGTCGAGCTTAGAATCTGACTACTTCTTGAAGAACACCTTGCTATACAATCTTAGACAACTTTGTGTACCGACCGGTGAGCAATGACAGCAGCTCATTTGGGACACACACTATAGCAAGACTGCAGTACACTTTGGAGTAGCAAATAAACTTTCTATTCTACAGAAGTACTTCTTCAGGCCTACATTTAAATCTGACATCAACAAGTACATTCGATCATGTGTGGTTTGCGCCATTGCTAAGCCGCCTAATCGACGATAGGGATTGTACACACCTCTGCCAGTTCCTAGTCGACCATGGGAATCTATTTCTATGGACTATTGACAAGTTATCCTACTACCAAAAATCAGCATGACGCAATACTAGTAGTAGTCGACTGATTTTCCAAGATGGTCATTCTCATACCATGTAAGAAGACCACAACAGCGCAACAGTCCGCTCATCTCTTCTTTACACATATTTGGAAACACTTTGGTTTACCCACAACCATCATTTCCGACCGAGATGCCAGATTCGTCAACATATTTTGGAAGACCCTCTGGCAACAACTAGAAACACGACTCATTGTCGACAACTTTCCATCCTCAGACCGACGGACAAACATAAGTTGTGAATCGCTTGGTAGTACAACTGCTTCGCATGTACAATCACTAGAATCGATGCACATGGGATGATAGTCTTCCGAACATTCAACACAGCTATATAGGAAAGAGTCCATTTGAGATTTGTTTCGGATTTCAACCCTCATTTCCTATCGACATGATCATCTCCTCGATACAGCCGAACTCCGACAAAGACCGCATCTAGCGAGAAATTGATAAAGCAGTCAAGTTTCGAGAACATATTTGCGACATTCAGCGACAAGCACATGATATGTTGCACAGAGAAAACAAGAAAGCTAAGTCTCGACACAACAAGCATCGCATTCCTCATACATTTCGCATTGGGGATAAGGTCTGGTTACATCTTAAGAAGGAGCACTTCAATGGTCCTTTCAAGAAGTTAAAACCTTTGTGATATGGTCCGTATAATATTCTTCGACAAATTGGCGAGAACGATTTTCAGCTCGACATTCCTTCTTTCCTGGGTCTGCATCCAGTCTTTAATGTGGATCTACTTCAACCATACCATGCACCTTTGTTGGAACGGAATGAATTCTCAATAATAGAAACCGCAGACATCAATCCAGATGTTTAGGAACCTCTTCCTTGCGACACCATTGTGGGACGACGAGTACGCCTTACTGTAGCTAGGGTTTTCACCCTAGCTTGTGCAAATGAGCACCTACTAAGGAGAAGGGACTCCTTAATAGCAGTTCAAAAAATACAGTAAATAAAAGATAGTACAGTAAAACAGTAAACTACTCTAAGCATGTGCATAAACAGAAAAGACAAGATAATAAAAATGGTTTTTGTATTGATTATACCTCCAATGTGAAGGTTGATGAAGCCTTTGCAATAGTTCAGGAGGGTTGCTTCCAAGCGCCAATGTTGTTCCTTCCTCTTTCTCCAAAGGGTTTTGGAAATGGGCCAAAGGGGCACTCAAATGTGAAAGTAGCTCAAGGGTGAGCTAGGGTTTCAGGAGTGATTTTGGTAGAGTAAGGGTGTGGTTGACTGTGGATATGAAATGAGGGGCCTCCATCACCTATTTATAGGTTTTTAGTGGTGGAGTGTTGGCCCATGGTTTTGGGCACCATATGGTTTAGGTTAGATGTATAGGGTTTTTGCTTCCTTTTTCCCTCCTTTTCCTCTTTTTTGTATTTTTTATTCCCTTTTTAGAGGTTTTTACTATTTTGGAGGAATTTTGGATTATTTTGGGGGGAAAAGGGGTTTTTTGGCCTTTTGGAGGATTTTTAATGGGTTTTAAAGGTTTTGGAGGCAAATATGGTAGGAAATATGGACAAATGAGTCATGCAATGGGGTAGATGAGGTAGTGAGCACTTTTTGGGTGTTAACACTTACAAGGACCAACAAAATTCCCTTGTTTCAGGTTGCCAAAGATGGCCAAATCCCATCTCAAGGAAAGTGGTACTCTACTACTGAAGTGATCGACAATTTTCCTCACCTTCACGAGCAAACAATGGGGTCCATTGTTTCTTAAGGAAGGAGGTCTTATCCACATCGCAGATGGCATTTGTTGTCGGATGCTAACTTTGACACATTATCGGCTAGTCTTCGCGGTTGATACAACTTCGACAAGTTTCGACGCAACATGACTTCGACAACTTCAACAATTCGACAAGTTTTCAATTTCGACACAACTCCGACGAGTCTCGACTTTGCACCTGTGACAGGTTCTGCACCTTCGACATGTTCAGCGACCTCACAGTTCGCGACATCGACATACAACGTCGACATGCGACCAGTGACTGTCGAACTTTGACAAACTGTCTCTTTGTCTTCCAGTCGACTGTAACGGTTGAACCGCTCTAACTTATTCTTTGTAACTGAACATAATGGGAAGGCACCCAAGCATCTCATACTTCTTTATAAGCATATAAACTATTGTAACATAGATATTATCAGAAGTAATAGAAGAACAGCTCGAGTTCCTTCATATTGTCTGTGCACATTTGTATTTGTATAGTATTGCGTAATCCTGCTTTTGCTCATTTTGTTTATTAATATTATGCCATAAAAGATCCGACTCATTCAATCGAACTGTTGTCCCCCTCGTGCTTCCTGGACACGACCCGGATCAAAGGAAGAAAAGCAAGTTTCTGCAGGAATCCCTTTTGAGATTAAAAGTAGACAGCACTAGGATGATGAAATTGAAGGACGACAAGTGTGAAAGGTTGGAAGATGAAATTTTTTCTCTAATAAATGAAATTCAAGAATGAAGTATTAAGTTAGAACAAAGAGGAAGAAACAAATTTAGCAGAGAAACATACCCAGCCATAAGCTATGTAGATGCTCTCAAAACCCCACAATCACGAACATGTCAAGGAGAACATCAAAGACCAAATCAGTTGGAAAGTAAGTCTGCGCAACTTTGGAATTTCTATCCTATCAGGTGCCAGAATATTTTCTTTGGAAATTTCTTATACAGTCATAATTTTTTTCATAAAGCAATAATTTGTAGAGCTCTTCCATTAGCATATACCAGAAAGAATGGATTTGGAAATTAGATGAATCCTAAATGGAAAATATTCAGAAAAACATCTACATTCATGTTTGAAGATTCCAATCCTTTCAGTGTTTAAAGTTCAGAAGATGAATATTGTGACACATGAAATCATGATACTCGTGACTATGAAAACCAACAGGAATTTGTGCAATCTACTAAAATAGTTGAGGATCGGAAAAGCAAGATCATAAGAAAGCATGTAGCGTAGATTTACATGCACAAAATAGAAAGGGGCAATGGTATATAGATATTGGATTCTCCAAGCAATTGAACGGAGATAAAAATGGCTTTCTGAAGTTCAGAGAAGACAAGAAAGGCAGTGTCTATTTTGCGGACAATGGCTTAGCTAATATTTTGGGAAAAGGACTAGCAATTTTAGGAAATAAAAGAACCAAGGAAGATAATGTTCTGCTAGTTGAGAACATGAAACATAATATTTTAAGTGTTATCCAGATGTGTGACCAGGGACACACACTCAATTTTGACTTAGATAAATGCAAAATAAAACAAAAGGATACAGGAAAAATCGTATCCATGGCCTCCAGAAATCCTAATTATGTGTACATTCTTAATGAAGGAAAATAAGAGAAATACTACATAGGAAAAATTGATGAAAGCTGGCTCGGACATAGAATATTGGGACATATCAATTTTGACAATTTGGCCAGAATCGGTAGAAAAAAAGTTGTGAGACACATTCCAAGGATTACGAATCCATCAAATGCTTTCTGGAAACACTGCTAACGTGGGAAACAAACCATAATCAACTACCCAAAAAAATAATATACTACCTCAAGACCTTTGGAACTAATTCATTCAGATATTTGTGTTCCAATGTGAACTAGAGGAATGAATGGTGAAGAATACTTTCTTTTGTTCATTCATGATTACACTCGAATGAAAAGGGTATTCTTCCTTAATGAAAAATCAAAAACATTCGAACGCTTCAAGACTTTTAAGGAGGTAGTTGAGAACGAAACTAATTTAAGAGTAAATTTAGTAAGGTGTGACAATGGAGGAGAATACACCTCAAACAAGTTTTATAACTATTGTGATAAACATGGAATTAGAAGACAATTTTCAGCAGCCATAACTCCACAGCAAAATGGGGTGGCATAAAGAAAAAATAGGATTGTTCAAGAAATGGTGAGGACCATGTTAAACGAATCAAAATTGTCACATAGGTTTTAGACATACGCTATTCATATAGTTTTTTCACATACTTAACAGATTCTTGATCAAAACAAATAGTTGCTTGACAACCTACGAACTTTGGAAAGGAAGACCGGCTATAGTTAAGCATTTCAAAATATTTGGAATTAAATGATACATAAAAAGAAACGATGACACTCGTGGAAAATTTGATTCCAGATCAGATGAAGGAATTTTTCTGGACTACTCCTGCAAAATCAAAGCGTATAAGTTCGACAATGTGTGACTTGCGAAAATAGTACAAATTCCTGAAGTTAAGGTTGATGACGTATTAACTCACAGCAGAATCAAAGAAGAGGATGACTTACCATCGCTAGAACAACCATCTGAAGAAAAAACGGAAATTCCACAGGAAGAAGTATATCAACACGGATTAGAGGATGGAAGACCAGACACAAAGGCCCCCTCCAAATTTGTTCAAAAAAATCACTCATAATATTTAATCATCGGAGACAAAGATGTTGGCATCAGAACCAAAAGTCGTCAGAACAATCCAAATGAGGAAGTGCATTTTTCATTACTATCACAAATAGAACCAGAAGGTGTTGAGAAAGAAAAATTAGATGAAGGATGGATGAAGGATATGAATTAAGAATTAGATCAAATAAAAAATAATGAGACTTGGGAACTTGTTCCAAGACCCAAAATCAAAAATGTCATAGGAACAAAGTGGGTATTCATAAAAAAACTTAATGAAGATGGACAAGTTATTAGAAACAAGGCGATATTGGTATGCAAAGCATATGCGCAGATCAAAGGAATAGATTTTGAAGAAAAAATTTCCCCGATGGAATGAATGGAATCTATTAGACTCTTCTTGGCATATGCCTCTGCAGAAGATGTCAAGGTCTATTAGATGGATGTCAAATCAACCTTTCTGAACATAGATCTTGAAGAAGAAGTGTATATTGAAAAAACCAAAGGTTTTTCAATTTCAAATAGCAAATATTATGTCTACAATCTCAAGAAATACATATATGGACTCAAACAAGACCCCAGAGCCTACTATTCAAGGCTGGATACGTATCTGCAAAATCAGGGTTTCAAGAGGGGGAGTGTAGACAACAATCTCTACATCAAAATTGAAAATGGAAAAATGATAGTCGTAGAAGTATATGCTAATGATATCATTTTTGGAAGCAATGATGACATAATGAGTCAGCAATTTGCAAAAGATATGAAAAAATAATTTGATATGTCTATGTTAGGAGAATTGTCCTTCTTTCTTGGTTTGCATATATCACAATTGAATAATGGTATATTTGTGTCTCAATATAAGTATGTAAAGGAAATCCTAAAGAGATTCAACATGGAAGATTGCAAGTCAGTATGTACACCCATGGCTACATGTTGTAAATTGAGTAAAGAAGATGAGGCTAAGGAAGTTGATCAGAAGTTGTACAGATCAATGATTGGTAGTCTACTGTCTGTAACTGCTTCAAGACCATACATCATGAAGGATATCAGACTTGTTCCAAGGTTTCAGGAAAAACCAAAGGAAATACATGTTCAAGAAGTTAAAATAATCTTCCGGTATTTGAAGGGAACTATGTATCTTGGTCTATGTTACCCATGAATCAAAAATCTCGACTTAGTCGCTTACACTAATCCATACTGGGTTGTAAGTATTGACAATAGAATAAGTACCAGTGGTGATGCATTCTTCTTAGGGAACTGTCTTGTGTCATGGATCAACAAAAAACAACGATATGTGGCATCATCTATAGCAGAGGAAAAATACATTGCTACAACAGCTTGTTGTTCACAAGTATTTTGGATGAAACATACCTTGAAGGACCTTCAAGTAAATATAGACCAGCCAATACAAATATTATCTGACAACACTAGTGTGGTTAGCATCTCCAAGAATCATGTTATGCAATGCAAGACTAAGCACATTCCCTTAAACTATCATTTTGTGAGAGAGAAAGTAGAAGATAATATAGTCAAACTAGAATATGTTGACACCAAAGAAAAAATTGCAGGTTCATATTCAAAAAACCTCTTCCTCGAAGTAAATTTGAATATCTCAGAGAAATTGGATGTGGTTCTCAATCCTCAACATGATGAGAACCGAAACAAAGAAGCATAAATCCATAAGGGACACATAATGCGTAGTAAGGATGACAGTGTGGATAACCATGCAAGAAAGGGTGGGTTATTGTGATAGGAACATGAGACCAAGATGAAAGGGAAATATAACATCTATATCAAAAAATCAATCAAAGATAATTATGAAGAGACACTGAAAAATGAAGTATGAAGACATGGGGAATTATCCTAGGAAACAGTTAGGACATAGATGGCACAAAACATAGAGGGAAGAATCCATATCATGCAATATTTGGACCTCTTTTCCATTGATTTAAAAGGGGGAGAGATGCATGAAGTTGGGAAGAGATGTGTTGAGCCCGGAATTGGCCCCTTCTAATCATCCTTGTTCACCTTTCATTCCCCTGTCCTACATCATTTATCATGCTAATCAGACCTGTTATCCTCACTTTATTCCCACAAATTGCCAAGGTATGACTGATCATTGCTTTATATTATTAATGCTTATGATTGTGATAATTTAGGTTGTTTATCTCTCAATTGTGCTAACATGTTATGATTTATGAAGGTAGTTTGAGATAAGTGGACTGCAGGAAGATGGGATGAACAAAGTCTTCAAAGGAAGGATGTTCGCTGCTTAAAAAGGGATCCTCGGGGCTCGGATCACTGATTAAGGAACGTGGTTCTAATGCAACATTCTAGACAGAGCTGTGAACAGGGTAGCTGTAACAGGATGCACCATAATTGGAGATCTTTTAGTTGTTTGCTGCTCGAGTTAATCATGATCTAGAAAGATCGCCACTCATGGTCCAATCAACAGCTTTCTCAAATCTTTCTATATCCTTACTATTCCACGTTTGTAATAGCTTGTATCATTTAGGGTGCCTAAAGATCAGAGATCTTCATGGCTGCCCGTTAATAGAATTAGATGTTATGATCTGCATGTATAAATATGGGGAGCTGCCTCGACCCAGGGGGTTGAACAATAGATAATTAATTCATTGTATTAGCAGCAAAAGCAACTGTGTAATCATTCTTCTGTTAATATAAGGAGTTACTTCTGAGTTAAAGGAACTTGCGTTGTTCAACCAGCGTCTCTGTGTGAAGGCTGGGCCCATCTTCCACAGAGATTGCTGAGTTAAATTAGGAGTCTTCAATTTCGTGTTGTGTGATGTTTTGTTCATGATATTTCTTTTGTACGCAGAAGTAGTAATTGTGGTGTGGATTTTCAGTATAGTTAAGATTATAATTCCTTGATATTGGTGAATGGTGCAGAGCAACAGTCGACTGAGTAGGAACTTTCTTTATGCATTTTATCTGACAGTTTTACACAGCCTTGTTCATCTTGCAGTTAAGTTGTGATCCCATGAGCCCTTTACAATTTATCTTTCCTGTTATGATTGTTGATTTTCATTCCTGTAATTCAATTTCTTAGAGCAGCTGAACTCAATCCTTTGTAATTGAATTTCTAGATTAATATTCAGTTTCTGCTTATGGTTTTCTAGAGTGATCAGATTGAAGAAGTGAGTTACTTGTTCTAGGATGTGAATATGATTTCTTTTTGTCTGCAATTGTCTTTGAATCTTATTTTATTTCTTGTTGATGCATGGTAGAAAGGACTTGAATTTATAGTATTTAGACAGCAACTGGGATTACACAGATCTTTGGGATGGAAATAGTTGTTAGAGGATAACAGTATTCAATTATAATGATTTGGTGTTTGAGCATAGATTGTGCATCTATCCTTTGAAATAAAAGACTTTCTTGAGTTGACAATAAATCTCGTCTGCTCTGTATGTTTGAATAATTCATCTGCATATAGGGTGCTCGACATTTTGGTGCCGTTGCCGGGGAAGGATAAAAATTAAACACTAATCATTAGTTGCATCTGATAATTGTTTTCAGTCTCTTCTTTGCTGAAATGATTTGCTTCGCATGAATACGAGGAGGGTAAAATGCGATCACCTCCCAACTCCCAAAACCCCACAAAATACTAACAGCGCAGGTGGTTCGTGTCATGGTCGAGGACCACCATTAGGCAGAAGGACATTCATCGACGATCTTGTTGACAGAACTGATTCATCTACCAGGGCTTGTCATCAAGAAACTCCTATCAGAAGAATCCTTGTTGATCCTTGGGCGCAATCGTCAGGATCCACGGTGGAGAATACACGAGCAGCCGTGACTCCCTCATATACCCTTGCTAAGGAAGGTATAGCTGACGCAGCTGTTACAACTGAATCTATTGTTACAAATGAGGAATACGCAGCTGTTACAACTGAGGAATACACAACTGTTACAACTGGACCTGCTGTTACAACTGAGGGAGACGCAACTGTTACAACCAAGGAAGACACAGTTGTTACAAACAAGGAAAAGAACTCAGGAACAAATGAAGAAGAGGAAACAGAAGAGAAGATGAGTAACAGACACGAGACCAACGAGGAAGAGGCAATGGTGGAATATCATCATGAAAATTACTCCCTTCCAGAAGGAACGACAGCTACATTACAATTTCCGATTCAGAAGCCAGAAGGGGCAGCCCCTATGAAGAATATCTCACCATCGGTGTTGCCTCGCTTCCATGGAAGGGCAGCAGAAGATCCAGACGAATTCCTTTTTGAATTCGATATCCTTTGTCGTAGCTATGATTAGGTCACTGATGCCCAAAAGCTAAAAAAATTTCCCGCCACCCTGAAGGACAATGCATTACGATGGTTCATGAGACTTGGGGGAGGAACTGCTGCTAATTGGGATAAGATGAAACAAGTGTTCCTGGAGAAATATCAGGAGTATTGCAACACCAAGGACAAAAGAGAGGAATTATTCAAAATGGTGCAGAAGGAGGATGAAAGTCTGGAGGATTTTGTAGAAAGGCTGTTGTATAATGTGCAAAGAGCTGGGAAGACGAACATAGGGCTAGACATGCTCAAGATAATCTTGCTTCATGGGATCAGGGATGATTTTTTAGACATGTTAAACTTGCTAGGAAAGGGAGATATCTCCAAAGAACCTTTTGGGAAGATTGTGGAACTATGTAAGAGATACTCCAGGGGGTCTTCCAGGAGCAATAAGCGGGATAAACGGGATAAGATGGAATGTGATGTCTTCGACAGAACTCAGAAGTCGTCCAATGGAGGAGCTACCCATGCAGAGATAGGAAATCTCCTTGAAAATTTTAAAACAGAAATGATGAGCTCCATCTCTTCGGAGATTGATGTCCTGAAGGCAAAGCAAAAACAGGCAGTGGAGGATCTCACACTAGGTGTGTTCTGTCCCCAATGTAGAAAGAATCATCCACTGAAAGAATGCCCTCTTGACAAAGTGGAAGTATGCCAGCTGTGTGAACTGAACCATGATATGAAAGAATATCCCACACTTCCCCAAGTGAAGGCTATTCTGCAGGCATCAACTCCAGAAGTGGAATCAACCTATTTCATTGCACAGAAGAAACCTTGGCAGCCTCGAAATCAAGGTATGCCTCTGGACTCGTTTCCATTTTTGAATAATATGAGCAATTGAAATAATAACATGCAAAATGTGAATACACAATTCCCTTCAAATTATGCTCAGTGGAATCCTTCCCAACCTGCAATGCAAAATTATAACTCATGGAGTCCTTAGACACAACCACCAAATCAACCTACGTCATGGTCTCCTGGATGGAGGAACTTCCATCTTGGGAACCAATTTCCTCAACCACCTCCACCTCAACAGTCACCCTATTCTCCTCCATTCCCTCAATTTCCTCAATATCCTCAATACCCACCTCATCAGTCACAGCTGCAGCTGCAGAATAATACTGTCCCTAATATACCAATACGGCCTCAGCTGCCTGCCCAACCTAATCCTAACCCGAATAATAAAACAGTCCATCAATTGGAAACTGTCAATATGCCGGCCTACTCTCTCTCCCATGTACCTTGTAATAATATTCGTCTACGATCTGGGAAGATAATAGAACCTGTAATTACAGAAGATATTCCACCTTCTGTGCATGAAAAAGGAGAGAGTTCACAGCATCCATCCGATCCGGTTCCTATCACTGAAGGTGCTGAGCATCCCTTAGATGGGACGGCTGAAACATTAAATGAGAAATCAGATAATACGCAGCCTACCCAGCTGGTAAGGCAACCACCATACCCCGAGAGACTAATGCTACAAAAAATAGGGGGGCAACCTCAGTTCAACCTCCTAGGAGAGTTGAAGAATCTTTACGTTAAAATCCCCCTTCTGCAAGCTCTTCAAGATGTGCCTATTTATGCTAAAACTATTCGGGACCTGTGCACTAAGAAACCAGGGAGGAAACCTAGAGATCCTCCCATTGTTCACGTCATAGGGAATTTATCTGCTTTAATAACAGGAAAAACCCCTGTGACCAAGTATGACGACCCTGGCAATCCTACTATCACTGTACATATAGGACAAACGCAGATACCCAACGTGCTAGTCGACTTAGGAGCAACGATCAATGTCATAACAATTGAGACTGTAAGGAAGCTTGGACTCACTAATTTTAGGCTGACCCCTACCATTTTAGAATTGGTAGACAGATCCACCATTAGACCCGAAGGGATTCTGGATGACCTTGTCATTTCAGTAGATTCATGGGAATACCCTGTTGAATTTTTGATATTGCAACCAAAATCACAGCTGGGGGGGACATCCATTGATCCTGGGGAGGCCTTGGTTGGCCACAGTTGATGCTTGCATGAGCTGTCGATCTGGGTCCATGACTATATTTGATGGTACAAAGATTAAAAACCTCACCCTTTATCCTCCAGGTCGGCCAAGTTTAGAGGCTGAAACTTCCCTTTGGATAGAGTAGGAGGAGGAGGAGGATGTTCAGCCACTATTAACAATAGGAAAGGCCTTAACTTTAAAAAACGAAACAGAAGACGACGCTATCAGTAATTTCATTAGCGAACCTGCTTCAGTGGATAAAGAGGTCTATCAAATCCTGAACATTACCATTGGTAAGGAAGAACAAGAAAATCTTACGGAAGAAGCACTAGCTGGTGGCGCAAACATAATCCCAGTTTTGAAAATTTTGAAAAGTATTCCTATTGAGGTAGAGCCTGGAAGGACTTTGAATATAAACCCTGGTCTCTCCTTAGAAGAACAGACGCGCCTAATCAGTCTCTTGAAGGAACATAAGGGGGCATTCACCTGGAAGTATACAGACATGAGGGGTATTCCCTCTAATCTGTGCACCCACCATATTTATATTAAAAATGACTCCCGGCCTATGTGTCAACCCCAACGACGCATGAACCCCAATCTGAGGGATATAGTGAAGGAGGAAATCCAAAAACATTTGGAAGTAGGATTTATATATCCCATTTCAGATAGTGAATGGGTTTCCCCACTCGTAATTGTGCCCAAGAAAAATGGTAAATGGAGAGTCTGTGATGATTATAGGGAGCTGAACAAAGCTACGCAAAAGGATCATTTCCCTCTGCCCTTTATTGACCAGGTACTTGATACCCTATCAGGGAAGAAGTTCTTCTCCTTCTTAGATGGGTTCAGCGGGTACAATCAAATTCAGATTGCTCCTCGGGACCAGGATAAGACCACCTTCACTTGCCTCTGGGGAATGTTTTCCTACAGGGTGCTTCCCTTTGGTTTATGTAATGCACCAACAACGTTCCAAAGAGCTGTAATTGGCATATTCGCTGAACTAGTTAATGATAGTATGGAAGTCTTTATGGATGATTTTACTCCCTATGGCAAGGACTTTGAGGAAGCACTGGAAAATTTAAAGAAGGTTTTAATTCACTGTGAACAAGCTCGCCTCTCATTAAGTACTAAAAAATGCCATATGATGATGAGTGAGGGGGTGGTATTAGGACATTTCATCTCTACCGATGGAATTCAGGTGGATCCTTAAAAAATTAAGGTGATAAAAAATATACCGACTCCTTCAACTCAGAAAGAGGTGCGAAGTTTTCTGGGACATGCTGGATATTATCGGAGATTTATAGAAAACTTCTCCAAACTTGCTTCTCCTTTGTTTTCTTTGTTAATGAAGGATGCACAGTTTGTGTGGAATGAAACATGCCAGACAGCGTATGACAAGCTTAAAGAGAAGTTGTCCACAGCCCCTATCTTAAGGGGACCTAATTGGACCCTACCCTTCCACATTTCTTCAGATGCCTTTGATGCCGCCATTGGAGCAGTATTAGGATAGCAGGATGGTCAAGTACCTTATGCCATCTATTACGTTAGTAAAAACTTAGCCCCTACTGAACTTAATTACACTGTTACTGAAAAAGAATTCCTCGCGACTGTTTACTCTATTAATAAATTTCGGCACTACATTACTGGGTATCCTACATTTGTGCACACTGACCACTCTGCCATTAAATATTTAATGAACAAACTTGTTACCAATTCCAGAGTGACCAGGTGGCTCTTATTATTGCAGGAATTTGATATTACCATTATAGATAAACCTGGAAAAGAAAATGTTGTTGCTGATTTTTTATCTCGTTTCACTAACAGTGATGACAGTTCGCCTGTTGAGGATTCTTTTCTAGATGAACATCTATTCGCACTTTTAGCTCATTCCCACTGGTATGCAGACGTTGCTAATTATTTGGTTGCAGGAAAGCTCCCGCCACACATGTCTAAACGAGAGAAGAGAAAAATTATCCAGCAAAGTGCCAGGTATTGTTGGCTCAATGGTCATCTCTTCTACACAGGACCCGATCTTGAGATTAGGAGATGTGTAAGGGAAGATGAGATCTTTCACATACTGAAGGCCTATCATGATGAACCTTGTGGTGGACACTTTGCAGACAAAAGAACAGGGCATAAAGCGTTGCGGATGGGATACTATTGGCCGACTCTGTTTAGGGACGCTAAAAGGTATGTTCAGTCCTGTGATAGCTGCCAAAGGATGGGCCAGCCGAATAAAACAGATCTGATGCCTCTACAACCTCAAGTAGTAGTTGAACCATTTGATAGATGGGCACTGGATTTTGTTGGCCCTATCAGCCCTCCATCCAGACAGAAAGTTTACATTCTAGTTTGTACTAATTACATGACCAAGTGGGTAGAGGCTGTAGCTTTGGCTAAAGATAATGACCAGGCGGTGATTGATTTTCTGTACAGTGAAATCTTCACCCGCTTTGGGGTACCAAAGGAAGTAGTTACCGATGGGGGACCGCAATCTATCTCACACCAATTTGAATCCTTGCTCTGGAAGTATCATGTGCAGCATAGGGTGGCTTCACCTTACCACCCTCAGGCCAATGGTCAGGTCGAAAGTACTAATAAAGTTATTAAAGAAATCCTTACTAAAACAGTTAAGATCCATCGAAAGGATTGGGATGACAGGCTTTCGGAGGCACTGTGGGCATATCGCACAACTTGGCGCAACACCACAGGGTTCTCTCCCTATGATCTAGTATATGGGAAGAGTGCCATCTTTCCAATTGAGTTTGAGATCAAAACCCTGAAAACAGCCACCGAAATGAATTTGGATGTAACAGAAGCCCAGAAGAAAAGATTGAATCAACTAAATGAATTGGATGAGAAACGGTTAGCTGCAGTAGACCAGACTGTGTTGCTTCAGCAATAGAGATCTAACTGGCATGACCGATTCATTAAAAAGAAAATCTTCCGTGAGGGAGACTGGGCGCTACTATATGACTCCAGGTTCAAGAGGGATTTTAAAGGTAAATTACGTACAAGATGGCTGGGTCCATATCTAGTCGACAGGGTATTTGACAACGACACTGTCCGTCTGGTGACCACTGATGAAAACCGTATACCATTACTTGCTAATGGACACAGACTGTGACTGTATCGTAAGCCTATTTCGAAAGATGCATTCATTTCGCAAATTGCCGCCGATCCGGATTATCAGCTGGCACCAGAGCAGGAATTTCTCTCTGCCTTTGACAATCCTTAAACTGAAAATCGCATTTTGAATCACTGTACATAAATAATTCTCTTTCTTTTCTGCTGTAGCATATAATTGTTTTCCCTTTGCATTTGATCTTTTCATTTGCTATTGTTTTTTTTCAAATTTCCAGGGAAGCGCCAGGAGAACGATCAGATTGGGCCTATCAAAATAGAGTCGCTCGGTGTTGTATTTCCCTTTTTCCCTTTAATAAAATAAAAAAATAAAAAAATAAATCTGGCAGCTGCGACATCTTTTCCGGCAGCTGCAACATCTTTTCCGGCAGCTGCAATCTCTTTTTCGGCAATCGCGATATATTTCCCAGCAGACGTAAAAATCCTTTTTCCCAGCAGTCGTGAACAACTTTTCTGGCAGCTGCAACAACTTTTCCTAGCAGCTGCAACATCATTTCCCAGCGGCTGCAACATCATTTCCCAGCGGCTGCATTATCGTTTCCCGTCAACCGTAAAATTGTTTTCTCGGATGTTGTAAATCCTTTTCCCGGCAGCTGTGAACCATTCCCAGCGGCTGCAACACCATTTCTTGGCAGCTGCAACATCATGTCACAGCGGCTACAACATCATTTCCCAGCGGTTGCATTATCATTTCCCGTCAACCGTAAAATCATTTTCTCGGCTGCCGTAAATCCTTTTCCCGGTAGCTGTGAACCATTCCCAGCGGCTGCAACACCATTTCTCGGCAGCTGCAACATCATGTCCCAGCGGCTGCAACATCTTTTCCCGGCAGCTGCGAACCGTTTCCCAGCGGCTGCAATATCATTTTTTCGAGGGTCGTAAAACCTCTTTCCCGGCTGCCATGAAACATTTTCCGGTAGCTGCAATGTATATTCCGACAGCTGCAACTTATTTCTCGGCGACTGCGACATATCTTCCGCCGCCGTAAAACTTTTCCCTCACAACCGTCATTTTTTTCGATCCCGTGAATTCTTTTCCCGGGTACCGTGAATCGTTTTTCTGGTGGTTGCAACATCTTTTCTGGCGGCTACAACATATTTCCTGGCAACTGCGACATATTTCCCGTCGCCATAAAACTTTTCCCTGACAAGCCGTAATTTCTCCCGATCCCGTAAAATCCTTTTTTCGGTGGCTGTGAATCTTTCTTGGCGACTGTAACATCTTTTTCATCGGCTGTGATATCATTTCTGGCAACTTGCAGTGGTAACTCTTGTGTTAACGGAAGAATTGCTCCAAACCTGCTAAACTATGGCTCTGATTCATCCCAGTCGTACCGGCGAATCCATCATTCCGACCCCGAGAACGCGATGGTTTGTGTTTCACCGGCGGAAGAAATTATTGCATTATTCTAGTCATCATGATCAAATTTATGACTCTGCACGAGTCTGGCTCCGCAACGTCACCAACTGCACGCTCCACCATTCTCCGCAGGCTATCCGACGCACAGTCTCATGAGGTATGGCTTTTATTTATCACATGATTAAGTGTTGACATCATTTAAACAATATAAGTCGTACCTTTACTCGTATTACCATTATACCTGATTAAGCCTTTCCCTCATATGACATAAACACTAATAACTGCCACCTTCCCCAATTCGGCATGGAAATTTCGAACGTTTTTTTTTTCTGTGCTCAACTTTCCAAATTTGTTTATTCTCTCAATGTCTTCGCCCAGCGATTCGTGCATCCTCTGTGCTGCAACTTCCATTCTTGGATTCTTCCATCTGTGGGATAGCAACTTCATCCTACATCCAGAACCATGGGGATTCCAATTCGTCATGAACCTGTGAATACACAGGAACTCAGGAAAAATCTTCAGTTTCTTGCCATTTTTCAAGTTGCCGGCTGGCTCGAGTTTTTTGAGCGACTGGATGGATTCAATCGGGATGCAGCCCTGCAATTCGCTCTAAACCTCACCAAAACTCACTCCACGGTGTGGGGGCTGTGTATAGAGGTCTCTGAGGCCATTATATCCGAGGTTACGGACATCCCACTAGTGGGAAAGCCATGGTTTAACCGATGAGTCCCCGCAACGACTGCACGGGAAGCATTTTTAATGGAGGGGGAGCAAGTAGAAGCATCAAGAAGAGGGATCGCACTACACTCATTACCGCAGCCATGGGACCAGGTTGTTGTCTTCCTCAAGAAGTACATCACTTGTGAAGGTAGATATCAAACTGTGTATAATTCTGAACTCCCTTTACTTTCTCATATCCGCCATGGCATTTTATTAAACATTCCATATTATCTACTGCATGACTTGTGTCATATGGCATCATTTGTCCAGTCTGCTAAGCACCCACTTTCCTCCCTCACCCACCATGGCCTTCTCAAACTAATAATTGTAAGAACCCTTGCCCAACATCATATAACCTGGGAACAATTCACAACCCGAGCTTAGCAACCTGTTCCCTTGTGGGTCGTCCCATTACAGCAGATACGGGTTCCACCGGAGGATTGGAGTCCCTCCATTGAAGTTGGGGGGGGGGGTGAAATGGAAGAAGAAAAACAACCAGGGGCACAAGCAGGGCCATCTGGGAGGGATGAAACTATAGTAGAAGAATAGCAACCGGGGGCACAGGTAGAGCCATTTGGGGGGATGAAACTCCATTAGAAGAAGAACAATTGGGGGATGAAACTCCATCACAGGCAGAGCCATCGGGGGAGGGTGTAGATAAAAACCCTATGGAAAATACAGACAATAGGGTAGCTCCGACATCAGAAGGTGAAATTGGAGTAGCATTAAATGCTGCGACAATTGAACCTGAAGATGACAGAACCAGGGCAATAGAAGAAAACATTGAGCTGGTAACTATTGAATCCTCACCTGAGTGGGAAGGAGGAGCTTTAATTGAAGAAGAACAGCATGAGAGGCAAGAAAATATTCCTTCGACCTCAGCTGTGATTCCCTATGTACCAGTTCCACAAAAGAAAACACCACAAAAGAAAAGAAAGAGAGCAATCAATGAATTTAACATAACCTCACCTATCAGAAAGAAAGAACTAGATCAGCTACAGTAGCAGAGGCAGCCAGAAAAAGATGGGAAACCTTAGAGGCATGGGTTGAACCCCGATCCTTGTACCAAGACCAATGGATGCTCCACAAAATCCAGTGGAGGAAGAACCCGGAATTGAAGGACTTTTGGCTGAGAATGCACTATTAAAAGAATACCTTCAAGTACTTCAAAGGGAGTTGGAAACGTGGAAGGAAACCTGCAGAAAACAAGGAGAAAGAAAAATGTATACATTGGTAGAGGCTGCAGAACAACTGGAGGGATCAGATTCTGTTGAAGTTGGATAGGAGGATGAACGAATACTCTGTCCCACCTGTGCAGAAATCTTCAAGGAGGTAGGCCACAAGATTATACTTCGTACCTGCTCAGCACAACAACCTGCAGCCACAATAGAGGAAGCTGTAGAAAAAGAAGATGCTTCCACACAAGAACCAGCATCTTTACACATCGTTGCTGAAGCTGCCACCAATCCTGTAACAGAGGATCTAAGGGATGAAATCATGTATGATGATGGGGATAAAGAATTGACTGTAACCCCAGAATTCTCCCACGACAAAGAGATTATAGAGAAGATGGGAGAAGAACCGAGAATGGAGGACACTCGGGACTCTAATGAAGAATTCTATACTGTAACCCCAGCATGTTCCCATGACACAGAAATTTTAGAAGATGAGCTACAAGGGCAGGACATTGATAAACTTGAACAGGGTGCTGTAACACAAGAACCAACAACCTTGAGTGCACCTGTCCAACCGGCCAAGCAGATGGGAGAAGAACCTGGAATAAAGGACACTCTAGAATTTAATGATGAACTCTGGGTTGTAACCCGAGAGGGTTCCCATGACACAGATCTCATAGGAGAAGAGTTGCAACAACAGGAGGATGAAGAGGCAAGCTAGGATGTTGCTACACAAGAACCAACATCCTTTGAGGCTGCAGCAGGAACTCCTGAATTTCATTTGAAAGATAACCCTAGAATGGATATCATTCCTGATACACAGTGGAGTGAAGATGAACAGGTACAGACACCATGCTCAGGTGACACCGAAATCTTGGAGGAGGAGCTGCACAATGAGAAGGATATCCAATCTCAGAAACAGAAGGACAAAGAAGACATTGTTACACAAGAACCAATGTCTCTAAAAGCAATGAAGGTAGCTACTGAAGAAGGTTTAAAGGATGTTGCTGTTACACAAGAACCAACAACTCTCTTATTAAACTTAGATGTGCTGGAAGACACTGCCCCACAAGAACCAGTGCTTCTACCTCCTAGAAATGTCATTGATTTGAATTCAGATTAAAGATTTCTTTTCAAGTCCTCCCTAAGAACAGCATACAATAGACTGCAGGAAGAAGTGATTTCCACTTGTATCAATTACATTTTCAGACACCAGTAGCTAGTATTGGGAGGACAGATGGGGTGCTTGAGTTTCCCTATAATTTTTCCTCTCTCCATGGATAGAGCTCAGTACAGGACTCAGATTCCAAATGATGCAGGTTGTTGCATGAGGACATGCAACAGGGTAGTTGGGGGGAGATGTTGATCCCAGAATTGGCCCCTTCTAATCATCCTTGTTCACCTTTCCTTCCCCTGTCCTACATCATTTATCATGCTAATTAGACCTGTTATCCTCACTTTATTCCTCCAAAATGCCAAGGTATGACTGATCGTTGCTTTATATTATTAATGCTTATGATTGTGATAATTAAGGTTGTTTATCTCTCAATTGTGCTAACATGTTATGATTTATGAAGGTAGTTTGAGATAAGTGGACTACAGGAAGATGGGATGAACAAAGTCTTCAAAGGAAGGGTGTTCGCTGCTTAAAAAGGGACCCTCGGGGCTCGGATCATTGATTAAGGCACGTGGTTCTAATGCAACATTCTAGACAGAGCTGTGAACAGGGTAGCTATAACAGGATGCGCCATAATTGGAGATCTTTTAGTTGTTTGCTGCTCGAGTTAATCGTGATCTGGAAAGATCACCACTCCTGGGCCAATCAACAGCTTTCTCATATCTTTCTATATCCTTACTATGCCACATTTGTAACAGCTTGTATCATTTAGGACGCCTAAAGATCAAAGATATTCATGGCTACCCGTTAATAGAATTGGATGTTATGATCTGCATGTATAAATATGGGGAGCTACCTCAACCTAGGGGGTTGAACAACAGATAATTAATTCATTGTATTAGCATCAAAAGCAACTGTGTAATCATTCTTCTATTAATATAAGGAGTTACTTTTGAGTTAAAGGAACTTGCGTTGTTCAGCCAGCGTCTCTGTGTGAAGGCTGGGCTCGTCTTCCACAGAGATTGCTGAGTTAAATTAGGAGTCTTCAATTTCGTTTTGTGTGATGTTTTGTTCATGATATTTCTTTTGTACGCAGCAATAGTAATTGTGGTGTGGATTTTCAGTATAGTTAAGATTATAATTCCTTGAGATTGGTGAATGGTGCAGAGCAACAGTCGACTGAGTAGGAACTTTCTTTATGCATTTTATCTGACAGTTGTACAAAGCCTTGTTCATCTTGCAGTTAAGTTGTGATCCCATGAGCCCTTTACAATTTATCTTTCCTGTTATGATTGTTGATTTTCATTCCTGTAATTCAATTTCTTAGAGCAGCTGAACTCAATCCTTTGAAATTGAATTTCTAGATTAATATTCAGTTTCTGCTTATGGTTTTCTATAGTGATCAAATTGAAGAAGTGAGTTACTTGTTCTAGGATGTGAATAGGATTTCTTTTTATCTGCAATTGTCTTTGAATCTTATTTTATTTCTTGTTGATGCATGGTAGAAAGGACTTGAATTTATAGTATTTAGACAGCAACTGGGATTACACAGATCTTTGGGATGGACATAGTTGTTAGAGGATAACAATATTCAATTATAATGATTTGGTGTTTGAGCATAGATTGTGCATCTATCATTTGAAATAAAAGACTTTCTCGGGTTGACAATAAATCTCATCTACTCTGTATGTTTGAATAATTCATCTGCATATAGGGTGCTCGACAAGATGCATGAAGCTGTGGAGAAATGCATAAAGCTGATAGATCACTTAAAATCCGAGGCATGAAATGAATATTAGATGCTGACATAAAGAAGTTGAAAGATGCATAAAGTTGAGACACTTATGAATATGTTGAACATAGAAGAAATGCATGAAGTCGGCAGGAAAGCACAAGGCTGAAGTGAAGATATCAAAGGAACATCATGGAACTACAACAAATGTGAAAGAGTGTGAAGAAGATCATGAAACTGTGAAATTTCCCACATAAGATCCAAAGAGATGATGTAAACCTCACAATGAAAGAATTTAGGAATAATAGAAGAAGAGACAAGCAATATAAATTAAATCCAAAGAAACTCTGATTGAGGTAGAATAATTACAGATGTTACATTAAACTGAATAGTGAACAGGTAAATATACAATGTTGAGTATGATGATTCGAATTCACTAGGAGGAATTCGAATTGTCCTTCATGCACAGATCCATAATCATTGGAGAGTCATCAATGCCTAACTAGGAGTCCACCTTCTCATCAATGAAGTCATCAATGCACAAGTAATGGTTAATTGGGAGTCAAATTGAGCCTAACTGAATGTGGTTGGTGTAACTGGCACATGGAAGCACTAATATAGTGAAGGAGGCTCAGTGGAGGGCACCATAGGAGTTAACTGGAGTCAAAATGGTCAATCTAGTCTCACTGGAGGTCCAACAGAGTGATAAACTCAGTAAAGAGTCAATTAATCCTTAAATCAAGGAAATAACTGAAGATAACTCAATATAATTGAATATAACTGGACGGCTAGGTGAAGAAGGCACCCTTGTCATGCAGTGGAGCAAAGGAGGGTGCATTAGTCACTGGGAGGGCTAGAAATGATCTAAAAGAAGCTCCGGGGGCTAGTTTGCTGAGGACTAGGTGCTGGGACAAATGACCTAGAATGCATGCAAACCCTAATTTTGCATGCATGACTGAAGATGAAAATGACTGGAAAGCTAGTAGGACTAGGATGGAGTATAGGAATATCCTAACACCCCCCCTTAATCCATCCTGGGCCCTGGTAACTAGGACCAAAGGTCACCCATACAATAAATGAAATGATAATAAAATACATAATTGTCCATAAACTGAGGAAATGGGGAAAACCTAATGGGAAAAATACCCCCCCTCAAAAGAACAGTAAATAACTCAAAGAACCATCATGCAGAAAAGAAAGAATATTTCATCAATGAAAACTTTTGCAAAAGACTTGGCAAGTTGATCCCATGTAGGAAGGTCTCCCACTGTGTGGAGGATGAAGCAATTTTTTCAGGAACTTTTTCTGTATCTGGAGTGAATGGAACATGAGTAGTCTTCCCAAAAGATGGAAGAGAGAACCCCATCATCATGCTGCATCTCTCATGGAGAGATGGATGGCATAATGCAAGGTTGGCATGATGCTGAAGTCTAGTAGTTTTGTAAGCAAATAAATCATCAACTGTGTTCTCAGTAGTAGCAAGGACTGTGTTAGAACATATTTCTCTTGAATTTGGACTGAGAATAGGTGTTGGTTCTGAATCTTCTTGAACCATGATCTCAACATCAAAATCTTGATCTTCTTCTTCACTAGAAGAGGATTCACAGGAAGAGGAGTCACTATGATCTTCATCAGAATCTGAAGGAGTAGTTGGAGAGAAAGGCATGAAGTGTGAGAACTCATATGCCTTTGAGGCATGATTAGAAATCCCATTCTCTATAACCTTTCCAGTGGATATTTCTGTAATTTCGACTGTGTTTGGACCAAAAATTACTTGTTTTGGAGATACTGTACGAGTCATTTGATATACTGACAACAAATTAGCTATAAGAGAAGGAACAAATAAGACATTTTGAACTTACCATGCTCCATATGAACTGTACCCAAACCTTTGGCGAAAATCTGAGAGTTGTCTCCCATGTGAATGGTGGGCCCATCTTGGAGATCCAAAGAGGAGAAGGATTCTTCTTGTGCAATCATGTGGTTGGAGGCTCCAGAATCTATGAGGAGGGATTTTGTCTCTGAAAAACCAGCCATCAATGCATGGCAATCATTAGATCCACTTCCAGAATCAGTCATATTTTCTTCTTTTGGAACAACAATTTGGTTTTGTTCAAGAAGCTTGGTTAGAAGATCAATATTCTTGTGCATGTAGGCATGCTCAGGATGGTTTCCTCTCTTGCAATAGGTGCAATTGTTGAGATATTGTAACTTCTAAGAATATTATATTTGTACTTTATTATTCCGGAGAAGTTTCATTCCTTCGTGAAGATCTTATTGTATATCCGGAGATGTTTATTCCTCCGTCGGAATGTGGTAACTTGGGTTATTAGACTTCCCTAGTGGGGGTCGGCCCTGTATGTGTTATGTGGGTCAAAGGGTTGTTAGACCACCCTAGTGGGGTCGGCCCAGTTAGTTGTAATGGGGTATTTAACCTAATGGTTAAATATGAGCCTACATGATTTGTGTAAAAGAAAAGTTGGAGTAGTGTATAAATAGAGGAGGTGTATTCCTCATTTAACACACACTCACTCACTTGAGAGTGTCGCACTTATGAGAGAGAGGTCTGCTATGGAGAAGGAGGAGCTTATGATCAAGGTTAAATCTTTTGTATTTGCTGGTCATCTATATTGAGGAAGCTTTGCTAGGTTTTCTACCCCATGAGGGTTTCCTAGGATAAATCTGTGTCTCTTGTGTTTATGTTGTGCTTGTTGTTTCTTCAGTGATCCTGCACATGCTATTATTGTGAAATGGAATGTAATGCTGCTATTTTCTATTTTACCATATTAAATCTTAACATGGTATCAGAGCTAACCTGAAGGAAGGAAAGGTATGGCACTTATGACACTTGCTTCACTTGCGACAATTTGAAGGTTTGGGTTTTACATAGAAAAAACCAGTCATCGTGGAACTTTCACTTTAAATACATTTTGGCGAAGGTTCAAGATATAAAACCTTTAATGGTCGTAGATAACATCCCCAAGTACCTTGTGTCCAAAGGGAACCCTCATATTCGTTGTACTTTGTGATTTATGATAAGTACATGTTAGGGTTTCAGCCTCTTCTAGATCTCAGTCAAAATCAGGTGACCTAGGAAAAAAGGTCATAACATGGGCTAGGAAGATCCAAATGAAATTTCGTAAAAAGTAATAGGTAGTACACAGACTGTACTATCTAAGGAAATGTTTTCATAGGTCGAAGTGGAACAAGTGACACGTGGCATGCCGTACAAGTTCGCTCTCTTGTTTTATCCCATAAACAGGTCACGTTGCGACACTTGGCATAACTCTCTCTCCGAAAATCCAATTGAGGTTAGACATGTCGGGATGGAAAGATGACAGGTTAGGCTACCAAAGAAAATGTTTTCAAACCCTGTGGAGCGAAACATTCGGAGTTACAGTAGAAACAATCAGGTACATATTTCTGTCAAAACAAAATTATTTTTGGAGCACCTTCATTCATGGCTTCCGGAATTTAGGGTTTTGGAGAAAGTTAGAATTTTTGGAATCGGAATCCACGGCTGAATGCTACTTAGGAAAATTGAAATTTAGAGTCCAAGATCGAATTTTTTGGTTTGGTAGAAGACCAGGCTTGATCAAACCCCAGTTCGCGATTTTGATCGGAAAGATGGAAAATTACGGCTTCAACAAAAGTTGGAATTTTTTAAGTCTGTAACCATGGCTGATAGCTCCTCAGAAAAATAAGAGTTTAGAGCCTTGGATCAAACCTTTTGATTGGGAATAAGGGTGGGCTTCATCAAACCCTAGTTTGGGATCCTATCCAGAAGATCCAGAAGTTTCGAAGGCAATTTTGAGGGGTCAAATTTTGGAGATTTCAAAATTGAAGTATGCTAGTTTGATCAGCTTAGCAAGACACATCCTTCCATCCATTCAGAAGTGTGAAAGTCAAAGATTGATTTTTTAGGGTTTCTCTAACAAACCCTAATCAAGCTCCAAATCAAGTTACAGGGGGAGTTGAGGCTAAGGCCTTACATAAGAAGACTACAAGAAGTATCGACAGGTATGACTTAAGGAGATACAGGTATGTCTTGAAATCTGATTCTTGATTAAGTTCATAATATGTTTGTCCTCATATTATTCAGGTCAGAACAATCTCAATTAATGTTAGAATTGTCTTATCACCCTAGTAACAGTATGAATGCTTGTGAATGATAGAAGGCATTCATTGTTTAGGGCTATATGACTGTACTAATGCATTGTGGTATTGTATGAGGTTGATGTTGTCTGCTAACAAGATACAGGTACATCACGAAAGACAAATCAAGTTCCATGACCATGATAGCATGAAGACAAAGACTCATCCACAATATTTGATCACATAGAAGTTCTACTTACAAGGTATGTATGACTTTGTTCTATTATGCTTAACCTATGAGATATGCAGGTTCCAGCATAGGATATCTAAATCATTGAATAGAACAAAGAAGATATTGATTAGGTATGTTAGACATAACTAAGCAGGTATACTAATCCAGGTATGTTTTCCTATGCCATGTTAGAATCTTACCTTGTGTTAGGATCCCTTATATAAGTATACCTGGTATGATTGGTTATGCTTATTCATAAAGTTAGTAATCAAGGGTTTATGCATATTATGTCTCTTATCTTGGTTGATGATTTAACTAACCAAATTAAACAAGAATATGTATGAGTAAAAGAAGACTTCCCTGAAACCTTGAATATTATCTATAATCATGACTATACATATTCAAGATTATTTAGAACTATAATATTGTGATAACATTGAAATATACTAATGAATGTATATTTGTGTATGAGATCATGAGGATGACACTTGAGCATGCACAGTGGTACAGAATGAATAGAAGTTCAAAAGACATATAGAAGATCAAGCGAGAGGCAACCACACAAACATAAAAGATAAGTATTTAAGTTGTTATTTGAAATAATAAATGATATTGTCTGTAATAAGTTGTATGCATATTTGTATTCCTATAATATATCATACTGAGTGTAAACATTCATAGAGCATTGAAACAGTATACTACTAATATGCATATGATTGGTAAGTTGGACAAACATTCCATTGATGCTTGTCTAGAATGAAGCCTATTTGTTGACATGCTGAGAGCTGTGCACACTCTCGATAGTATGTTCTAGTAGAGATGGAAGGCATCTAGATAGCCACTGTATGCATACAGGATATGGAAAAGTGTTGTGCCAAAGTATTGGTCAAGATAGTTGCATAGCTATGTAAATGATATATGTATGCATAATAGGTTATCATGATCTCATGATTATGAAATATTACTAATCATGTACTTAATTTTGATTTGTAGGAAAGATCATGAAGAATGATGAACACCGAACAAGTGATGGATGTTCAACAAGAAGATTTACAAATCAAACGAAATATAGAAGGCTCATGACTAGAAGATTCTCTTAGAAAGAGGAAGAGAATCATGACAAGATGTTTGCTCCAAGTGGATAGATAAGACCATTCTCTTAATGGTGTAATTAAAGAAGTGTGAATCAGGTTCTATATGGGTACCTAGGATTGGTAGTCAATTGATGAGCTTAATGATCATCATGGGTGATGTGGATCTCAACCTTTGCTACAAGGTTGAATATGGCTTCTATACATAGATGACATTAATGCAAGAAGGAACTCACCACAGAGTTCGAATGATATTGAGGCTCATATCAGTAGACCCATCTGACGAGAGATGGCACAGATAGATATGCAGAAGATCATTCAATGCAGAGTGTGAATGAATGAGAATTGACAGCTTCTTGACAAAGCTTGGGCTTTACCAGAAGTAAAACTAATCCTAACCTTTACCTTAAGGTTGTGGATGATGAACCTATCATACCATTATTGTATGAGGATGATCTCTTTCTGACAAGGAATGAGAAACATAAATGAAAATGAAAGATCTCAGATTGATGCATTACTTCCTAGGTCTGGAAGTATGGCAAGGCTCAGAAGGAATCTTTCTCAACCAAGGAAAACATGCCGATAAATATTAAAAGGACTTAATGTGTTGGAATGGCCACTCTCATGGATTCCAACTTGAAGCTATTAGCGGATGACTCTTCAGAGTTAGTGGATATAACTCTGTACAGACAAATTATTGGGTCACTGATGTATCTAATAAATACTAGGTCAGATATATGCTTTGCTGTGAATACCTTGAGTCAGTATCTAGTGGAAACTGGATGTGTTCACCTATTAGTTGCAAAGCATGTGATTAGGTACCTAAAGGATATGATAGACTTTTATCTATGATATCTTAGAGATCATGAATTTAGATGGCTACACAGATGTTGATTGAGCAGAAACTGTATCAGACAGGAAGAGCACATCGAGAAGATGTTATTGTCTGGGATCAACCATGATCTTGTGGTTTAGAAGGAAGCAATCTAGTGTGGCTCTTAGCACAAGAAGAATATATGGCTGCTTGCTCTGCTAAGTTATGAAGCAGTATGGCTTCAGGATTGTTTGACTTAGAGATAGACCCAACTATGATCCTATGTGACAAACAGAGTTGTATCAAGATGGCAGAGAATCTAGTGTTCCAAGATATGGTGCAAAAAGGAACTAAAAGTTCGAATTTGTAACAAGTTACCAATGTACTAACCAAAATTCTACCGATCTGATGTACTAACCAAACCTCTACCTCAAGTGAACAAGTTGCCGATGTACTAACCAAACCTCTACCTCAACTAAAGTTTTCTGAGACAAACTTAATATAGTTTAGAAGGACCCTCCTCGAAAGGCGGAGTGATGTGATCACTTATGATGAGATTGCCTGCATCGACAGAGAGGTCGATGATGTGGTTACCTATATTGGTGATGCCAACAGAGAGGTTGGTGGATGGTCCTTAGAGAGGGTCTAAGTTGACAAAAGGATTGAATCATCCTTGAACACATGTTCTAAAAGCTTCCATAGACATATGTCTCCGAGAAAGAAGAGGGATTGCATCATCCTTGAACACATGTTCTAAAAGGATCCGTAGATAGTTGTCTTCGAGAATGAAGTCCTTGGTGGACATGTGAGGATTGGATCATCCTTGGACTTCAGTCCTAAAGTGAGCTGTAGACAAGATGTCTCCGAGAATAAAATCCTGAATGAACAGGTAAGGGGATTGGATCGTCCTCAAACTTTGGTCCTGTGAATTGAGTCGTAGACAAGATGTCTCCGAGAATAAAATCCTGAATGAACAGGTAAGGGGATTGGATCATCCTCGGAATTTCGTCCTATGAAATGAGTCGTAGACAAGATGTATCCGAGAATAAATCCCTGAATGAATAGGTAAGGGGATTGGATCGTCCTCGGACTTTGGTCCTATGAATTGAGCCGTAGACAAGATGTCTCCGAGAATAAAATCCTGAATGAACAGGTAAGGGGATTGGATCGTCCTCAGACTTTGGTCCTATGAATTGAGCCATAGACAAGATGTCTTCGAGAATAAAATCCTGAATGAACAGGTAAGGGGATTGGATCGTCCTCGGACTTTGGTCCTATGAATTGAGCCGTAGACAAGATGTCTCCGAGAATAAAATCCTGAATGAACAGGTAAGGGGATTGGATCGTCCTTGGACTTTGGTCCTATGAATTGAGCCGTAGACAAGATGTCTCCGAGAATAAAATCCTGAATGAACAGGTAAGGGGATTGGATCGTCCTCGGACTTTGGTCCTTTGAATTGAGCCGTAGACATGAGGTCTCTGAGAATTGAATGATAGGACTGTATTGTCCCTGGACCTCGGTTCAAAAGATACATGGTAGGACTGGATCGTCCTTGGACCTCGGTTCAAAAGGTACATGACAGTATTGCATCTTCCATGGACCTATGTCCTAAAGAGAGCAAGATTGATCATCCTGTAATATGATCGTGTTTGTTGCAGGGTATGCTGCTATTGTGTGAATACTTGTATTGATGATGTGTATACTTGTATTGTGTGAATACTTGTATTGATGATGTGTATACTTGTATTGTGTGGATACTTGTGTTGATGATGTGTATACTTGTATTGTGTGGATACTTGTATTGATGTTGTGTATACTTGTATTGGTGTGGATACTAATACTGTTGATCTAGATGACGATGCTGCTGATCATATTGATCTAGATGACGATGCTGTTGATCGTATTGATCTAGATGATGATGCTACTGATCGTGTTGATCTAGATGACGATGCTGCTGATTGTGTTGATCTAGATGACGATGAAGCTGATCATGTAGATTGAGATGATCTAGATGCTGTAGATCATGATGAACCAGATGTTGTAGATAGTGATGAACCAGATGCTGTAGATCGTGATGAACTAGATGCTGTAGATCGAGATGATGTGACGATGCTGATGATCGTGTGATGACGATGTTGATGATCATGTGATGACGATGCTAGCGATCGTGAGGATTCAGATGTTGATGTTGCTGTAGTTGTTTGAGTGCTGCAGAAGATAAGGACTCAGTACTGAAGATGGTGATGTTCCAGTATTGAAGATGTTCCAGTAACTGGTTGAGTTACTGATGATGTTGAGAAAGCTTCCAATGATTTATAGATGTATCATGTTGATGACTCCTTGCTCCTACAGATGTTGTTATAATATCCTTCTCGTTAAGGGGGAGTGTTGAGATATTGTAACTTCTAAGAATATTATATTTGTACTTTATTATTTCGTAGATGTTTCATTCCTCCGTGAAGATCTTATTGTATATCCGGAGATGTTTATTCCTCCGTCGGAATGTGGTAACTTGGGTTATTAGACTTCCCTAGTGGGGGTCGGCCCTCTATGTGTTATGTGGGTCAAAGGGTTGTTAGGCCACCCTAGTGGGGTCGGCCTAGTTAGTTGTAATAAGGTATTTAACCCAATGGTTAAATACGAGCCTATATGATTTGTGTAAAAGAAAAGCCGGAGTAGTGTATAAATAGAGGAGGTGTATTCCTCATTTAACACACACTCACTCACTTGAGAGTGGCGCACTTATGAGAGATAGGTCTGCTATGGAGAAGGAGGAGCTTATGCTCAGGGTTACATCTTTTGTATTTGCTGGTGATCTATATTGAGGAAGCTTTGCTGGGTTTTCTACCCCATGAGGGTTTCCCAGGATAAATCTTTGTCTCTTGTGTTTATGTTGTGCTTGTTGTTTCTTGAGTGATCCTCTACATGCTATTATTGTGAAATGGAATGTAATGCTGCTATTTTCTGTCTTAGCATATTAAATCTTAACAACAATTAGGTTTCTTTTGTTTCTTTCCTTTGCGTTTTTGTCCCCCTTTTTCATTTGCTCCACTTGATTCACCAGCTAAGAGAGCTAGATCTCTGGAGGTTTTGATGGCACCCATTTGAAACAGTTTGCTCTCGTCTTGAATGAGGGCTTCAATAAAGTCATTTAAAGTGGGAAACTTGCATCCAGGGATGGACATTCGAACAGAATGAAAGGTAGATACAAAGACAAAAAGTTGAGATCCAAGTTTTCTCAATATAGAGAGTATCAATTGCTCATCACTTTTAGTCATGCCACATTGCTTGCAATGCAAAACCAAATTCTGAAATTTGGAGAAGAATTCTTGGATGCTCTCGAAATTTCTAGGTTGAAGGGCAACCAATTCATTCTCAAGAATGTAGCCTCTTAGTTCATCTTGTTTGCCAAAAAGACTCTTCAATTTTATCCATAACTCATTTGGAGACTTCAATCCATCAGTATGAAACAATAGATCATTAGATATATGAAGGCATATGCATCCAAAGGCTTCATCCATTTTGTTTAGGTGCTTGACTCTCTTTTCAGCTTGATGTGGTATGGCATCTTTTTCCTCAAATATTCTAGTGAACCCTCTTGACCACAAGAGTACTATCATCTTATCCTTCCATTTAAAGTAATTGAAGGGAGTGAGAATTATAGGAGAAGAAGGAGCATTCAAATTGCTCATCTTGACTGCTTGAACAAGTGCAAAATAGAAACTGTTGAATCTGCTGTTGCAACTGCTGGAACTTTGAAATACCTGCAAAAAACTCTCAAGAATGGAGGTGCAATATACTCTCAAGTCTCTGATACCATGTGAAATTTCACACATAAGATCCAAAGAGATGATGTAAACCTCACAATGAAAGAATTTAGGAATAATAGAAGAAGAGACAAGAAATAGAACTTAGATCCAAAGAAACTCTGATTGAGGCAAAATAATTACACATGTTACATTAAACTGAGTAGTGAACAGGTAAATATACAATGTTGAGTATGAGGATTCGAATTCACTAGGTGGAATTCGAATTGGCCTTCATGCACATATCCATAATCAGTGGAGAGTCATCAATGCCTAACTAGGAGTCCACCTTCTCATCAGTGAAGTCATCAATGCACAAGTAATGGTCAACCGAGAGTCAAACTGAGTCTAACTGAATGTGGTTGGTGTAACTGGCACATGGAAGCACTAATATAGTGAAGGAGGCTCAGTGGAGGGCACCATAGGAGTTAACTGGAGTCAGAATGGTCAATCTAGTCTCACTAGAGGTCCAACAGAGTGATAAACTCAGTAAAGAGTCAGTTAATCCTTAAATCAAGGAAATAATTGAAGACAACTCAATATAACTGAATATAACTGGACTGGTAGGTGAAGAAGGTGCCCTTGTAATGCAGTGGAGCAAAGGATGTCATGCAGTGGAGCAAAGGAGGGCGTATTAGTCACTGGGAGGGCTAGAAATGATCTGAAAGAAGCTCCGGGGGCTAGTTTGCTGAGGACTAGGTGCTGGGACTGATGACCTAGAATACATGCAAACCCTAATTTTGCATGCATGACTGAAAATGAAAATGACTGGAAAGATAGTAGGACTAGGATGGAGTATAGGAAGATCCTATCATAAACTTCAACAGACTTGAAAGAGAATGAAGAACATATAGTCTGCATAGATATGATAGGAAGCATCATAACTCAAGCAGAGATGACAGAAGTACTGAAAGAGAGTGCAATAGATAAAATCCAAAAGGGGAGCACATACAAAAGGGGAGCACTTTGACCAAGCACAAATGAAGCATATATCTCAAGAAGATCAGGCACAACTTCATAAGGTGTTGACATCAATGCCAAAGGGGGATATTGTTGAACACTAGTTGTCATTGATGTCAACTAAAGATGATGTCAATTGTTTGACTATCATCTAATGTCAAAGATGATGTCAACTAATTCAGTATGAGTCATTGATATCAGCCTAAGTCAAAGTGGATACAACATTCTAGCAGAAGTATGAATAAGCCACTTTGAGGTATTATATGTGCATGATGAAAAAAGCATGAACACCAGAATTATATGCACAAATGATGAAGATGACAAATATGTATGAAACTTTGGAGTATATCTAAGAGTAAATCAAATATACATCTTGAAGGTCACGTTGTAAGAAGTACATAAGATGATACATCATGAAGATCTATAAGATACTTCATGAAGATCTAGTTCAAGAAGAAACACAAGTAATGGATCCTTGTTTACGGACAATTCGTCAGTGCAAACACTAATCGATCTCCCTAGTCCGAATGGTTTGGATCTAGAAAAAAGTATGTACAAGACACAAAGATCTTTCCTAGATTAATCAAATTGCAAGAGGCACAAAGGAGTGGCTTACCTTATGATTGTAGTTCTATATCCTTGCTTTATGTAGCTCCTGATCTTCAGATCTTTAGCTGCAAAACAAAGCACAATAGGTGGGAACATACAAATACCAATAGCATGCGAATATATATTAATATAAACCAGCAGTTACAGAAGCTAAATCTAAATATCTTAACATAACAAGATTTTTATGGGAAGAATCTGTATTATTGTAAATGAAATAATTACATAGGGAAATATTACAACCAATATTTGATGTTGTAACTTCCTCCAAATGGTCCTACCCTCAAAGATCCAATCTTGTGCCTCCTAATGGATGAAAAGGAACAAGTTCCGACAAAATTTCACCAGCGTTTTAATGCTCTATCCTTCTCCCACTTAAATATGAAGATAAGGCTTGTATATAAAGGCCTAAAGGGATAGAATAGGTTGAGTATTTGTGGGATAAGCTCAAGGTATCATCCAAAAAGGAAAGGGGATTGAGTGCCACCTTTCCTATTTCATAGGGATAAGCCTCCATGAATCCATGGGTTCTAGAAGTTGCTCGAAGGTTCTCTTTTTCCTTTTAAACTAACAGAGCCTCACTTTGCCGATAGGCAATGTTTTTCCTAAAATATGTACTCGACTACTAGAGTATAGAGCTTAGGCATTTGAAATGGATGATTGAATTTGAGTGTGATAAATGGATCAACAAGACTTAATGAGAAAGGAAGAGGGAAGTAATATAGTTGTATATCAAATATATTCCATAAATGTATTCTAGAAAAGTCCACAGACTCAAAATCACTTTAGGATAAACACTTTTATCAAAAACTGAAATGATGAGCAAGGTGATCAAACTAATAAAAAACTTTAACTAAAATAATAGATCAAACATGGCTTATAGCTAATAAATGGCTAGATCGTTTTCTAATAACTCTGAGGCAAGGTAAGCATCTATCAAGGATGAATCTCTAACATATATTTAGAAGAATTAACTTAAAGAATGATTATGAATAGAGCATCCAACAATGATGAATTCTAAAAACAACCATTTACACATGAGATGTATAACCATAATGGCGAGGAGCACCAAACAAATGAATTCCTTCACCAAACTACAGAGTATACCGGCAGATAGAACACAGTCATGAATGTAGACAATAGAAACACATACTGAACAATAATACCACAATGAATCGCAGGTCATGAAAGGGAAATCTTTTGTATTAACTTCAAAAAGATAAACAAGCTTCAATAAAGCCCAAAAGTCTTCTTCTCGCTTAGCTTGAATCCGTCCTATAGCTCTTTCAAGCGTCTCTAACTGAACCCCTAGCCTCTCGGCTGCCACTGATGATGTAAAAATGCTCAATATTTGAGGTCGAATTTGTATTAGACAAGAAAAAAATTGCTATTTTTGTAAGAGAACCCATTGTCAAAATTGTCACTTTTGACCTTGGCTTAAGTTCATTTGAAACATTTTACCAAATTTCTTCTGCCCTGGGTTGTCTTAGTTCAATTCTCCACATGTCTGTGATGCCAATGATTTTCCAATATCTATACCCTTTGGATTTTAGTTGAATGTTACAAGAAGAGAGGAAAATAGTTGGAAATGCTAAGTTTGGAATCTAGAAATCCCATCAACACCTCAGTATAAATATGAATGCTCATGTCCACGCGTTGTGTAGTCTTTTGAACCTGTGGGATTCTCATGTGAATGGATTGTTTAATGATGCTTCTTTTTTGGGCATGAATCGATCCCCTTTACACTTGGCGTTGGGAGACAGACATCCCTTGTGGGGTCTCTCCTCATCCCCTTGTGAGTGAGTGTTGTCTTTATGCTCTAGCTCTTAGACTTGGGTTAAACTTTTGATGATGTTTGATAGTTTTTAATGCCATTGAATTGGGGTAGTGGGTTTGATGATCAAAAGCAAATATGCTTTGCAAAATAAAGAAAAAAGAGATTTCAAAATAAATGTAAAGCTTTATTTTAAAATTATATAAAATAATTTTAAAATAACAAACTTTAATATTTATTTATTATTATTTTTTACTCTTTATACTTTTAGAATAAGGAGTAAAAAAATAGATTTTAAATAGCTATTTGGACTTTGACTCATGGAGGCTTGGATTCAAATAGAAATGGAATATCATAAGACTTCATCAAGATATAAGGTTTAGTATAAAGAGCAGGCAGACTAGGCTGGATGGAACACTTATAATTTTAGAAAAAAATGCTTGTAGACTTTTTGGCAACAAAAACTGAGGTGGCTCTTTACATACGCACTGCCGGAATCTAAAATCTTTTATGAAGCAAATTCCGGTACTAAAATCTGGCTCTAGCTGGGGATGGAGTCCTCCCTGCAAGGTTTCAAGAACATGAAGACCAATTTCCTTCTGCTGAAACCATTTCTGACATCTACGACTGATACATTAAACCTACTCTATAATCCAAGGTTTCTCTACAACTGAAAATAAGAAGCACCAGTGCTCTGTCTCCATTGGGATGGAGTCATATTTAATTAAACGATCTGAACTATTGCACAACATAACAAGCTCAAAAAGAAAACCCGCTAGAAATAAATTGTACACTGTAAACTAATCCATGCAATGCAACTGAAATCAATGCTCAAGAGATGATCTTATTTATATACAGATCCTACATTACTAACCAATTCATCTGCTTGATCAAGTGAAGACAAACTTCCAGATCAACCATACAAGCAGTTGACTAACTAACTGGGCTTCTTGAACATGCTTTGTCAGAATAGATTTTTTAAAATTAAACAGCAATAGATCACAAACTTGAACTCCACATTTGCAATGAGACCAAAGTACAAAATTGGAATCGATGAACTCTAAATATGTAGTGATCGGATCATAGAATTCATGAAAAATTACATCTTCCTGCTCCTTGAAAAGGACAGGTTGTCCATAAGAATGCTTTGCTTCATAAATGACATTGTTGATTGCATCTTGTTTGATTTTTCTTGCAAATTTTGTTTTAAGAATGAAAGGCATGGGCTCACTGAATTTTTAACAATGTTGTTCCTCAATGGGTGAAGGAAAAAGGTTTGTGAATTTTTCTTGTAACTCCATATTTTCATAGCCTTCCCCAAATGTTGATCCATAGCTATCATAGACTGGGTGATTGCTGCTAAGGAATTCCATCTGTGGTACTATAGAAATCTGCTCATCTTCTGAGTCAAAACTGTAATAAAATGATTATGACTTTTCATTGACAATGGATTCTCTCTGCTCATGAAAATACCGATCAAAATTCTTCTCATCATCATACTCATCATACAGAGAAGAAGCTTCATAAAGATTTTGAAAATAAAATTCATCTTGAAAATAACTAAAATCTTTTTGGGACTAATTAGAATCAAATGCTTCTTCAACGATCCTTTCATTACAATGCTAATCTTCAACAATATTTGGAACGACTAACTTATCATAACAAAAAGAACTAGAAAAATTTGATACAATGTCAAATGTTTCTTTAACATGATTGCTATCAACATCTTGAATATCATAATGATCGTGGATTCTTCCTTAACAACATAAATTGATAATGTTTCATCTTTATCTTCATAGTGATCCAACAAAGGAGGACCATTAAGGGATATAACTTGAGTGACTTGCTAAAAAACAAATTCAATGATGGGCTTATTGAATGATTCTTCAACAAAATTCTGTTGAAAAAACACTTTCTCTTCCTCATAACCAGTGAATGGAGTTTGTTCAATTTCAAATATATCATAAACAGGCTGATTTAAAAAGGTGTTAGCATGATCATCTTTCTTTTTTCTGTTTATCTTGTTCTGTTCAAAGATCCTCTTGAAAAGACTAGTTTGAAACATTTTCTTCAAGAATTGACTTTTCTTTAATTTCCTTTTCAACAAGATTTTCATAAATTTCATCACAAGAGGAACATTGTATTGTCTTTTGAATACATGATTCGAACTGTTCACAACAATCTTCAAGAAGTGTGTCAATAGAATAATACCTTTTACAATATTTGTTGAATGTTGTATGGAATTCCTTCAAGGAGGATATACGAGAAGCAGGAAGAGAAAAATACCAATCTCTTGCATCTCGCTCTAGTGATGAAAATTTTCATTAGTACATCTTCATGATCAATTCCCAGCTAATACATAAATTCATGGAATTTCAACAAATGTGTTGCTGGATTGTCATCTTTTTTCTCTCTGAACTGTGGAAGGAAATCTCCCCACTCATCCATGATAGTTACTGCATTTGGAAATCCTGGAGCAACTGAAAAATTGAAATGTGCAAACCTTCGAGCCAGAATGGATTCCATGGTATTCGACATCTTGAAACAGTGGATTTGACAATAGATTTGTTTGTGATGAAGCTGGAGTCGCCAGGTAGAAAAATGCAGTCAAGCTAGTGTCATTCTCTGTCCACCATCAAGAGATGGATCTGATCATTGTTGTTCTCCCAGGGAAGATAATATTCACTTCCGTCCCCGCAAATGGTGCCAAAATATGTTTGTCCTAAAATATGTACTCGACTGCTAAAGTACAGAGCTTAGGCATCTGAAATGGATGATTGAATTTCAGTGTGGTAAATGGATCAACAAGACTGAATGAGAAAGGGAGAGGGCATTAATCTAACTGTAGATCAGAGATATTCCATAAATGAATTCTAGAAAAGTACACAGACTCAAAAGCACTTTAGGATAAACACTTTTATCAAAAATTGAAATGATGAGCAAGGTGATCAAACTGATAAAAAACTTTAACTAACATAATAGATCAAACATGGCATATAGCTAATAACGGGCTATATCTCTTTCTAATAACTCTAAGCCAAGGTAAGCATTATGTTCAGTGCATAAAGTGATGAATGCCAGTTTGAAATGAAGAAACAACCCACTGCACAAGAGGCATCTATCAAGGATGAATCTCTAACACATCTTTAGAAGAATTAACTTAAAGAATTATTATAAACAGAGCATCCAACAATGATGAATTCTAAAAACAACCATTTACACATAACAAGTATAACGATAATGGAGAGGAGAACCAAACAAATGAATTCCTTCACCAAACTACAGATTATACCGGTAGATAGAACACAGTCATCAATGTAGACAATAGAAACACATACTGAACAATAATGCCGTAATGAATCTCAGGTAAAGAAAGGAAAATATTTTGTATTAACTTCAAAAAGATAAACAAGCTTCAATATAGTCTAGAATTCTTCTTCTCACTTAGCTTGAATCCCTCCTACATCGCTTTCAAGCGTCTCCGACTAAACCCCCAGTGTCTCGACTGCCATCGACGATGTCTAAATGCTCAATATTTGAGGTTGAATTTGTATTAGACAAGAGAAAAATTTCTATGTTTGTAACAGGATCCATTGTCAAAATTGTCACTTTTGACCCTGGCTTAAGTCCATTTGAAACATTTTACCAAATTTCTTCTTCCCCGAGCTATATTAATTCAATTCTCCACATGTCTGTGATGCCAATGATTTTCCAAGATCTACACCCTTTGGATTTTATTTGAATTTTACAGGAAGAGAGGACAATAGTTGGAAACGCTAAGTCTGGCATCTAGAAATCCCATCAACACCTCAGTATAAATATGAATGCTCCTGTCCACGTGTTGTGCGGTCTTTTGAACCCGTGGGATTCTCATGTGAATGGATTTTTTAATGATGCTTCTTTGTTGGGCATGAATTGATCCCATTTACACTTGGCATTGGGAGACTAACGTCCCTTTTGGGGTCTCTCCTTATCCCCTTGTGAGTGAGTGTTGTCTTTATGCTCTGGATCTTAGACTTGGGTTCGACTTTTGATGATGCTTGATAGTTTGTAATGCCATTGAATTGGGGTAGTGGGTTCGATGATAAAAAACAAATATTTTTTGCAAAATCAAGCAAAAGGAGCTTTTGATAATAAATGTAAAGCTTTATTTTAAAATTATATAAAATAATAAACTTTAATAATTATTTAGTATTATTTTTTACTCTTTATACTTTTAGAATAAAGAATAAAATAATAGATTTTAAATAGCTATTTGGACTTTGACTCATGTAGGTTTGGATTCAAATAGAAATGGAAGACCATAAGACTTCATCAAGCTAGAAGGTTTAGTATAAAGAGAAGGTAGACTAGGCTAGTTGGAACACTTATAATTTTAGCAAAAATGCTTGTAGACTTTCTGGCATCGAAAAGCAGGGTGCTTATTTACAGACATGCTACCGAAATCTAAAATTTTGTATGAAGTAAATTCCGGTACCAACAAGAAACACGCATATTTGGATACTGGAGCGCCTTGTCCAAAGGAATAAGGTGTCACCAATACACTCTGTCAATGTGCAAAGCATGTCACTAGGAGTTTGACGCACTTTGTTAATGGGAAATGTGCATGGGGGTGACAACAAAGGGAAAAAGGATAACCACAACTCTTCCTTCAATCAATTTGGCGTAATTTATTTAGGAATAAGGAAAAATGACGGACACACAACTCATAATGATGATATTTTGGTGTAACAAAATGCCCCCTAAAGCATGAAGCTATCTAGACAAGATAGGTGGGGTGCTTTGAGATCACGTAAATTTGAGGAAAGGTGTTGAATATTGTAAATTCTAATAATATTATATTTGTACATTATTATTCCGGAGATGTTTCATCCCTCCGAGGTAACTCTATTATGTATCCGTAGATGTTTATTCCTCCGATGGTTTGTGGTAACTAGGGTTATTAGACCCAACATGTGGGGGTCGGCCCTGAGTTCATATTTTAGGGGTTATTAGACTTCTCCAGGAGAGGTCGGCCCCATTAGGGATTTTTGGTCAGTCGGGAACTAATATAAATAGAGGAGGAGAGCTCCTCATTTGACACACCTCCACAACTCAGAAAGTGGCACACTTGTGTCTGGGAGATCTGCATGTAAGGTAGAGAAGAAGGACAAGTCTTGGAGCACATCTTGTATTTTGGTTGATCATCTTATTGAGGAAATCTTTGCTGGGTTTTCTACCCCATGAGGGTTTCCCAAGGTAATTTCTGTGTCTATCTTGTGATTATGTTTCTTTCAGTGATCTTGCTAGTATATTTGGTTTAAACTTAACATGGTATCAGAGCCAGGTTGAATAGAACATCTTTCACAAGGTGAAATTATATTTCTCTCTCTCCCAAAATTAGGGTTTATGCAAAAGTTAGTATTTTTGGATTCTTGTTGCATGGCTGAATAGCCCTTCTAAAGATCTATCTTTTGAGCCTTGGATCGAGGTTTTTGGTTGGGTAGAACTCCGGGAAAGTCAAACCCTAGTTTTACCAAAAGTGTGATAAACCAGAAATTCTGTTGCAGATCCAGAAAAGTGAAAAGTTAAAGTTTTCGGGTAAGTACTACTCTATCTCTTATCTCTTGGACTCCCCCAAGAGAAGATGGCTCCAAACACTAAGCTTGAAGACAAGCTAGAAGGTATAGAAAATTTTCGAGCATGGAAATATAGAATTGGTCTCATTCTTGAAGAAAATGACCTTGCTCATTATATCAAGGATGAAGTTGCAGAACCTGAAGGAGATGAATCCAAAGAGAAGCATAGGAAGGATTTGATTAGGGCAAAGAGAATCATAGCTGATTCTATTAAAGACCACTTGATTTCCCAAGTGGCTTCCAAGAAGACTCCAAAGGAAATGTATGATTCCCTAGGAAGGATGTATGAAGGAAAGAACATCAATAGGAAGATGAACCTAAGAACTCAGTTAAAGAGTACCAAGATGCACAAAGGAGAATCCATTCAAGACTACTTCTCAAGGATCTCCCAAATCAAGGAGCAACTAGATGCCATTGGTGATACTCTTGATGAATATGAACTTGTGATGACAACTCTAAATGGTCTCACTAGACCTTGGGAGTCATTCATACAAACTATGTGTGCCAGAAAAGAAAGTATGAAGTTTGATGTAGTTTGGGAGGATTGTGTACAAGAAGAGGCTAGGGTTGCAAACCGAGAAGCCTTTCTCAAAGAAGATGACCAAGCCTTGGCCACCCATACCAAGAGAAGAAGGAATCAATCCTACTCCAAAAGGAATAGTCACAAGGAGTCTCATTCTCCACATAGATTTCAAAAGAAAAGAGGTACTATTCAAAGAAGAGATTACTCCTCTTTCCAATGTTTTTCTTGTCACAAAATAGGACACCTTGCTAGAGATTGCCCTCTAAAGAAGAAAAAGGGTTCTCATCACAAAAGACATCAAGCACATCTTGCAGAAGATGATAGTGAAGAAGAAATAGAAGAGGAAGAAAGGCCTCACAATAAAAGACCTAGAAGTGAAGAAGACGAAGAAGAAAGGACCTTCTTCAAAAGAAGATCTAGGATAAATAAAGAAGAAGATGCATAAGAATATGTTCTTTTCTCCGCACTCTCTGGATCTATAACTCCTGGAGAAGATACATGGCTTATTGATAGTGGTGCTTCAAAGCACATGACAGGTCAGAAAAATACTCTCTCAAGACTTGAGGAAAAGACTTCTCCACAAAAGGTATCTCTAGGAGATGACTTTCAATATCCCATCAAGGGAATTGGTGAAGCAAGCTACAAGCTTGATTCTGGTACCTCCATGAAAATGAAAGAAATATTGTATTTACCAGGATTGAAGAAGAACTTGTTATCCATCTCAGCATTGGATAAGAAAGGCTATTGGGTTGCATTCATTGATGGACAAGTATTAATGTGGTCCAAAGGAAAATCTATCAAGGATGCAATTATCATTGGTGAAGAAGAAGGAGGTTTGTACAAACTTAAGGGCCTTCCAGAAGCAACCCTTCTTCATGAAACCATTAGCCCAAATGAACTATGGCATAGGAGACTTGCTCACATTAACTACAAGGCACTACCTTATGTAAGTAAGGTAGTTATAGGTTTGCCAGACTTAAAGATTGATCATGATGGCACATGCAAGGCATGTGCAAAAGGGAAGAATATCAAGAACCCATTTCCTAGGAGTGAAACAAAGACTAAAAGTACCTTGGAGTTAATACACTCTGATGTATGTGGACCAATGCCCTCCACATATTTAAGTGGATATGAATACTATGTCACATTCATTGATGACTATTCAAGGAAAACCTGGATATTATTTCTGAAAGGTAAGAATGAAGTCTTTGGAAAATTCAAAGAGTTCAAGGCCTTAATAGAAAATCTCTCAGAAAAGAAAATCAAGATTCTCAAAACAGATAATGGCGGAGAATATACTTCAAAGGAATTTGAAGACTTTTGTAGATAAGCTGGAATCAAGAGGGAACTAACCACTCCCTACAGTCCCCAACAAAATGGGGTTGCTGAAAGAAAGAATAGAACTATCATGGAAGCTATAAAGACTATGATACATGATCAAGATCTTCCCATGTATCTATGGGCTGAAGCAGCCAGGACAACTGTCTATGTACAAAATAGAATTTCTCATAGTGCTCTTGAATTTAAGACTCCATAAGAAGTGTTCACAGGAAAGAATCCTGAGGTAAGTCATCTCAAAATATTTGGATGTCCTGTGTATATTCACATTCCAAAAGAAAAGAAAACCAAGTTGGATCCCTCTGGTAAGAAAGGAATATTTGTTGGATATTGTGAAACATCCAAATCTTTTAGAATTTACATACATGGTTTTCATCATATGGAGATAAGTAGAGATGTAACATTTGATGAAGAAGTAGCTATCAAGAAATCTAGGAAGTGCCAACTTGAAGAAATATATGAAGAAGATTCACCTCCTAGAGTTACAAAAGATGTACCCATCCCTGAAGATGATACACCAGAAGACCATGACATGATAAAACCTGAAGAACCCCCCATTACAAATCTATCTAGAAAAAGAAGACCATCATGGGCTAGAGACATTATTCAAGGAGCTGAAAAATATGGAGCTCCTGAAGGTTCCACTAGAGAAAGGAAGAAACCCAAGTTAGTATCCAAATATGTGGCCTTAATGTGTGATCTTGTGGATCATCAACCCACTAGCTATGAGGAGGCAAATCAAGAAAAAGAGTGGGTAGAAGCTATGACAGAAGAGTACCAGTCAATAATGAAAAATGATGTTTGGGATATAGTTCCCAAACCAAAGGATAAAAGTGTGGTTTCTTCCAAATGGATATTCAAGATAAAACATGCTTCAGATGGTAGCATTGAAAAATATAAGGCAAGATTTGTAGCCAGAGGTTTCTCTCAAAAGGAGGGAATAGACTATGAAGAAACATTTGCACCAGTTGCTAGGTACACATCAATTAGAACTATCATGGCACTTGCATCTATGATGAAGTGGAAATTACACTAGATGGATGTTAAAACAACCTTCCTAAATGGTGTCATTGAAGAAGAAGTGTACATAGAACAACCACAAGGATTTGAGGTTAAAGATAGAAGAACTCATGTATGCAAATTGAAAAAGGCTTTGTATGGATTGAAGCAAGCTCCCAGAGCTTGGTACGGAAGGATTGACAGTTTCTTAACAAGTATGGGCTTTACCAAGAGTAAAGCTGATCCAAATCTTTATCTGAAAAATATGGATGATGAACCTGTTATATTACTATTGTATGTAGATGATCTATTTCTAACAGGAAATGAGAACCAAATTATCGAATGTAAGAAGAAGCTTTCTTCAGAATTTGAAATGAAGGATCTAGGATTAATGCACTACTTCTTAGGTCTAGAAGTATGGCAAGAACTAAAAGGAATCTTTTAAAATCAAGGTAAGTATGATGTGGAGATTTTGAAAAGATTTGATATGTTGGAGTGTAAGGCCATGGCTACTCCCATGGAATCCAACTTGAAATTATTAGTTGATGACTCATCAGAATTAGTGGATGTAACTCTATATAGACAAATCATTGGGTCATTGATGTATTTAACAAATACCATACCATATATATGCTTTGTTGTAAATACCCTGAGTCAATATCTAGTAGAACCAAGGAAGGTTCACCTAATAGCTACAAAGCATGTAATGAGGTATCTAAAAGGTACATTAGATTTTGGTCTTTACTACCTTGGAAATCATGAACTTAGATTACATGGTTACTCAGATTTTGAGTGGGTAGGAAGTGTTTCAGACAGGAAGAGTACATCAGGTGGATGTTATGGACTTGGATCTGCCATGATCTCTTGGTTCAGCAAGAAACAATCCAGTGTGGCTCTCAGTACTGCTGAAGCAGAATATATAGCTGCTTGCTCTGCTAGCTGTGAAGCAGTATGGCTTCGGAAACTACTATCTGGAGTATTTGACTTAGAATTGGATCCCACTGTGATTATGTGTGACAATCAAAGTTGTATCAAGATGTTAGAAAATCCTGTATTTCACGATAATTCAAAACACATAGAGATCCGATACTTTTATATACGAGATATGGTGCAGAGAGGAGCTATTAAGCTCGAGTATGTGAGCATTGAGGATCAAATTGCTGATATTTTGACCAAACCTTTGTCTCGAGTGAAATTTGAATACTTCCGAGACTAACTTGGTGTGGTTCACAAGGACCCTCCTCGAAAGAGGGAGTAGTGTAGTCACTAATGATGAGATTGCCTCATCGACAGCAAGGTCAATGATGTGGATAGCTGTTTTAGATACTTAGACTTAGGACTCTTATACTTAGAATACTTATTTTTCTCTTACTTACTTTTACTTTACATGCTTTATTGATGTATTGATGAGGATACATGTTTTATTGATGTATCGGTGAGGATACATGTTTTATTGATGTATCGGTGAGGATACATGTTTTATTGATGTATTGATGAGGATACATATTTTATTGATGTATTGATGAGAATACATGTTTTGATGATCTTTGTATTGATAAATGGACAGATGGGGATTGTATCATCCCCGGACCTTGGTCCCTTGAATTGATCCGTAGACGTATGGTCTCCGAAAATAAAGTCCTTAGTGGACAGATGGGGATTATATCATCCCCAGAATTCGGTCCCTTGAATTGATCCGTAGACGTATGGCCTCCGAAAATGAAGTCCTTAGTGGACAGATGGGGATTGTATCATCCCCAGAATTCGGTCCCTTGAATTGATCTGTAGATGTATGGTCTCCGAAAATGAATTCCTTAGTGGACAGATAGGGATTGTATCATCCCTGGACTTCGGTCCCTTGAATTGATCTGTAGACATATGGTATCCGAGAATGAAGTCCTTAGTGGACAGATGGGGATTGTATCATCCCCGAAATTTGGTCCCTTGAATTGATCCGTAGACGTATGGTCTCCGAGAATGAAGTCCTTAGTGGACTGATGGGGATTGCATCATCCCGGAACCACTGGTTCAAAATGTATGTGATGGGGATTGCATCATCCCGGAACCACTAGTTCAAAATGTACGTGATGGGGATTGCATCATCCCGAAACCACTAGTTCAAAATGTACGTGATGGGGATTGCATCATCCCGGAACCACTAGTTCAAAATGTACGTGATGGGGATTGCATCATCTCGGAACCACTAGTTCAAAAAGTACGTGATGGGGATTGTATCATCCTCGGAATTTAGTCCCTGAATTGATCCGTAGACATATGTCTCCGAGAAAGTGGTCCTTATATTTTTTCTAAGGTTATGAGTGGACTGTATCGTCCCTAGACATGTTATGGTGTCTTAAATGATGATGTGGATACTTGTATTGGTATGGATACTTGTATTGATGATGTGTATACTTGTACTGGTATGGATACTTGTATTGATGATGTGTATACTTGTATTGGTATGGATACTTGTATTGATGATGTGTATACTTGTATTGGTATGGAAACTTGTATTGATGATGTGTATACTTGTACTGGTATGGATACTTGTATTGGTATGAATACTTGTATTGATGATGTATGGATACTTGTATTGGTATGAATACTTGTACTGATGATGTGCATACTTGTATTGATGACAATACTAATGATTGTGTAATGACGATTCTGATGATCGTGAGATGACGATGCCGATGATCGTGTGATGATGATGTTGTTGATCATATGATGACGATGATGAAGATCGTGTGATGACGATTCTGTTGATCGTATGATGACGATGCTGAAGATCGTGTGATGACAATGCTGATGATCGTTTGATGATGATGTTGATGATCGTATGATGACGATGCTGAAGATCATGTGATGACGATGCTGATGATCGTTTGATGACGATGCCGATGATCGTGTGATGACAATGCTGATGATCGTGTGATGACGATGCTGTTGATCGTATGATGATGATGCTGAAGATTGTGTGATGACGATGCTGATGATCGTTTGATGACAATGCTGATGATCGTGTGATGACGATGCTGATGATCGTGTGATGATGATGCTGATGATCGTATGACAACGATGATGTTGATGTTCCAGTAATTGGTCAAGTTACTGAAGATGATGTATTAAAGAAAGCTTCCGATGATATACAGGTGTATCATGTGTGATGTAGTCGATGACTCCTTGCTCCTACAGATGTTGTTATAATATCCTTCGCGTTAAGGGTGAGTGTTGAATATTGTAACTTCTAAGAATATTATATTTGTACATTATTATTCCGGAGATGTTTCGTCCCTCCGAGGTAACTCTATTATGTATCCGGAGATGTTTATTCCTCCGATGGTTTGTGGTAACTAGGGTTATTAGACCCACCATGTGGGGGTCGGCCCTGAGTTCATATTTTAGGGGTTATTAGACTTCTCCAGGAGAGGTCGGCCCCATTAGGGATTTTTGGTCAATCGGGAACTAATATAAATAGAAGAGGAGAGCTCCTCATTTGACACACCTCCACAACTCAGAAAGTGGCGCACTTGTGTCTGGGAGATCTACATGTAAGGTAGAGAAGAAGGACAAGTCTTGGAGCACATCTTGTATTTTGGTTGATCATCTTATTGAGGAAAGCTTTGCTGGGTTTTCTACCCCATGAGGGTTTCCCAGGGTAATTTCTGTGTTTATCTTGTGATTATGTTTCTTTCAGTGATCTTGCTAGTATATTTGGTATAAAATTAGATAAAGGACCATCAGATGAAGTATCAAACAAAGAATTATGCGGTATAATAAACACTAAGATATATGTCTCAAATCACTCATAACATAGATTCCCACCAATACATTGTAGATACATGTTAGTACTAACTGACTGGACATAATCATGTCTATTGGACACATGCGTAGATCCATGATGATATAATTACACAACCACGACCAATAAAAGAGTGGATATGTGTGATATGACTCAAAAAATACCCATCACAACCTAGGTAATATACCTAAGTTAACCTAGGGTCTTCAATACAAACCTGCAATGATATGAATCTAACCACAAGATTACAAGGTGTTGAAGTTGAACATGGTAGAAACCACTTGATTACCGGTTATTGATGTATATCGTTAACAAGTGCGAGGGAAATCATCATTAATATCAATGATCCCCAAGGTATCATAGTACAAACTGTTGAATGTGAATCAATGGGTTGACGTCGAACAATCGGTAGAATCCTTCAATCAAAAGTCAATGATGTGAACTTACTATTGAAAGTGAGGTAACCTACCATTAAGGCATGCAAGCCCAAGGTACTCGACTTGTTTCTAGGTTCAATCATTAGATGATGAGTTGAACTCAAAAAGGAAAAACCCGTCGAAGGAGGGACATGATGTTTCCCCCATCATTGACACAAAACAAGATCAAGGTTGTTTTGAGATAGATCGGACTATAGAGTGACTTTTCAGGGTAACTCGGGAGTGACCAACACAAAGAAGGGTATAATGACTGCAGAGGTTGAATCAACAACATACTTCCCTTGAACATGGAATGGCATGACTTGGCAGTATTGACATGACGAGACGAATACCAATACCTAATACAAAAAATGGTATATGAATTATTCGGATGAACCAAAGGAGTATGATGACCCATGGAATTCGTGAGACTCGAAGAAATGTAGATTATCCAAGTGGTTTGAATGAAATCCAAATGAGTGCCATGTTTAAGAGAGACTATGAACTGCCATTAATACAGGTGAATACAAACTCTTTCCTTATTCCTCATCATGAGTGATGAGTACCTCTTTGTTTATTAACGATCTTGAGGAGGATAACAAATACTTGGTATAGCTCATCCTTAGGACGAGTCCAAAATCACATGTTTAACGAACCTAAGAGAGGAGGGGTTCCTCCCTATAAGGGACCTTCAATGCTAGATTTTAATAAGTCCAAAGAAGGTAAACTCAATGTCATTTCATGTTTAGAGAGTCTGAAAGGACTAAGAATACTCCAATGAGTACTTTTTTTGTAAATTTCAGTCTCCTCACCCGAAACGGGATAAAAGAACGTGAGAGAGAACTCTTCTAGTCATGATTAAATAGAGTGTTCATTTTTTGTAAATAGTATCACTAGTCCGAAAAAGGGGTAAACTATCACCAGAAAGACAACCTTTCTAATACTTTTACAAACGTGAAAGAATCAAGTTTGCTTGGAATTTTTTTCCTAATTAGGGAGTCTAAAAAGAGCTTAAAGGAGAATTCCAGGGGGTTCCTTTTTCATAGAAGTTTCACGAGCCCAAAAAAGAGATAAAAGTTAACTCGGTGACTTATTCTCATGTATTTACAAGCATGGGAAATAACAAAGACTCGGCTCGATACCTTTTATACTTAGTTTTAATGAGCATGATAATGGTATCAAAAACACTCTAAATCCTTTTCACACTTGAAAAAGAGTACGAAATGTCAACAATAGTCTTTGCCATTGTCAAAACATCACTCACCTCCACCTGCAAGCTTCAGAACAAATTTTAGAGCTATCACAAGGATTTTAAAACAAAAATAAGATCAACTATAGCAAAAAATCCATGGAATAATAAAAATTAAGAAAATAATATTCCATTTTGATATAAAAAGGGGTGAATAGTAAAAAACATTTACCATTTCATTTTTACCAAGTTGAAAGTAGAAAAAATACCTTTCAAGCTCAAAGTTGTGGTGAATATTGCAGGAGCCTCAGTCAATCATTCAACCTCCCATCAGTTCTAGGTAATTCCACTTTCCTTTCCCTTCAAGTTCACGGTTGAAATTTTAGTTTTAACGCATTTTTTTAGTGTTTTGGGACTCATTCCATAGGGAGAATTGCGTTCCCTAGGTGATCCACTTTCCCCTTTTGGTAAGTACGTCACTCATCAGTGACATGCCTCCCCCATAGGCCAATTCCATCGTTGACATCCTGTATACAAAGAAGGGGTGCTTCGGCACGAATTGGTTCAAAAAATTGGGAATGGGGCCCAAAATATTATTTATTTTTCCATGAAAGGGATCTAATATCCTTCAATTTGATGTTTATGTGGGGCTTGACACTCAAAATGGTTCAGTGGAAGGAACATGAACATTAATTGGAAGACGTGCAAGTGACAAATGATCCTCACTCCATCAATGCTTTGAGGGAGTGTGGGTTTCTCAAGTTCTTTGATATACAGGGAATGAGATCCCAAATACAAATATTGGACTACTTGATCCACTTGTTGGATCCACACCAATAGTACTTTAGATTTGGGGCACATAGCCTCTCTTTAGACATTGAGGATATATACTTCCTGACATGATTATCCAGGCATGGGGCCCCGGTGTCACTATTCGGACCTATGGGTAGTGATCGGTCCACTAAGGATCTTATTGCATAGTTATGCACCCCAGGCACACATATGTTGGGTGGAAAAATCCCCATCAAGAACATGCAGGACCATACCTTAAGGACCGTACTATTCTCTATTGAGTGTTTGGCAAGAAGTAGGGCCCCACATCAGGATACCAAGGCCCACATGTTGTACTCCATCAAGTTCATATATCCTATGGTGTTTAACTGGTGTGAGGGGCTCATCACAAACTTGAAGGAACAATTGACCAAGTTCTGAAGAGGGGAGATGAATCAGTTTGGTTATTGCTCCATTGTGCTCTCTTTCTTCTTGGAGAGGGCTCCACTTCTTCGTCCCCAGGTTGAGATCGGTGATCTTGATCCACGTGACCCTCGTATGCAACGATGGGATCAGGTGATGGACTGTCATGGTGGAGGTAGGCCAATTATCGCCTATGGACCTACTTTTTTTAGGTGGCTACGTAGCCATCTCCTCATGGTGGATGACTATGCATACGCAAGGGAATAATTTCTAGGAGATCCATACTTGGTTCTTCGAGAGGGATACCAGTGGGGAGAGATGGGTAAGAAAAAGACACTCTTGCTTTTATATATTTTATGATTTATTTTTTATTTTTTGTATAGTACTCATATACTATGCCTTTACTTACATAAATATTATCCCATCAAGACCGACGAGATCCTCACCCATCGAGAGGTGAGGAGTGGTTTGTGAGGTGGCTTCAGTTCACTAGGAGGCTATGGAGGAGCTAGATTAATTGGAGGAGAACCTCCAGTAGTTGACCATAGGCATTACATACATCTCTATAGATGACCTTCCACGAAACTACCAACGTAGGACTGTTGGAGTTTCGGGTCGTTTTGGTTGATTACTACGCCGGGTAGCTAGGGCCATCATATGCTATCATGAGCATCATTAGTAATAGTATGGATAGACTAAGATATAATGAAATCTCAAGAGATTCATATTTTTGTATATGTGATCTACTGAAAGCCACTAGCTTCAAATATTTGTATCAATACCTTTTTTACAACATTTTTCCATACTGAATATAAAACACTATCTAGTGGTTGATACAATGTATTTTTTTAATGGATATGGATCTTATGTGTGTTTTCTTATACATTATGAATCATTCACATGTCATGTCAATTATGCATATTTGATCAAAATTCTTATGAATGTGCAATGTGCCAATCTAAAGTTAACCAACGAATCAACAACCGTGTTCATACATCTCAGGATATGTTGGTATTGATTGAACTCAAAATACCTTTCCAAGTGATGTACTCGCCAAAATAAGAGAATTAATATAGGGTCACGGATAGTGTAGACTTGTTCAAATGAAAGATGACTAGTTGGGTCAACAATCCAATCATCATGTGGTGTTCGACGACATTATTAGTTGTAGGACCTAGGAAAGCTCCTCCTGAGCTTATCAGTTCACAAGAAGGGTAATAGAGTACCCAAGCTCCCGAGGTGAGGTTATAGGTATGTCGGCTAGCGCCATTCGCAAATCCATAGAAGGTTTCCATCTGCGCATCCAGGAAGAACATGGTATAAGCGAAAATTGAGATAAGACCCTAACTCACTAAAAGAAAGTGTCACACCAAACAAAAACACACGTCATGTACAATATATACAGAGTACTGATGCAAGATAACTTAAGCATAGTACCTCTTTAGGTAGATCCCATTCCAAGGCTCCCCTAAGGATATTCCATCATAGTCAACCAAAACTCATAAGCTCCCTTTTCCAAAACACGTTTTACAATGTATGGTCCGTGCCACATGGAATCAAGTTTACCTACCCCCAACTTATCATGTTTTTGGTCGTAAGTTGGGACCAAATCACCCTCATTGAAGATATGGGGTTTTATAGATTTGTAATCTTGTGCCTTCATGTGTTTTTTATGTCATTCATTGGCTAGAGCTGCATCACAGTGGGTTTCGTTGAGTCTAGCAAAGTATAAGAATATTTATTCCTTAGCGGTTGTGTTTGGTAAAATTTCAACGACTAGTTTTAAAGATGGAATTTCACACTCAATAGGAAATAATTACTCTAGTTCATACACCAACTAAAAGGGTGTGAAACCAGTGGCATTTTTGATGGAATTTCAGTATGCCGAAAGGGCTGAAAAGAGCATCACATGCCAATTTGACTTGTGAGTAGCTACCATGCACTGAATCATGGTTTTAAAGACCTTATTGATGGCCTCTACTTGTCCATTTTATTGAGGATAGTCGGGGGTTGAGTTTTCATGATGAAATCCCAAAATGGAGTTGAATTCATCTACCATATTATTTTGGAAATGTGGTCCATGGTCTATGATGATGGCTTGTGGGACTCTGAATATAGCAATGATATGATTGAACATAAAGAGTGTGGAAGTTTCTCCATCTTCCTTGTATGAAGGCATAGCCTTGGCCCATTTGGTAAAGTAGTCTACAACGACAATGATATAACCATGCCCCCCAGCCGAGGTAGGATTACAATGCATGAAGTCAATGCCCCATTTTGCAAAGGGGCCAATAGCGATAACTGGGTGTAGTGGGGTTGGGTGTGTGTGATTTTTATGATAAAAAAAGATGGAAAGGAGGACAGTTCTTGACCGCCTCCATGCAGTATTTGAATATGGATGGCCAGAAGTATCCAACGCGTAAAATATTTTGGGTCGCATCCATCCTAGAAAGATGACCGCCACATGACCCAGAGTGGAAATCATTCAAGACATGATCGGACTCTTCGTGAGTTAAACAATGTCGTAAGATGGAATCATGTTAGGAACCCGTGTCAACCCTTCTCTTTACTTTGTTAGTATATTTTTGTTGGACGCATATGCTTTGTAAGTCATCTTGTAGTATTTGTTGATCCATAGTTTGTATTAGCCCATAGTATTGACCTATAGTATTGGACGCATAGGCTTTGTAACTCGTCCCATAGTATTATATGTCCCATGGTATTGACCCATAGTATTGGGCATAGAATTAGTATATAAGTGTGTGTTAATCCCAATGAAGGTACCGTGAAGTTATTTGTATTGAGCTTGCTCAAAGGAGGTTTCCCCCTTGAAGTGGCCTGCGATAAAAAAACGTATTATGTGATCTCATATATTGTGAATTTCATCAATTAACTATTGAAGGTTCTTCTCATCTGGTATCAGAGCACTTTCTTGGGCTCATTGGGTGAAATTTCTGCCAAAATTGTTTTTCGCATCTATTGTAGGTTCGGATCTGGGAATAATCCCTATCCACTTGTGAAGAACCTGCAATAATTAATTGATGAAAACACACAAGATAGCAGAAATAAAAAAAATCATAATCACTTTATATTGATCGTAGGCCACTTTGAAGGGGCAACCTCCTTTGAGCAAGATCAATACAAATAACTTCATGGTGCCTTCACTGGTCTCAACAAAAACTTATATACTAAGTCTAGGCACCAATACCATGGGTTAATACCATGTGTCAATACAAACCATGGGCCAATACAAAATATTGATTGACAATTACTATGGGACGACTTACAAAGCATATGTGTCCAACAATAATAAGACAAACTATGGATCAACAAATACTACGGGACGAATTACAAAGCATATGCGTCCAACAACAATATACTAACAACGTAAATAGAAGGGTTGACATGGGTTACTAACATCCCCTCTCCCTTATAAAAAGCTATGTCCTCAAAGCTTTAGATGTGGAAATTGATGCAGAATCTGAAGGAGTGGTTCCCCTGTAGCATCCTCAGGTTGCATTCTGGACCACTGGCACCTTTTGAGTTTCAGGGAGGGTGGCATGGAAGGATGTAGATGAATAAGAACCATATCAGCTGCGTGAAAAGTGTGCTCAGAACAGTACTGATCTGCTTATTGTTTTAGTTGAATTCTTGCCATGTGAAGGTTGTCCTGCAGAACGAGAAGAATTTGATCGCGGTTTTGAAGAATCAAGTCAATTGCCTGAACTGGGGAGTTGTTGAGGGTGTATGGAAGAAGAACTAGCAGTGCCTGTCCATAGACTGCTTCATATGGTATCCTTTTAGATGTGGTATTGTACCAATGGAGCGCTTCTAGGAAATCCATACAAATAGTTGTCCAAATATGTGTAGGGATGGGCAAGGGTTCGAGTAGTCCCGAAAGGAGTGTCGTTTCACCCTTGTTGACCTGGCAAGTATCACAGTCATCCACCATCTGTTGAATTGTCATTTTAAGTCCCTTCCAAAAGAAGTTACATTGTTTCTGGTCATACATTTTGAGGAACCTAGAGTGCACTGCGGATGAAGAAGCATGGACTTCATAGAAGAGATAGCCTTGTTGAATAGATTGCAACCAATTTGTAACAAGCAAAGAAATAGCTGAAAGAGAAACTGGGTCATCAAATGTGCGAGAAGGAGCATCTGCCACCATATTTTCCTTACCCTTTTTGTAAGTGATCATATAGGCATAACCCATGACTTGGATAACCCTTTTCAAGTGTGCTGGGGAGGAGACCCATTGTTCCAGTAAATTTTCCAAACTCTGGAAATCAGTCTTGATGTAGAAATAATTCCCTAATATGTATGGCTACCACTTCTGTACTGCATGCAAAATAGCCAGCATTTAGCTGAGATGTAGATGCGGCTAAATTCTTACCGGAAAGGCGACAAGCCCACTGGTTCAGCAAGGATACCTACAGATATATCCAAGGATGTAGGGGAGACCATTGATGGGTGAATCTAAATGGAATGGAGTTGAGCGATGACACCATGTGAATTCTTCTTAAGGATCTTTTCCAGGCGATGTGAATTGGTGATGCGGAGAGACCCTTGTTGTAAGCCCTTAAATTTGTGTTGTTTCCCATTGACTGAAAACTAAATCCAAATTTCAACAAAATCCCATAAGATGGGGCCAAGTGTGTGTAACCATTGAACGCCCACAACCACATCACATCTTCCTAGGGACAAGGAAAACATGTCAGAGCGCAGGTTATAATCTTCCAGAGAGATATGCACATTGTGACACTTCCCCTTTCAAGGTAAGGTGCCCCCATTGGCAACCATGACTTCAAAGTTGGAGCAAGGATGGACAAAACAGTCAGCATGTTTGGCGATCTGAGGGTCAATGAAGTTATGAGTGCTACCAGAATCAATGAGTATTGTAAGAGGAAGCTTCTTGAAGTAACCCCTGACCCGCATTGTTTGGGGGATGGTGACTCCGGGCAAAGCATGGAGAGATATGTCTGCTTGCTCATCCTGAGATGGAGGGTCAATAGGAGGCTCCTGAATGTCAACCTAATCATCCATTGTATTTGGAGCTTCTTCACCAATTTTAGAGGCAGGCAGAGAATCCATATCCAAGAGATAGATCTTTTGTTGAAAACATCTATGTCCCCGAGTGAATTTCTCATCACAATTATAACAAAGCCCTTTTTCTTTGCATGCCTTCATCTTCGTTTCATACAAATGCTTGATAGGAGTTGGTCGAGGAGCTAGCGGGGTTGGAGGTCGTTGAGAACCCATATTTCGAAAGGGAACAAAAGTGGGTTTCGAGCGTTGTTGGGCTGCAATCTTGTCTTCTGCCAACTTAGCCAACCCTAGGACTTCCATCATTGTGTTGGGACATAACATTTTAACCTCTTACTGGATTTCATCCTTACGACCACTGATAAAACAACTCCTGTACAATTCATCAGACAATCCTTCTGTGTGATTGTTTAGTTTCTCAAATTTTGTTTGATACTCTCTCACAATGCCACTTTGACGAAGTTTAGTGAGTGCTCCGATGAAGTCATCAAAAGCACTAGGACCAAATCTTTGCAAAAGGAGTTGGCAAAAATCTGTCCATTTTGGCTCGTCATGAGCCTTGATGTACCAGAGGTACCATTGAAGGGCTTCCTGTTCCAAATGAAAGGATGCAAGTGGAAATTTTTGGACATCAAAAGTATTATGTAGACTGAAATACTGGTCTGCATGATAGATCCATCCAGTCGAATCAGTACCATTGAAGCAAGGAAATTCAAGCTTCGGACCACGAAAATTGCTGGAAGAGAACCCATTGGCTGTAGAATATTCTTACTGTCGGTTATTGTTCATGGTTGAATGCTGAAGATGGAGGCTAAGAAATTTTTCATCCAGATCATGGAGATTGGTTTGGATGGCTGCAAGTGCTTCCTCCATGGTTTTTTCTCCTACATGGGTTACAACTATAACCAGGAGATTTTTTTTTTTTTTGGGGGGGGGAATGGATAGAAAAACAAAAACAAAAGCTTATTTAGTAAAGGGAAATTTGGATTTGGGAAAAACTCGGAGGGGTAATTGGGATTTGACTAGGTTTTGGACACTTTCTGATGGATAGGGAAGCAAAAATGGGGATTTCATAAGCGGGGTGAAAGAACGAAAAATTTTGGCAGAGAGAGACAAAGAAGCAGAATTTGGAAAGGAACACTGTGGTGAAATTTGAGGGTGATTGGGTGAAAATCGAAGGAGTTATGGCAAACCCTAAAAATAGACAAATGTGGGATTTCTGGTTTTGGGAAGTGGAATTTGGGATAGGTTCCTCAGGAATGAAATATGCAGAATGGGATGACAGGGGTGTCAGGGAAGTTTCAAGGGAAACGAAGTGAAAACAAGGAGATATGGCCAAAAAAATGATTTTTTTTTCCAGAATGGAGCGGCTACAGCGCAGAAGGGATCTGAAACATATATATCTGCAACGGTGTGATTGGAAACAGAGGGATCTGAAATGGCGTCGAATGGATCGAAAATGGATGGATCTGAAATAACTCTGAAATGGTTGGATCTGGAATGGATTTCAGAATGGATCTAGAACGGCTTTCAGAATGGATCTAAATGGATGGATCTGAAACGACGTGGTAGTGATCGGCAACAGTTTCACTGAAAATAGATATGGACCCTAGGTATGTGTGGCTTCCTAAAAGTTCAGGGGTTTCACTTAGCCACCAATGCTATCTGACGACTTGTGTATTAAGGAAATACCCCTCACTCCACGACTCAGGTAAAACTGATAACCGCTTTTCCACAAACGACAACTCTTGGTTTACCTCACGGGTGGGAACTAGTCAATTAGGTAGGGGTCGTTGCCCTTTTCACTGGTAGGTCCTCTCAATGGGCCAGATACTTTGGGGTTCTTGTGGTACTCCTCAGAATTATTTTTAGGGCTTATGCCCAAGTGCTTCCCACAGTTAAGCGGATAGGGATTATTCCTAGATCCAAACTTGCAACAAATGCAAAAAAAAAAAAGTTGGTAGAAATTCCACCTAACGAGAACAAGAAAGTGCTTTGATACCGGATGTGAAGAACCTACAATAATTAATTAATGAAAACACACAAGATAGCAGAAATAACATAACTTAGAATCACTTTTATAATGATCACAGGCTACTTCGAGGGGGCAACCTCCTTTGAGTAAGCTCAATACAAATCACTTCACGGTGCCTTCATTGGTCTCAACACAAACTTATATACTAAGTCTAGTCGCCAATACCGTGGGTCAATACCATGTGTCAATACAAACCATGGGACAATACAAAATATTGATCGACAATTACCACGGGATGACTTACAAAGCATATGTGTCCAACAATAATAAGACAAACTATGGATCAACAAATACTATGGGACGACTTACAAAGCATATGCATCCAAAAACAATATAATAACAAAGTAAATAGAAGGGTTGACATGGTTTCCTAACACCGCTTAACTGTGGGAAGTACTTGGGCATAAGCCCTAAAACTCATTGTGAGGAGTACCAAAAGAACCCCGAAGTATCTAGCCCATTGAGAGGACCTGCTAGCGAAAAGGGCAACGACCCCTACCTGATTGACTAGTCCCACCCGTGAGGTTAACCAAGAGCTGTTGTTTGTGGAAAATAGGTTATCAATTTTACCTGAACTGTGGAGTGAGGGGTACTTCCCCAATACACAATCCTCCAGATAGCATTGGTGGCCGAGTGAAACCCCTTAACCATTAGGAAGCCCAGCGTACCTTGGGTCCATATCTATTTCCAGCTGCACTATTGCGATCCATCTATTACCGATCACTTTCGTGCCATTGCAAATTCATCGGTTGCCAATCATTTTTGCGTCGTTGCAAATGCATCTGTTGTCGATCATTTCTGTATCGTTGCAGATCCATTTGTTTCTGATCACTTCCGCGTCATTGCAGATCCAGCCATTTCAGATCCATTCTCAAAGTCGTTTTAGATCAAGCTGTTTTCGATCGATTCTGAGTCATTTCAAATCCCGCCATTTTCGATCCATTCTGCATATTTCATTCCTAAGGACCTTATTTCAAATTCCACTTCCCAAAACCAGAAATCCCACATGTGTCTATTTTTAGGGTTTTCCATAACTTCTTCGCTTTTCACCCAATCGCCTTGAAATTTCGCCACCATGTTCATTCCCTATTTCTTCTTCTTTATCCCCCTCTGACAAATTTTTCCATTATTTCACCTCACTCCTGAAATCCTCATTTTCTACTTCCCTATCCATTCAAAAGTGTCCAAAACCTAGTCAAAACCCAATTACCCATCTGCGTTTTCCCAAATCCAAATTTCCCTTTACTAAATAATCTTTTGGTTATGTTTTTCTATCCATTCACAAAAAAAAGAACTCCTGGTTATGGTTTTCACCTGCGGAGGAGCACAAACCATGGAGGAAGCACTTGCAGCCATCCAAACCAAACTCCAGGATCTGGATGAAAAATTTCTCGGCCTCCATCTTGAGCGTTCAGCCATGAACAACAAACTATAGTCTGAGTCTTCATCAAACAAAGGGTTATCTTTTTCGAGAAATTTCTGTGGTCCGAAGCTTGATTTTCCTCGCTTCAATGGTAATGATCTGACTGGATGGATAAACCAGGCAGAACAATATTTCAGTCTGCATAATACTTTTGATGTCCAAAAATTTCCACTTGCATCCTTTCATTTGGAACAGGAATCCCTTCAATGGTACCATTGGTACATCAAGGCTCGTGACGAGCCAAAATGGACAGATTTTTGCCAACTCCTTTTGCAACGATTTGGTACTAGTGCTTTTGATGACTTCACAGGAGCACTCACTAAACTTCGCCAATTTGGCACTGTGAGAGAGTATCAGACAGAATTTGAGAAACTATCCAATCACACAGAAGGATTGTCTGATGAATTCTATAGGAGTTGTTTTATCAGTGGTCTTAAAGATGAAATCCACTTAGAGGTTAAAATGTTCCGTCTCAACAGAATGATGGAATTCCCAGGGTTGGCTAAGTTGGTGGAGGACAAGATCACAGCCCAACAACGCTCCAAATCTACTTTTGTTCCATTCATAAATATGGTTTCTCAACGACCTCCCATCATGCCAACTCCTCACTCCACTCCTATCAAGCATTTTTCTGAAGCAGATATTCTAGCACGTATAGGAAAATGGATTTGTTATAATTGTGATGAGAAATTCACTCGGGGACATAGATGTGTTAAGCAACAACTCTATCTATTAGATGTGGATTCTTTGCCTGCCTCTGAACTTGGTGCAGAAGCTCCAGATACAGTGGATGATCAGGTCGACATTCAACAGCCTCCTATTGACCCTCTGTCTCTGGATGACCACCCAGATATATCTCTCCATGCTTTAGTTGGAGTCACCACCACACAAACAATGCGGGTCATGTGTTACTTCAAGAAGATCCCTCTTACAATACTCATTGATTCGGGTAGCACTCATAATTTCATTGACCATCAGATCGCCAAACAGGTTGATTGTTTTGTCCATCCTTGCTCCAACTTTGAAGTCATGATTGCAAATGGGGGCACCTTACCTTGCAAGGGGAAGTGTCACAATGTGGGTATCTCTCTGGAATATTATAACTTGTGCTCTGACATGTTTGCCTTGTGGTTATGCACACTTGGCCCCATCTTATTGGATTTTTCTAAACTTTGGATGCAATTTTCAGTCAATGGGAAACAACACAAATTTACAGGCTTACAACTAGGGTCTCTCCGCATCATTATTTCACATCGCCTGGAAAATATCCTTAAGAAGAATTCATATGGTGTCATCGCTCAACTCCATTCCATTTAGATGCACCCATCAATGGTCTCCACTACTTCCTTGGATATATATGCAGGTGTCTTTGCTAACCCAATGGGATTGTCTCCTTCAAGAGACCTTTACGACAAGAATTTAGTCGCATCTACATCTGAGAAGGAAATTATGGCTATTTTGCATGCAGTACATAAGTGGCAGCCATACCTATTAGGGAATTATTTATGCATCAAGACTGATCACCAGAGTCTGAAAAATTTCCTAACACACCTGAAATGGCATAGCCAACTCATGGGTTATACCTATGCGATCACTTACAAAGACAATCTGGTGGCAGATTCTCCTTCTCGCACATTTGATGACCCAATTTCTCTTTCAGCTATTTCTACGCTTGTTGGAAATTGGTTGCAATCTGTTCAACAGGGCTATGTTTTCTATGAACTCCATGCTTCTCCATCGGCAGGGCACTTTGGTTTCCTCAAGCCGTATGATTGGGAATAGTGTAACTAATTTTGGTTGGGACTGAAAATGCCAATTCAACAGATGGTGGCTGACTGTGATACTTTCTAGGTCAACACGGGTGAAACGACACTCCTTCTGGGACTGCTCAAACCATTTCCCATCCCTACACAGATTTGGACAGTTATTTCTATGGATTTCCTTGAGGTGCTCCGTGGGTACAATACCACATCTAAAATGACACAATATGAAGCATTCTATGGATAGGCACCTCCAGTTCTTCTTCCATACACCCTCAGCAGTTCCCCAGTTCAGGAAATTGACTCGGTTCTTCGAAACCACACCCAGATTCTTCGCATTTTACAGGAGAATCTTCACATGGCAAGAATTCGAATGAAACAACATGTTGATCATCACCGTTCTGAGTGCACTTTTCAAGTAGGTGATATGGTTCTTCTTAGTCTACATCCTTCCAAGCAATCCTCCATGAAACTCAAAAGGCATCAACTTCTCTCTCAATCTATCATAGAGGTATTAATTCAGTGGCACGGAATGCACCCAGCAGATGCTACAGGGGAACCACTCCTTCAGATTCTGCATCAATTTCCACCTCTAAAGCTTTGAGTACAAAGCGTTTTCTAAGGGAGAGGGGATGTTAGTAACCCATGTCAACCCTTCTCTTTACTTTGTTAGTATATTGTTGCTGGACGCATATGCTTTGTAAGTCAGCCCATAGTATTTGTTGATCCATAGTTTGTATTATCCCATGGTATTGACCCATAGTATTTGACGCATATGCTTTGTAAGTCGTCCCGTAGTATTATATGTCTCATGTTATTGACCCATAGTACTGGGAATAGACTTAGTATATAAGTGTGTGTTGATACCAATGAAGGTACCGTGAAGTTATTTGTATTGAGATTGCTCAAAAAAGGTTGCTCCCGCGAAGTGTCTTGTGATCAATAAAAGTATTCTGTGATCTCATATATTATGCATTTTATCAATTAACTGTTGCAGGTTCTTCACAAATAAATGCCACGATGATATAGAGTGTCATCGATTATTAGGTAATATTTCTCATGGTGATGGATACGATGGCATTCATCGAGAGATAAGTGAGGTCCAAAGCATTGTGTTTGGAGATACAAGGTGATATCTCCGTAGCAATGATCTAAAGTAATAATAAAAAATAATGAATCGTAGGGGAGAGAGTCAATGGGCTTAGATTCGTGATCAATATGGGGAATATCGCAAATGAGCTCTGTGAATACTAATGAATTTTTAGATGTAGCATTTTGAAATTGGAGATCAAATTATTGGAGAATCATGATCTAGTGTGAGCATTTTCCCCCTAGTACCTGATGTGTTAGGACGTGGTACATAGGGTTAGAATAAACGATGATAGTAGTAGTCCGCAGAAAAAAATAGTGACGGAACTTCTGGACATCGATGATGACTGCCAAAGATAACTTCTCGACATGTGAATAACGAGTTTCAGATTCTATGATACCCTTACTAAGGTAGTAAATCGTATGCTCCTATGCGTTATTATCCTCCTACATGATAACCATGCCAATAGTTAAGGTAGAGGCATCAAGATAGAGGATGTAATCCTTGGTGTAATATGACAGTTGTAACATGGGTGCATGGGTAATAGCGTGCTTGATATTGTCAAAGGAACTTTGGTCATAGTCATACCAAATAAATGGGACATCATTTTTTAACAATCGCATAAAACCCCGTGTCTTTTGGGAAAAATTACACACGAAATGACGCAGGTAGTTTGCCTTCTCGTACAAAATTTGAAGTTCTGTAATGTCCATAGGTGGGGGTACGGATACAATGGCCTCTACCTTGAGGGGATCAATGTGGATCTCATCTTTGGAAATGATGAATCCAAGGAGACATCCAGACTCCACACAGAATACACACTTATGGGGACTTAAATGGATATTGTACCGTCAACATCTGAGAAACACAATCGTTATATGATCGATGTGAAACTCACGATGATTTGAATGAGTGAGAAAATAATCGAGGTAGTTTTCCACAAAATACTTGATATCGTTAAAGGAATATGACATGGTTCGTCGAAATGTGGCACCATCATTTTTAAGGACAAAAGGTAATTTTCAATATGCAAACATACCCCATGGGAAGATGAAAGAAGTTTTATGTTGATCGGCTAGGTGGATCTAAATATGATTATAGCCAGGGAAGCCATCCATGAATGATAAGATTACGCTTTCGGCATAGTTTTCAATAATTTGTTCGATAAATGGGGTAGGGTAATTGTCCTTAGGACAAGCCTTATTGAGGTCCCTATAATCAATGCAAACTCTGATGTTTCCTTGTTTTTTTGTAACCGGGACGACATTAGAGACCCAATACCTCAAGGGGACAAGATAAATGAGCCCAGATTTCAAAAGCTTTTCAATATCAGCTTTGATGGCCACAGTCTTTCTAGGTGCACTAGATGGATTTTTTGTCGGATAGGTTTTGCGTCAGGATATGTTTTGATTTCATGCATGATGATAGCAGGATCAATCCCGGGCATTTATTCGTATTTCCATGGAAATACATCGTGGAACTATTTAAATAAGGCCATATAAGTCTCAATTTTATTGGGATAACTAGTTTGGCCAATGCGGATATGTTCCATGACTCATGGTTTTACTGAGATGTCTAAGGTGGTGGTAGACGTGATGTTTTCCAAATTCCCTTCGGTTACCATATCTTGGATAAGAATAGGATATTGAGGGTTAGGAAAGACATCTGGTGAAACGATAGTGTGAATCGTATTCTCTACCATGTATGTAGCTAGGGTTTTCACCTTAGATCGTGCTAAAGAGCACCTACTAAGGATTCAAGAACCCTTAGCAACAGTTCAATAATGGGTAGAAAATGATATGTAAAACAAGTAAAAACTAAGCATTAAAATGTAACATGTGCATATGATAACATAAAAATAAATCTAAAATACAATAGTAAATACTAAACAACCATGAGGAACTTAGTAAATAAAATTTGATATTTTTTGTATTAATGGGAAAACAAGGGTTTGCAATGGTTTTACCTCAAATGGTGAGGTTTCTAGAGTCCTTGCAGCAGTACAAGAGTAGTGAACCAGTGCTCCAGAGTTCTTGTCTCTTCTCCAAATGCTCAATGTTAGCCAAAACTCAACTAGAATGGTGAACTCAAGCTCAAGGTGATAGGCTAGGGTTTAGTATGAATTTTGGTAGCATAAGGTTAGAGTGATTGATCATGGATGTGAAATGGGGGGCCTCCATCACCTTTTTATAGATATTTTGGGTAATGAAGTATTGGCCCATGGTTTTAGGAAACCAATGGTATTGGTAAATGGTTTTATGGTTTTTTCCTTTGACTTTTTCCCTTTTTATTTTATTTTTTGGGAATTTTTTACCCTTTTTTGAGGGGTTTTGACCTTTTTGAAGGAATTTTATTAATTTGAGGAGGGAAATAATTATTTTTTCCTTTTTGGTGACCATTTGAGGGTTTTTTAGGGTTTTGGAGGCCAAAATGGTAGGAAAAGTGGACAAATGGGTTATGTGACTAGGGAGATGAGCTAGTGAACAATTTTTGGGTGTTAACAAATTGCCCCTTGATGTGTGAGGGCAAGAGCTCAATGTATGGCTGATAGACATCATAGGTTCTATCATTTTCCATGGGTATGAGCATTGTGACGGAGGAGAGCATAAATTGGATGGAGACCGGAACACGTGCTCCATACACATTGCAAAGACTAAAACTAAAAAATACATAACCTCAACAATGAATGAGGAATAATCTCAATATATGGACGAGAGGGGAATACCCATGCTCGTATCAAGATATACAAATAATAATTAGGCCAAAAAGAGGACCTGAACAATACATGGAGAAATGATGTGTACATCATAATGGTCCAGAGGGGACACAAATCTGGGACATACTCATGGTCTGGACATGAATGATCTGAAGAATTGGTACATGGAAACAATGGCAATCATACTAAATGTGGTACCATAAAAACCGATGCTCTATTGGATCTTAAGGTGTCCAACAAATGGATGGACTCAATGACTGAGAGTCAGAATCTCAAGGGTACATTGAACTGCATCTGAATTGGGTACTCGAGGAAGCATATAACTGGGGTGCTTCTGAATACTGTCGCCAAGCGCAACCCAGATATCCTCGAGAAAATATAAATGAGGGCTTCCAAATAGACTCACCAATGTGCTAGAGTCAAGGGACATCTAGGGTCTTCGACCAATAAATGAAGGGGACAATACCTTACACAAATCTCAACAGTGTGATCATGGTGTTGAGGTCGAGCACTTGAGAAACAACCATTCAGAGAGGGACTAAGGACTCCTCTCAAAATGGTTCATATGCACTCACCACTGATAGTGATGAGTCCAAGGCATAGGGACCTCTGGGTATGTCCTCTGGAATAGATGGGTTGGCGTCGACAGAGGGAGACCTAGAACTACCAAGGAAATAATTTTTCCTTGATAAGAGCGCTAGGTGTACAACCAAAAGGTGATAGTACTAATGGACTGTGGGGGGGGATACAAGGGTCACAGAGTGGGGGAATTAAACTTTCTTTGTTTAGAGTATGATGGAAAGGTTGACCTGGCAGCATATGAAACTGGCTTCGGGGAAGAATATCATAAGTTAAGGGATCAGAGGTTATGACTATGATGGGGGAGACTCAGGGGGAAACTGATGGGTGATATCGGGAGACTCGAAGGGTGACACATCATAGAATAATATGAGCAAAGGGGGCCAAACTGGGGAGGCTTCCATAATGGTGGGACTAGATATTATCTGTCGTGGTGCCAAGAGGAACTGTTTGGGCCTTCTTTATGGTTTAAAGAGATCAAAGAAGAGATATAAGTGTGCTCGAAATGGTACTATCGTGTGGATTTGTACAAGCCCATGATAGTGTATGCTTGTGTGTGTTTTCAATTTTAACGAGTCTAAAAGTGATAAGAAGACTCTGAAATGGTGGAGATGTACCATCATGTGGATTTATACGATCCCGGGAGGGTGAGTGCTCATGGTTGCTTCCAATTTTAGAGAGATAGAAAGCAAATAAGAAGACTCCAAGAGGTTATTTTTCGTGAGTTAGTCTCCAAAGCCCCAAAACGCATGAAAGTATTGAATGAAGAAATCTTCTAGCCGATGTGACTAGAGTATTATGTTTTAGTAATTAGTCTACTAGGTCCGGAAAATGGTTAAATGTATACCAGATAGATGCCCTTTCAAATATATTTAGCGACCATGAAAGGAAGCAAGATTCTTCGGTGATCTTTTCATTCTTTTAGGAATAAAAAAAGAGCTTAACAGAAACTCCCTAAGTGCCTTTTTCGTAAAGGAATTGCTCGGCCCGAAAAAGGGATAAAATTATACTGAAAAAATATAATGGCCAGGCAAGGAGGAAGTCTTCAATCAAGGGATAATTATGAGAACCAAGAATGACGGTGGAGGGGAACACTGATGGGGCCTCCTTTCATTTTGATGAATGGTGTAAAAATAATGCAATGACTGCAGTATGGATGGAGCGGAGGGATCATGGATAGGAGTGATGCAAAAAATGGCAAAACATGACCGCGACTAGTGTGAAAAGCAAATTGAGGTGGCGAGGGGCATGGTAAAAATGCCTGAATTTTTTTTTAGTGAGAGCGAGAAATTACCTCAAGCATCATCACTGGCATGGAAATCTGCATCCGGTGGTGCAAACGGTGTGAAAAACGGACGTCATATGAATTTGGAATGGTCGAAGCAAAAAGTAGGGGAAAATGGCTATAAATAGAAAAGGAAACCCACCTCCACATGTCATTTTCACTGTGCAAATTGGGAGGAGTGTGGAGGGGCCCTGAAGAGAAAATTCATATTTCTCTCAATTCAACCGGTGAAATTGCGTTCTGCGACTTGTAGGTAAATCTTGTAGTGTTTTATGATGTTTTTGATGCATTTTTGGGGGGATTTGCTCCTCCAGGGAGGCATTCCAAGCTCAGCTTGGGCACCATTGCTACAAAGCGCAGGTTTTGAGGGAAAACCCGCACTTCAAAGCGTGGCTCTAGGCCTGATAGCCGTGCTTGCAGAGCGTGGCTCTAGGCTTGATAGCCGTGCTTGCAAAGCGCAGCTGTGGGCCTTACAATCGTGCTCTGAAGCGTGGATTTTCTGGAGAAAAGCACGCTTTCAGGGCACGCCTGTGGGGCCCACGAGTGCGCTCCAGGGGCATGCTTTTCAAGGAGAAAAGCATGCTCTAGAGTGAACCTATGAGGAAAAAAGGTGCTCTTTGAAGCATGTTTCTTTTCCTAAGTGTAGGTGCGTCAATCTAGAGGAGATCAAGGTAGGGTTGATATGATCCTGATTGTTGTTTTGTCGTTTGAATGATAGGATGCCGAGGGTTGCTTGGAGAGAATGTGAGCTCGGAAACGTGATGGAGGCGATCTAGGATGATGAGGATGTGCAGTATAGCTTGGCTCGTTGTGGACTACTAAAGCTCACACAGGTTCCTTTGATGTACTTGTCCAAGTTTTTATTGAACAAGTTGGTCGGGTTTTGGGATGCGGATGCAAAGGCATTCATGATACAAGGTGAGCAGTAAGAGATCACCCTCGCAGATGTGTACTTTTTGAATGGGATTCCCCAGTTGGGAATGATTGCGGACACCCTCTCGAGGAGGCCAGGGGATGTGTCCATGGAGGACTTACTAGAGATACATTGTTATGCCACAGCGCATGTGCAAGACAACGCTCTATTGATCTATGACATTAAGAGTGTGGAGACTCGAGCTATTGCGGCACTGGTGGTGTGCATACTGGGGTTGAAGGCACCCCACTGGGTCTTAGGGGGACTGTTATAGGTCAAATATGCACTTCTCCATTTGTGATCACATTGCTCTATCGATCACACAAAAGGACACCATGGATGGAACAGCTAGGTTGACCTGGATGAGTTATGGTTGGAACTAAACTGTTCAACTAAGAATCTTACTGTTTCTACTGATTTCACCACATGTGCACTACTATTGGTATAGTAAACCAACGCACAACTTAAAAGATGTGTTTCTTTTCTCAAGTACAACCAGCGCACACCTTAAAAAATGTTGCAAACGGTGCTAGTGGCGTGGGTCTTGTCCGGTACCTATTATGGTTGGGGCCAGATGTACTTGATGGTGGTTCAGCATGAGCTGAACAAGGTGAGCCATGTTGGAGGGGAGTTTTGTTTTCCCTCGTTTCTCTACTCATTTTTCTTTGATCGAGTACTGACACTATGACCACATAGAGTAGTACGTGATGAGGGGGCCACTAAGATGCGGATGTGGCGATGGGGCAAGATGATGACTTGCGGGGGTGGAGGGCTGGTGGGTTGTTTATTTACTGAGGAGTTGTTCACTTAGTGGATTCAGCTTTTGGTGGTGATCGATGACTACCCGTATTATAGGATGGACTACAGAGGGGATATAGATCTACCTTGGCCTCCTGGTTAGGCTTGGGGACCAAATGGTATGTTTTTGCTTTGTGTACAGTATCATGTTGTATCTACTCGATAACATGTATGATAGCTAGACAATTTTATGACACGGATGATCTGTTGTTTCTTGTGAAGATGTGGGACCGCAGCCTTCGAGAGGATACCGAGAACAGAGGGTTCGTGTAGAGGGAGTATACTCTCTTGGGTGTGGACAGGTTCGACAGCGGAGTAGTTTGGCGATTTTGGAGGCTTTGTAGGTCAGGATTGACCATCTTGTGGATGGGGTGGTGGAGGATGGCTGGCAGCATTTAGATCAGGACTTGATCGATGTATGCTATGGTGCTCCACGAGAGTGGAGGCCTATTATGAGGTGCATTGTGATGGTGGATGAGGTGGTGAGAGCCATGGAACGGGGGGATGCCCCCCTATTATGGTGATGCGGAGGCTGAGACAGATTCTGATGAGGAGGAAGAGGAATTCGAAGAGGAAGAGGAGGAGGAGGAGGAGGAGGAGGAGGAGGAGGAGGAGGAGGAGGATGGTGATGACGACGATGATGATGGAGATGACTCTGATTGACCAAGCAGTTGATGGAACTTCCCCCATGCAATGGGCATGGGAATTTTGTATTCGGTTGTATTATATAACAAGGACGTTGTTGGGGCTCCTCTATGTATGTATGTAAATGGGGTACTATGGGTGCAATGACATTTCTATGATGATATATATATATATATCCATGTGGATGCAACTTATGATGATGGCTTCTTTTTGTTTTTTATGATGTTATATGCCTATATGATGTTTATATGCATGTGGATGATATGATGATGCATGTTTATGGTTTACTTCCTACATGTTGTGATTTATGTGCCAGTCTAGAATATTGTTAGCCATTTGGTCTGCTACACTATTTTGACTTCTTGGGACATGAGTGAAAGAAATGGATTCAAATTGTCTGATCATTTGTTTAGTGTGCAAGAACTTTCTAAAAAGGAAAGGATCCCATACCTGGTAAAATTTGTTGAGTTGGGCGACAAGAAGCTGGGAGTCAAGGAACACATGAAGCTGACTTATACCAATGTGGAGGGCAGTAGTCAAGAGACCCGTCACAAAATCGTACTCAACCTGGTTATTGGTAGAATCACGTATGCACACTCCTTCGAGGTGGATCAACTCATGTGAGGGGGAATATAATACACAAGTTGTGGAGGCGAGGTTTGGAGACCAACGAAATGCACCGTCGACAAAACCGACATAGTATGGTGGAACAGGATCCATCTGTGCTCACGCAGGGAAGAAAAGTTTAAGGTTCTAACTGAAAAAAAGTAAAAACCAAGAAAGGAATGAAACTGTGCAACATGGACTTGTGGGTCCAAAAAGTGCTAAGGGTAAAAGCGTTTGAGATACAACCCATTACGAGGTTTGCGCAAGGGGTTTCTCTCAGAATCGGTGAGGATGTATGCCCCATGTCCTAGGTAGGTGTGGACGATGTATGGGCCTTGCCACATGGATTAAAATTTTAATTTACTGGTCTTGTCATGTGCTTGGTCATAAATGAGGACAAGATCTCCTTCTCGGAAATTGCGTGGGTGGAATTGCTTATCATATCCGACTTTGGAACGGTTCTTTGCAGCCTCAATGGTTTGTAAGGTTGTTTAATGATCTTCGTTGGACTGTTCCAAAAGGATTAAGAATTTATCAAGCAGTGAGGTTTCTGGGAGGATTTCAATAGCAATATGTAATGCGAGAATCTGACATTCGATGGGAAGTATAGAATCGACACCATGAACCAAGTGAAAAGGGGTAAAACTCGTGGTGGTCTTAGTAGATGTATGATAAGCCCAAAGTGCAGGAAATAGAATATGGTTCCAGTTGGACTTGTGGTGGTTCACAGTGCATTGAAGGATGGTCTTCATAATTTTATTAATAGCCTCTGCTTGGCCGTTCCCTTGAGGGTAATAGGTGGAGGTGTATTGGTGTTCAAATTTGAGAAAAGTCGACAACTCCTTTCAGACGGAGTCCTCAAAATGTTTTCCATACTCAGAGACGAGTTGCTTTGGGACCCCAAACCGAGTAATGATATGGTTAAAAAAGAAACGGACTACAGTTTCAACTTTGCAGTTAAAATTAGGCATGGCCTCGACCCATTTGGTGAAATAGTCGACAACCACAAGGATGTATTTATGGTCATTCACTGAGCGGGGCTGACTCTCCGTAAAATCAATGGCCCATTTACAGAAATGGCTAGTGGTGATAACTAGATGGAGGGGGGGATAGATGGGTCCTTGCCTTGGGGGCAAAGAGATGGAAATTTTTGCATTGTTTGACTGTTGTGATGCAATCATTAAAGAGTGTGGGCGAAAAATACCCTACGTGGATAACCTTTTGAGCAGTGGCCATCCCTGAGAAATGATCGTCGCAGGATCCACTATGAAAATCATTGAGAACTTGTTTAGCCTTGTCTCGAGTGAGGCATCAATGTAAAATGGTGTCGACACCCGCGTCGGTACAGAACATCGCCAAGGAGGAGATAATGCGAGGCATGATGGTGTATGCGACAACGATCATCGCGTCTGATATTGGATCGAAACTTTTGTGTGTGGAGGTACACTAGGATGTCGTTGTACCAGGGGTCATCCGAAAAAATGATAAACAAGTGGTCGTCAGGTAAGATGGTATTGATTGGTGGTGACATATATGAAGATGGTAAATCCGTCATGAGTTGTGCCAATGCAAGGGCTTTGGTACTCTTGGGGGTAGTGAACATGAGGTCGTATTCTTGAAGTATGATGACCCATTTAGCCACATGACATTGAAGAAGGAAGCAACTCAAGACATAGACCATGGGGTTGGAGTCTTCCACAACTGTAGTTTGGTTTAATAAGTTATACTGATTAGCCTTTTGGGTTGAGAAGACAACGACAAGGAACAAATTCTCCTCATGGGGGTAACGTAGTTGTCGGATGGATAAGTTCTGGCTCACATAATAAATGACGTGTTCTTGTCCTGCACTATATTCTTGAACGAGCACCCCCGAAATGGCGTAGTTGGATGCCTAAACGTAAAGAATAAAATCCTTTGAGAAATCAAGAGGTGAAATCAATGGGGTGTTAGTCAAGGATTTTTTGAGGGCTTCAAAAGATGCTTGCACTTGTTCATCCAAAATGAAAGGAATGTGGGTATGAAGCAAGCAAACGAAACCATGAAATATAGTAGCATAGTATGGAATGAAGCAATGGAGAAAGTTGGATTTCCCTTGAAGACTCTGTAATTGGCATAATGTATGTGGGGATGGGAGGTCAAGGATGGCTTGAACCTTCAACAGGTCGACGAAAATTCCTTTTTGGGAAACTATAAAACCCAACAACCGGCCTGCAGAAACGCAAAATACACACTTGAGGGTGTTCAAGTGAATTCTATACTTGCGACAACGCATAAAAACTTGTCGGAGGTCGTTTATATGGTAGGACCATTTCTTGGATCGAGCCATGAGGTCATCTAGGTAGACCCAAATGTATGAGACAAATCATGAAAGAAATATGTCATGACTTGATGGAATGTGGCACCAGCATTTTTAAGACCAAAAGGCATGACACGGTAGGAAAAGTGTTAAGATTTAATATGCTAAGACAGAAAATAGCATCATTACATTCCATTTCACAACAATAGCATATACAGGATCACTGAAGAAACAACAAGCATAGCATAAACACAAGAGACACAAATTTATCCTGGGAAACCCTCATGGGGTATAAAACCCAGTAAAGCTTCCTCAATATAGATGACCAGCAATATACAAAGATGTAACCCTGAGCATAAGCTCCTCCTTCTCCATAGAAGACCTCTCCTCCACAAGTGCACCACTCTCAAGTGAGTGAGTGTGTGTAAAATGAGGAATACACCTCCTCTATTTATACACTACTCCAACTTGTCTTTTACACAAAACATGTAGGCTCGTATTTAACCAATGGGTTAAATACCCCACTACAACTGACTGGGACGACCCCTCTAGGGTGGTCTAATAACCCTTTGACCCACATAACACATACAGGGCCGAACCCCACTAGGGAAGTCTAATAACCCAAGTTACCACAATCTGACGGAGGAATAAACATCTCCGGATATACAATAAGGTCTTCAAGGAGGAATGAAACATCTCCAGAATAATAAAGCACAAATATAATATTCTTTGAAGTTACAATATCTCAACAAAAAGGTGCCCCATGGATGGTTGCGAATTTGAATTTGATTATACCCAGAGAAACCATCCATGAAGGATAAAATCTCATGTCCCGTACATGCATCAATAAGTTGGTCAATGAAAGGTGTGGGGAAGTTGTCTTTGGAAGAGGTCCAGTTTAAATCACGAAAATCAATACAGACGCGAATGGTGCCCTATTTTTTGTTAATTGGCACCGGATTGGAAACCTAGGTGGTGTAAGCGATGGGATAAATGAACCCAGCTTTATGTAGTTTCTCAATCTCAACTTTAACTGCGGAGAGTTTTTATGGATGGATGGGTCGTTTCTTTTGGCGAACGGATGGGACATCTGTCCAAGTATCAATATGGTGTTCGACAATGGTGGGGTCAAGACCAAGAATCTTGGTATAAGACCAAGAAAAGACATCGCAAAACTCTTGGAATAGCTTCTTATATGCATGAATCTCATCTTCAGTACAAGAAGCTCCTAATGTAATGATCTCAGGTGGTATGGGGGGGTGGGAAATATCAATGTGATAGGTGGGTGAAATGTTCACCATGTTACCTTCCTCGAAGGAATCGGGAGCTAGGATGGGGTTCTTAAACTAGTCTACCTTATCGAGGAGGAATTCCTTTGTCTCAACCGAAATTTGGTTTGCCGTAGTAGTGGTAGATTCCTCAGGAATGAAATAGGATTGATGGTGCATATCATCCTAAGGGTATTCGGGTGCAGTGAGCTCTTTGAGGATTTCTTCGTCGCTACGAAAGCACTGTGTTGACAAATCAGTATAGGGGAGGCTAGATACCGGAGGCGAAATGGGTTCACTCTCCATGGAAATCATATAAATAGTGTTAATTTCTCCCAAGGAAGAGGATTCAGGAGGATGAACCTCCTCGATAGTGGTGATGGATGACTGTAAAGAAGACTGATTCAACTCATGGAGAACCAATCTGTACTCGGGTAGATTTGGGAAATGATGTGAGTAATGACCGTAGACTCTGCATATGGTGCAGGAATGGTTGGTGCGTAGTGATTTGTTGTGTTGTTTAGGGGTGGGATCCAGTTCAAAAAATGGAATATTGGGATCATCATCCAATGTTTCCATGTGTTCTTGAAGGTTTGGCAATTGTGGACAGTTATGGGTAGCGTATCCCAAGTCATCGCATAAAGAGCACTTAGGAGGTGCGCGGAGTGGAGGTTGAGGTTTCATGGGTTTCGCTTTCTGTGGGGAAGTGTAAGTTTACAGGCCTCTGCCCCTAACGTTTTTGGGTGGTGGAAGGGTAGGGTTGGATGTAGATGTGGTCACCACACTAGGAGGTGTGCGATTAGTTGTGTTAATCGGTTGGACTGGTTGGAGAACAACATTTCATGTCGTGGGAGGAGTAGGAGCAGGTAGGTACCACATAGGTATCGATGGTACTTATAGGTCAAATATGCACTTCTCCGTCCATGATCACATTGCTCTGTCGATCACACAAAATGACACTATGTATGGAAGAGCTAGGTTGACCTTGGATGAGTTATTGCTGAAACTACACTCTTTAGTTGAAAAACTTATTTTTTCTACAATTTTCATGACATGTGGGCTACTATTGCCACAATGATCCAGTTTTCTAAATGATACTCTGCTTGAAGACAACAAGCGCACATCCCTTAAAATGTTGCAAACGCTGGTTGTAAAGTGAAAAAGTTGCTTACTGTGTGCTAGTCTGGTTGTATGAAACTTGCGCACATCATAAGATGAAATGAAAAATATATTAAGATTACGAATTGAGATTAGTTGAATTTGGTTCTGCAACTTTCCCAACCTCCCAATTCAACCACCTCTCAAATTCAACTTCCTACCTTGTCCCATAAATACAAGGGGGAGCCATGAGAGAGGGACCTAGAAGGAATGCTTTAACTGTTGTTACGTTGGAGGAAATCCCAAGTCATTTTGAAGAGCAAGATCCCAGGACTCGGTTGCAGAAGTGTCTAGATAGATTAAATATATCTGTACTTATCTACATTTCTTTTATAATAAAAGGTGGAAATACCATTCCCATTGTTAACACCTAAAAAGTGCTCACTAGCTCATTTCCTTATTCACATGACCCATTTGTCCACTTTTCCACCATTTGAGCCTCTAAAGCCACCAAAAGGTCACCAAAAGACCTTAATAGACCCCTTTTTTCCACTCAAAATGAATATTTTTCCTCAAAAAGCATAAAAAACCCTAAAAAAGGGTCCAAAATTCCCAAAAATATTAAAAAGGGAATTAAATATTCAATATATTCAAAAAAAGAAAAAGGAGGGAAAAGGTACCTAAACCATGTTGGTCAATACCATTGGTTTCCACAAAACCATAATGGGAGATTTTGGCAGCATGAGGATAGGAAGATGGATGGATGTAAAGTGAGGAGCCCCTACCACCTTTTTATAGTTTTTGGTGGTGGGGAATACCATTATGGTTTTGTGGAAACCAATGGTATTGACCAACATGGTTTACATACCTTTTCCCTCCTTTTTCCCTTTTTAAATATTTTGAATATTTTTATTCCTTTTTTAATATTTTTGGGAATTTTGGACCCTTTTTGAGGGTTTTTTTATGCTTTTTGAGGAAAAATATTCATTTTGAGTGGAAAAAGGGATGTATTAAGGTCTTTTGGTGACCTTTTGGTGGCTTTAGAGGCTTAAATGGTGGAAAAGTGGACAAATGGGTCATGTGAATAAGGAAATGAGCTAGTGAGCACTTTTTAGGTGTTAACACCCGTCCCAAATTGAATGTTCATTTGGTTAAGTATCTGATTGTACTTGATGTTAAAGTTGTTTCTGATTTCATCATATTTATTACAGTCAAGATACGCTGAGGAAGGTTAAATTTGTTTTGCAAGTTCATCATAGTGGAAGATCAAGCAAAAGCTAGGACCAACCATGGTTAAAAAGGTACAACTTTTGACATCTCGATATCTTTCCATTTGTAGTAACTAATGCAAGAAAATAAATGTATTTACCTGTCACCCCACCCATGTTGGTAGTGTTGTCTCCCCACTATAAGGTATTTTTCCTGCACAACAGACTGGCGACTCCGCTGGGGATTAACCGGTTGTTTTTCTGCTCTAGGATACATTGTTAGGTTTTCTTCCAATTTATTTCATTCTTTTGTTCTTTGAGAGGTCTTATAGGTTATTTTTGCATGTACTTTCTATCTTGATTCATCTCAGTTTGCTTCAGCAAAGCCTTTTTGTTTGCTTCAAGTCCCTGTGCGCTGGTTTGTTGTACTTACAGTAGCACATTTTTTGTCATGAAAGTTTCTTTGTCTCAAACACAGTAGCGCACTTCCTGTGACAGGAACTTTTTTCTCTACCACACAGTAGCACACTTTTCCTGTAGGTTCAACCCTTTTACTAGGGTTTGATTTCCAGATGTTTGGGTCCACTTCTAGCCTTTTGCTTTGCTTCTTTGACTGACTACTGAGACTTGTTTGTCCCTTTTGAGTCTTGTTTGCCTCTCTAAAGTTCTATAGTTTTACTTTACTTGCTTTAGTACTTGTTTAAGGTGTCTTTTATGTTGTTTAAATCCTATGTAAGGATGTGCGCTACTCTCTGCTAGACATAGCTGCGCACTTTTTTCCCTAGATGCTTGTTGCAGTTATACAAACCTGCGTTCTAAACGCTTGTTGTCTGTGGCAACAGCTGCACACTTTTTCTGAGTCTTTTCCTTTTGTTAGGGTTTGATCCCAGTTTGAGTTTGTAGGGTGGCCTTGAAAGGTTGGTTGGTCTAGATACCTTATGAATATCTATTTAGATAAGTTAGAGTGAGTTAAAGCTTTCTAGTTAGCTTTTCCTTTGAGTCGGTGTGTTGGTAGGGTTAATTTTTGGTTTGCTTACCTACTCCTTTGTTTAGCGGGTGTTTTCTTAGGTTTTGGTGCTTAGGAGCATCCTTTTAGGTCAATCTTTCTGTTGCAGGCATCTCTTTTCCTTTCTTCTTTTACACTTTGTTCCAAACCTAGAGTTTTTTCTGTCGAAACAACTCGGTAGGTGGAGTCTTTCTCAAATATTTTGATTTGTTTGTTTTAAGCCATTAGTTTGTTTGTCTTACTCACACTTCGTGTTAGGTCTTACTTGCTCCTTTCCAAGTTCTTTTTCTTTTGCAATTACTAGAAAAGACAAAAAGGGAAATTGGTAGCTTAGTAGTATGATTCTTCATCTTTTTCAAAGTAGCATAGATCGTTTGCTTTGAAAAACTAAAAGAAAATTAATTTTTTTTTGCTTAGGATTACCTATTTTCTAGTTTTGAAGAATATAAACGAAAAGAAAAGAGTCTTTTGTGAATTGAAAAGAATTATTTCATTATGCACTTTGCTTTCTGACGAAACCATTGCACACACTTCACTACCCTTATTGAGTAAAAAGTAGCCCTTAAAAAGAAATCTTAATAAAATTAACTAGCAACATTTTCTTTCTAGGTATACACATCATCAACTAGCTTAGGCTAGGGTTTAGGTTTTAAATCACCTTAAACTACCCGAAATCGACTTCATTACTCAACAATCATAGTAAGACTGTCTGTTAGGTAAATACACCTCTATCAAAATATCCTGGCAATGCTCTACTCAAACAAGAGTTAAGCACGAGGCGATGAGCGATTGGAACTGTTGGGGATACCCCCTCACTTTACTCTCAACCATAAATCAGAGTTGATTCGCATACAGGGGTCCACTAGTACTTTGAAAGTGATTTTGGATTTCGGGCTTTACTACCCTGCCCATGCATCTTGGCTAGGCTGACGACTGTTACCCCATGTTTTTTCGTATTGGTGGTATCCTTAGTATAATAACCATAGGGATCTACATAGGTAGAGTGGAAGAATATTTCCACTTCACCTCAAACAGATGCGGAAGGTAACCTTTTGGCAGTAATCCTGGGAGGGCAGTTTGATGATTCAAACGCTTGCACCCAGAGGAACTCCATTGGACACCGCGTAACTGATCGTTGATACTCTATTAGCCTGTTATGGGCCCTCATCATCCCAAACTTTCCTCTGAGAGTATTAGCTTTGTTTTCATGGTTTTGATCACTGTAGGACATTTTTAGTGGTGTGCTCTTTTTGCTGCTTGTTTTTAGTTGGCCTTAGAGATTTCTAGCCCATTGAGTTGGAAACTATGGATAGCATCCCAGTGGGCACCAATCAAGGGACCCCTATTCAAGGGGATCCTTGTACTTTTCCATTCATTGGGAACATTGGTACTCCCTTAATGGCTACCTTGAATCTTCTGGGATTCACTATAGGGCTACCGGTTTGGTTGTTTTCCACTCTGAATGCCTTGCATGCTCATGATGCTTCTCAAGTAATCACCTCACATCAAGAGCATCAGAACCCTATTCCTGCTTCGCTAGTAACATATTATCCTCCTATTTCTACCTCATGTGGTGAAAGTAGTAATACTAGTAACCAACAGTCTAAAAGGAATAGACGGAGGAAGAATAGGAAGAAGATGCCAAAGTAAGGGGGAAGCCACCTAGCCTCTCAAAGTCATGCTGGGGGCACCTACCCAACCTTTGGTGGTCATGTTGGGAGAACTCACTCAGTCACTGTAAATGATACTAAACCCACCTACCCATCCTCTAGAAGTCATGCTGGGGGCACCTACCCAGCCTCTGGAGGTCATGCTGGGAGCAAAATTTCAGTCACTACAAATCATACTAAAAGCATATCTTCAACCATTGTTGCTCATGTTGAGGACACATCATTGATCACTGCTGGTCATATTAATGACAAGTCACCAGGTACTGTGAGTCATACTGGAGACACTGAATCAGCCACCGCAAGTCATGCTGAGAAAGTTGACATTGTCGACAAACCTAATAAACATAAGCTTAAGTTCCCTTGTAAGTTTTGTGAGGGAGACCACCTGACCTATTTGTGCCCTGTACTTCCAGAAGTGTAAAGAAGTGTGGTCTGTAGTTCAAAAGTCTTATGCTTCTGAGCAACCAGCCACTATAAGTCATGCTGGGGCAAGCTGTCAGCCAATGCTAGTCATGCTGAGAGTACTGTTGTTGTAAATGATTCTCAGTTTATAGGACACAAGCCAAAGTTCCCTTGTAAACTTTGTAAGGGAGATCACCTTACTCACCTGTGCCCTTCTATTATAGAGGTGCAGAGAGTGTGGTCCATGTCTAAAGGATCCTCTTCTCCTGAATTGTCCATAGATTCCCAACATCCTGATCAACCTTTGGTTGATGAAGTGGTTGAACCAATGCAATCTGTGGTCAACCCCACTCTTCCTTCGAAAAGTGAAATGATCGAATCGATGCAATATTTGACTGATCCCAGCAGTCCTTCAGAGACTGATGCACCTATCCCTAAAGTCGTATGCATTACCAATTCATATGTTTCTGAAATGGGGGGCACTTCATTTGTGCAGAGTGAACCCCTACCAAGATCTGGGATCATTTCCTTTGATTGGAATAGTCTAACTGGGCCTTGCCTTCCTTCTGCTACAACTTTTCAAATAAAGGTTTATATTGGAAACCATGCGGTTCTAGCTGTTAATTGGCCATTAACTTTCGATAAAAGACCTAGTGAACTGTTGGGATTCCTCCCTCAAGTACCTGTTACTTTGGGTGGAAAAACAGTCTTAGTTGATTTTATGGTTTTAAAGGACTCTATGGACTTTGATATGATCCTAGGGCGTGATTAAATATATGCTATGAAGGTTGTGGTGTCTACACTCTTTCGTGTGATGCATTTTCCTCACAATGAAAGCATTATCACTATCGATCAGCTTACATTTGTTGATCCCTCTTATTACCCAACTATAGACCAAGTATATCCCTCGCCAGTAGGCACTACCATGTCACAATCAAATTATGTGGCATATTGTTCCTTGATTCCAATTGCTACTGAGAAGAAGCCTCTGAATTCATGCTTACCTTCTAGGGACTGGGTCCCGGCAATTGACCAAGTGATGACTCCATCTGAATGTTTAGATATGTGTTCCATCTGGGATAATATACTTCCCTCTGATGAATTTTTCCTAGAGTCTATAATGCAGTCTACCATTCATTTGGACATTGATCCACCTATGAGAATTCTTCCACCTTTTCTTCGAGCTCGTTAAAAACAACAAGGAATCTACGAGCATTCTTCCATCTCTCCTTTAAGCTCGTTAAAAACGGTAAGGAGGTAACGAGTTTACTTTTTCGGGCTCGTTAAAAATTTATGAAAAAGATATTTATAGAGTTCTTTCATGCTCTTGTTAGACTCTTTAAATATGACAAGATTTCTGAGTATAGTTCTCATTTCAGACTCGTTAAAGGATTTGAAGAGACATCCACTTAGGTATAAGTTTACACCTTTTCCGGACCTCTGTGGATCATTTATGAAAAAGGTATACTCTAGTCATACGTGGCTAGAAGAGTTCTTCTCTCATTGTTTTACACTTTTTCGGGTGAGGAGACTAAATGTATGAAAAATGACCTTTTGGAGTCTTCTTTAGGGTTTTCAAACTCTCGAAACATGAAAACACCAAACGAGCATTCACCTACTCGGGCTCAATTGGAAATCCACGAGAAGGTATATAGAGGATTGTTTAGGTTTTCCAGACTCTATAAACAGGAAAAAATCGGCGATCACATACCAACCCGGGCTCGATACTAAAATCCACGGGTAGGTGTATGGAGTTATTGTTTAAGTTTTTCAGACTCCTTAAAATTGAAAACACCGGCGAGCAAGAACAGATCTCGGCTCGATATTAAAATACAGAGATCAATATTATAGAGTATTCTTCTATCTCTTCTTCAAACTCTGTAAACAATGCAGAAGGTCCTGAATATTCCTCCCATGGGCTTGTTAAAATTTTACATGGTTGGGCTTATTGAGTTTTCTTTCTTGGACTCATTAAAACAACAAGAAGGACATTCTTTTACCAAAAAGAATAAGGGAAGATAAGGGTATATCCACATATTTTCAGTTTCAAAGGCAGTTAAGTCAGTGATGTCCTTGAACATAGCACATGTTTGAATCCATCATTCGATTGGGTTTTAGTTTTTGACCTTAGGGTGAACCTGATCTCAGGTTTTTTACTCCTCTGATTGGTTATTCTTCCAATCACATGGAGAGTCTGCTAATGTCTCCTACATTGCAGGCTTATATCACTTCCCCTTCATGTTAAAAGCTGCCTAAGTCACATTGTGTCATGCTCACTGTTCAAGGATACAACCTGTGTCGGCCATTCTGCAATTTACCTTGACTTCATGTGTCGTCCATCCTGGTGTCAGTTTGTTTCATCTTGTTACTTGTCCTACTCCAAATCAGCTCAAACTTGCGAGTTTTACTCGTGTTGGATGATGGAGGATGCATTAAGGCCTCCCTTCCAACGGACTTCTTCCCATCGACTTCAACTCATTATGCTCTGGGAATGAAGTTTAGAGTTTCGGTTATTACCTTGGGGATTGCAGTCATCAGTGGTAGTTTCCCTCACTATTGAATAATGGGAATACATCAATGTCTCTTATTCGATAGGTTCCTCAGGTGTTCGACTTCAAGTCCACTTATTCACACTTGCTGGAATGTACTAGGTACCTTGGATCCCATTATCATTATCGATGGAATTCCTCGCATTTGTTAACGGTATACATCAATGATCGGTAATCAAACGATACCCCCCATGTTCGACTCCAACCCATTTATTCACATAGTTAGGGTTTGTACTTTGGGTTGTTTGGATGAAGACCTTGGGACTCTAATAGCATCACCATATTCATGTTATCGCCCAAGTTGTGCAAGACTGAGCCTCACTCATTTTTGGCTCTTCATGAGACATAGATCCAGCTTGTTGTCATGGATATGATCTCTTATCTTTGACATGGATCCATGCTTGTATTTTAGTGGCCATGCTATATATACATCTCCCAGTTATGTATTGGAGATCATATTGTATCACATCGAACATATATATGATGTCAAGATTGTAATTGCTCACTGACCTTGATCATTGTTTTCAGGTACTTTTGTGACTTGGTTCTGTGGTTTTATGCTCCTCCTCTAACTTGGAATTATAATGTATTTCGACCATCATTTCCCTCTGACCTCACACATTAAGGAGCATCTGTTGTAGGTCAAATCTGCACTTCTCCGTCCGTGATCACATTGCTCAGCCGATCACACAAAAGGACACTATGGATGGAAGAGCTAGGTTGACCCTGGATGATTTATTGTTGAAACTACACTCTTCAGTTGAAAAACTTATTTTTTTCTACAGTTTTCATGACATGTATGCTACTATTGCCACATTGATCCAGCGTTCTAAATGCTGCTCTGCTTGAAGACAACCAGCGCACATCCCTTAAAATGTTGCAAACATTGGTTGTAAAGTGAAAAATTTGCTTACTATGCGCTAGTCTGGTTGTATGAAACCTTCACACAGATTAATATGAAATGAAAAATATATTAATATTACAAATTGGGATTAGTTGAAGCTGGTTCTGCAACTTCCCCAACCTCCCAACTCAACCACCTCTCGAATTCAACTTCCTACCTTGTCCCATAAATACAAGGGGGAGCCATGAGAGAGGAACCTAGAAGGAATGCTTTAACTGTTGTTACGCTGGAGGAATTCCCAATTCATTGTGAAGAGCAGGAGCCCAGGACTCGGTTGCAGAAGTGCTTGGACAAATTAGGTATATCTGTACTTATCTACATTTCTTTGACAATAAAAGGTGGAAATACCCTTCCCGTCCCAAATTGAATGTTCATTTGGTTAAATATCTGATTGTACTTTATGTTAAGTTGTTTCTGATTTCATCATATTTATTATAGTCAAGATACGTTGAGGAAGGTTAACTTTGTTTTGCAGGTTCATCATAGCAGAAGATCAAGCGAAAGTTAGGACCAACCATAGTTAAAAAGGTACAACTTTCGACATCTCAATCTCTTTCCATTTGTAGTAACTAATTCAAGACAATGAATGTATTTACCTATCACCCCACCCAAGTTGGTAGTGTCATCTCCCCACTATAAGGTATTTTTCCTGCACAATAGCGTAGCCATAACTAAGGCACTTGCTACTCTCGAAGATGGGAACAAGAACAAGACAGTGTGGATAGGTGTTGCTCCAACATGACTAGGTACTGATGGTGGTTGTGGAAGCAAAGGTGGATGTGGGATAGGCACCGTTTGTTTGGATGAAATGGTGCATAGATCGTATATCTCCACTACCGGCGGAGGGGGTGGAACAGACCGAAAAGTAGAGGTCATGGGAGTCTTCGAGTAAATTCCAGGTCCAACGGTGGAAACCAAAGAGGTGGGTGCACCAAGAACAGGTTTTTCAACCATGGGGAGAATGTTTTCTGGTGCGATGGGGGAATTCGGGTCATAATATGTAAGTTGATCAATATTAACAAACCGTCCCTCATGGGGGAACATCATAATGCGGAAGACGGATGAATCAACAACCTTCATGGCGTACATGCAACTGCGTCCAAGCAGGAGGTTATCATCAAGTTGTGCATTGATGACCTCAATGTCGATAAGGATAGTTTTACCATCTAATTGGACTTGAAAATTGGCCAGGAGGCCTTGGGGTTGACTTGAGTGGCCATTGTAAGCTCGCAAGGCGGTCGTGGATGATTGTAGTGTAGGGTATCCGAGCTTCTGCCACACAAATGTAGACATAACACATGTAGAGGCACCCTCATCGATGATGCATCGATGGATAACAAGATTTCGTATTGACACAGAAACTTGGAATGCTAATGTGGAAGGAATGCGTGGTTCAGATTGGTCCAAATCGAATGCCATCATCCGTGATTCAGAAGGTTCTATCGCACCAATGGTGGATAACAATGTTTTACGCTGTGCAGGACAGTTTTTCAAAACCTCGAGGGCTGACATAGCATCAGGGGACTATGCTATGTCATCCACGATTTTATAATTGCGGGTAGCGCACACGTAGGGGTTGTTATTAATGCAACGTAATGCGAAGTGGGAAGCTTTAAGGGCCCCGTCACATGGTGTTGTGGGTATACATACCAACTGATCAGTGGGAAGAGCGTTAGTAGCCTTATCGGTACGAATGGTTTCGGTGGTGGAACCATACTGATTTTAGCATGTTTGAAGGTTGACGTTAGCCGATGACATCATTAGAAGGTGATGGGTACTCGAGTCCATGGGTTGACTAGTAGGTGCAACATAAGTGATTTCCTGTTGTGGTGGCGCATCCCCTTGAGGGGGAGCCAATGGTTGGGTGTTCACTACTCCTTCTATGGGTAAGGGGTTTTGCAACACCATGGGTTGTGCATGAGGTTGCGGGGGGTTCAGTAGTGCCGTTGGGGCAGAGTCTCCTTGGCATTGGGCATCATCAGTCCAAAGTTGGCGAGATCGCTCCAAATGGGGACAATTGTGTGCATAATGGTCGTATACCCCACATATAGAACATGGGTTGTTCGTTCATAAATTTGGGTTCTTCCCTTGACAAGGTGGTCTATCAGGTTTTTGATTAGCTGGGGTGGCATCGTTATTATTTGGGGGATTGGGTGGTTGGCCGCCACGATCCTGGGGTTGGTTGTTCCCATGGTTACGTCCTCTTCCAGGGTTTTGTTGGCCTTGATAGATTCTTTGGGCAGGCTGGTTTTGTTTCTGATTTTGTTGGGAATAAAATTTCCCTTTGGGGGTAGGAGGATTCCGTGGTTGAGCAGGTGTTAGTGCTACCTGCGGTGGATAGTAGACAGAGGAGCTTGAGATTGTGTGGGGGCTTTGAGTGGGGGATAGTAAGCAGGAGGGGCTTGTGCTTGTGCCAGTGCAGATGTAGCTTATTGGTGGTGATAGGAAGGAGGTGCCGTAGGAGGAGTGTATGCTGGCGGTGTGTGACTGTAGCAATGCATTGGACACGAAGGTCCATGGACAAGAGGGGATTGGCCATGGGAACAATGAGGGTGTTGGTCAAAAATGGGTTGTGGAATGTGAAAGGTCGGGGCCACTAGTAGGGGGCATAGCAGATAAGCTTGACTATGAGACACAATGTGTCCTATAATTATGTCAACAGCGTGGGATGCCCCTGGGGCATCTTTCCAAGAGGATTCGCTATGGGGAGCATCAGGTAGAATGGAATATAAGTAGCTTGACTAGGAATAAATGAGGTCAAATTGATGGGATTTTAGAATGGATTCTTCTTCGATTTGAGGCCGTTCAAATGCCACATCCTTGGCAATAACTGAGATAAGATATTCCAGAAACCAATCTAGGAAGATGCGGTGTCTAACTTGATCTTACATAAACTTTGACATTTACGCCACTGATGAATATGGTCAATGATGTGGGTAGCCATGTTCTGTTTGCAAGACAATAGGATCTCTACACCAATGTCATAACAGACTGGTAACTGAAAGAACTGCAGGAAAGTTGAATCAAGGGAAGTAAAGGTGGAGTGGGTCCCATGAGGTTTTTTGATGTACCACTTAGTTGCAGAGCTAGTGAGGGCCCATTGTAAAAGGCATAGACAGATGGAGTCATCCACTCTGGAGTTTGAGGAGAACCATAGATGGAAGGACATGATGTGTGTTTGGGGGTCCTTACCCACCTTTCCTTCAAACTTAGGGATGTCTGAAGGAATTTTGGTAGGCATGTGAGGCCAAGTGGGGTCATGTCGAATCGGGTTGTTGGTCAATCTCGACAGATCAGGGAGGTTGAGGCTATCCATGAATGGAAAACTAGAAGAAGGATGTGACATGGTTGTAGGGACGTGTGTGCTAGTTGTAGTAGCAATAGTAGGGCCACTGCCACCAATGGGTGGAGCAATGGTGTGGGTCATGATGGGGATCGAGGGACCTCTAGTAAAAGGTGGGGGGATCATTTAGGAAGGGACAGTGCCCCAAAGTGTGCTATTAGTCATCGACGGGACTGTAGTTGTAACAAATCCACTAACCATAGGGATGGATGTAGTGACAGAAATAGTAGGTGTAGGGCCTATAGATGGTATAACGGGGATGGATGTTGAAGTGGTAGTTGGGATAGTGGTGGACCCACCACCAACGACCCCACTGTAAAAGGGGTTGGAAGTCACGCCAGCCATAGGGTTAGACGGAGCTGTGAATATGGGTATCTCTGATTCAGAATCAGATGTAAAATTAGGGGCATCAAGATCTGGTGACGAAGATATACGCCTGTGACGAGTGGTGTCAAGTGAACCATGCTACGGGGACTGGCCCCATAGGCGATGAGAATGTCTTGGTGAATCAATGGTGACAGGTGTAAAAATACTAATGGGTTGTGCCAAGTGAAATGCTCAAAAATCCTAGTGCAACCATGTTTGCAAAAGGAGAGCTAAAAAAATATGGCACTCAGGCCAACAACAAGCTCAAAACACTTGTCGCAACAGTTGTGCTACAACAAGTGGAGCGACAAAAAATGGTCAGAATACCAACAGGAAGAACTCCTAAAAAATGACAAAGGTAGACTCACTAATCCAATGGTATGAGAGATCACACAAATCATATTCCCTGCAGGGTGATGAAATCCACAGTCAATCAATACGAAATGGAAAACCAAATGGCTAAGGATATCCCTCTATCGAGAGGGACTCCACGTAAAAAAGAGCCCTAGAAGAATGGAAACTAAGCTACCCCGTTCATGGTACGACCAAAAAAGGTGTCCCGTAGCTTCTTTTATTTGACTGTCACACACCCAATATGGAATGTATGACGAGAACAACAAGTAGGTGTCCTTCAGTATAGAGTGGAGTGAAACATTCCACTCAGACCTCTGGAACCAGTCTTGCTACTTTCCCTCCTAAGGGAGAGGCCCTCCAAAAATTTGTATTAACCTTACCAACATGTAATAGGGGATTTTGGATCCCTAGATGACAACAACTATGTATCAAGTGTAAGTGACAAAGGGGGGTTATTTGGATTCCTATCCCCAGAGTCCTACCTAACTACAAATTTATTTTGTGTTCCTTAAGTGGGGTTAAAAGTTGGTTGAGTTAAGTATATTTTAAGGCTCACTTGAATTATGGTGACAAAGTGTGTGCACAAGTGGTGTATACCCAAAATTGCCTAGCCGTGGCAATACAATAACAAAAAACTTGAAATGAAAGTATTAACTTCTATGTAAACTGAAATAAACTTGCTGAAATGTAAATGCTAAAGTAAAATATTTTAAATGGAGCAACAAGCAAATAGAAGAAAAGTGTAGCTAGCAGAAAAACTGAAAAAAAAATGGTTGTAGGGTGTGGGAAACTGCAGAAAAAAACGTGTTAGAAATGGCTGACAAAAACAGAAAACAGAGCGCAACTATGGGGATGGAAATCATGTTGCAGGGGGTGGATTTCGGGTTGTTTCTCGCACTTTCAGGGCATATCTCTAAGGCTAAAACCTGCGTTACAGAGCGTGGGAGTGTGGTTGGAATCTGCGCTTCGGGGTGCAGATTTGGGGCTAGAAGCTGCGCTTTGGGGTGCGGATTCGGGGTTGGAGGATGTGCTTCAGGGTGTAACTTCAGGGCTAGAAGCTGCACTCTGAGATGAGGCCGTGGGGATGAAAGCTGTGATTCAAGGAGCAGTTGTGGGGACAAAAGTTGCACTTTCGGGGTGAAACTTAGAGGCTGGAACCCGCGCTTCGGGGTGGGGTTCCGGGCTAAACAAAATGAGCTACGAATGCGTGGATGTTGCAGCGAAAGTCACGATCCAAGACACGAAGAACGACCACGAAAAATGTAGGTCGAACCAAAAAAAATAGAAATTTTGAGGCTCAAAGTGAAGACAAGGGCAAGATCTACAAATATTGGGGTCCAGGGGTGAACCAAAACTGTAAAACGCAAGTAAAAATACAAAAACAAACTAAAAATAACCAAAGATTCAAAGGGGATCAAGCTAGTGGAGTCGCCAAAACTGTAGCTACGGTTTTCACCCTAGCTCGTGCTAAATAGAACGTTCTAAGGATTCAGGAACCCTTAGTAGCAATTGAATAATGGGTAAAAACGATATGTAAAACAAGTAAAAACTAAGAATTAAAATGTAACATGTGCATATGATAACATAAAAGTAAATCTAAACTACAACAGTAACAACTAAACAACCATGAGGAACTCAGTAAATGAAATTTGATATTTTTTGTATTAATGGGAAAACAAGGGTTTGAAATGGTTTTACCTCAAATGGTGAGGTTGTTGGAATCCTTGCAGCAGTACAGGAGTAGTGAACCAGTGCTCCAATGTTCCTGTATCTTCTCCAAATGCTCAATGGTAGCCAAAACTCAACTAGAATGGTGAACTCAAGCTCAAGGTGATAGGCTAAGGTTCAGTAGGAATTTTGACAACATAAGGTTAGAGTGATTGATCATGGATTTTAAATGGGGTGCCTCCATCACCTTTTTATAGAGATTTTGGGTGGTTGTTGGGCCTAGCCCAACAGGGCCATTTTTTATAACATTTTTCAGGCTAGATGGAGCTGAGCTGAGCGCAGCTCAGAAAATAAGTAAATTTTGGCTAAGTATTGGGGGTACTGCGAAGATGTGCACAATACCAAGTTTTGAAGGATGTTGCGAAGATCAACACTGAACAGGTTTAGTGGTGCGAAGGTCGTAGGCCACGTGGAGCCAGTAAAGTTGTATACTGGACGGAGGATGGCCAGATAGACCGGATAGACCGGTGATGGTCTACTTTTGGTAAGACTATTGGAAAGATGTCGAGTTGAGGGAATAAGCATATCAGGAAGGCGGCCGATTGTACAAGTACGTTAACCAGAGGACGGGTCGGGAAAGTGATAGATCGATGTACAATAGAGTACGTGACCGTTGAGGGGAAAACGACGGATGGACAATGACTGGAGCTGAGCCAGTTGTACGCGGCTGTTAGAGGATAGATGACCTGCAGGGAAAATGACTGGGAGCTGAGCTAGTTGCATGAGTCCGTTAGTGGAAGGGCGACTCGAAGCGGATGATTTGTTGGTCTGTGCACAACAGGAAGGCTGAAAGCGACGGGTCTAAGGTGTGGAGGATTTCCACGACAACAGAATCGCTACCAGAAGCCTGCATGATGGTTCAGAGAGATCGTAGTGGTTTGGAAACCCTAAGGGTTTTGGTCTTCAATATTGTAAAGACATGACCTTCGGGCGTGATCTATATTAAGAAGACAATTTTGTTTATGAAGGGTTGGTAAAGGGTTGTTGTTGTAAGTTAGGGGTTGTTGAGTTTTTGGTTAGCTGCTCAAGACAAGAAAGACTGGTCATTGTGACCATATTGTATTGTAATATCTTTTGAGTCAAGAAGATATTGTAAAGACTCTGCAGCTGAGTGCGCAGAGATCTAATTGAGCAAGAAGAGAGCCACAGCTGAGTGTGTGGCTAAGAATTGTGAACCCTTCCTTAAAAAGAAATATCAAACACAGTTCTTGTGGACGTAGCTTCCCATCCGGGGGAGTGAACCATGTTAAATAGTGTGTTGAGTGACTGAATGTCTATATGTGTGCTTATATTTATCTGTTTTTGTAGTTGGATGTCTGAATATTGACTTGCAGTTTGTTATGAGAAGGATTTTATATGAATTCACCATCAAGAGAGTATGGAATGATATGTTAAGTCTGCATGAATGGATGTATGGTTAGTATTAGCTTTGCTTCTAAGGACAGTGAATCTATCATTTGCTTGAGTATGGAGAAAGTTGTTTATGTGTTTGAATGGATGCAATTGATGAATGTATAACATTTATTTCACACCTGAGGGTTGTGCTTAAAATAGTAACATTATAAGTGTGTGTTATGAGCATTAAGTAGTAAGATAGTCACGTGAATGACTAAGTGGATAAGTGGTATTCATCTCACTGCCTTAAGCAATTTGCACTTAGTCTAAGTATTGGAAGTCAAGTGTCCATGTTCGTAGTGTAATATTAAACCCCACAGTAGGGAAGAAGATAGTGGTGCAGGCCGCGGTGTTGGCCATTGCCATGTAGTCCGACCCTCACAGCACACAGCCGGTGCGCTATCACAAACTTTGTCACAGCCATCAACTCATCACTCACTGTGGACATATGAGTCCGCAGTGCCCCATTAGAAACACCTTGGGTGAGACCTCAGCCTACTTGCGGGCTGTTGTTGAAAGGGCCGGTGCGAAGGGGTTTTGTTGGTTTAAGGTAACTGTGCAGAATCTGGGTCTTCATAAAACCTCTGGTCAACATTGTATAGCCAACAAATGGTTCTGTTGCCATGCTAGAATCTGTGATGAGTTCTAGTTGTGATGAGTGATGAAGAGTTTGAGTTCCCGGAAGGTTCATTGAATTGGCATCCTGAGAAGACAGAAATCCAAGCTTGGTGGGATAAGACCATAAGAGACTTTAAAAGACAAGAGAACATATATTCGCGTCTAAGCGACACACAGTGGTCGGATAGATATCTATTGGACGATATTCATGATATTTTCTGGGCTACATTTCTGAACGAGCTGCACGCGTGGATCTCACGGCTCGCAGAAAAGAAAACATGTTTTCAAGGAGGCGTTCCTACAGAGTGGAATCCTGAGCTCATATCACAGCTCAAAGCAATAGACAACGCATTAACACGTGCATTGGATTTTTGGTTTGATCATATGCTAGAAGGCTTTGTCACAGAGTTTATTGTGGATACGCTCAAATCCTACAGCCAAGCAGAGGCACACTTTTTCGCATGTTTCCAAGGTAAATTCCTGAACAACCTCAGTCTACACATTAAGATGATGTTAGCTGAGAAAGGCATTTTAAGAATGCAGTAATTTTTTCAAGTTGTCATGGTAAATAGCATTTATAGCGATTCCAACGAAGACACTCACAACTTAAGAAGTGGGAAAAGATACAAGTTCAATAAGAATCCTGGAGGCTCTGGACTCCACGTAGATAATGATATTCCCTCTAATATTGAAAACGAAGGCGCACCCCCATTTACCCCTCAGAATCCTCCACTTGTAGAACCAACCCCGCCGAATATACAACCTAGTACGTCTACCCCTATACGCCCATTTGTTTTCACTGCGCAGAGTCCTGTACGACACCCTAGCATCCCTCAGGGCACACCTCAAGGTGACCCCTCGAGTGCTACACCTCCCCCTAGAGCCATGGCCCATACGGATATGAAGCTGCCTATATTCAAAGGGACGGGTCTAGAAGATCCTGATCAACACTGGTTCCTTTGTGAAGTTGTCTAGAGTGTCATACAGATCCGAGATGATGATGAGAAGATAGCCTAGCTTATTACCACATTCAGAGATAGAGCGCTGCACTGGTTCATGAAGTATTCTACCACGCAGCCCAAAACCCTGGCAGAGATTAAAGCTGTGCTGATAGCAGAGTTCAAAAAACCAAAGTCTGAATCTCAGTGTATAACTGAGCTTAAGGAAATCAAGTAGAGACCGACTGAATTGGTCTAGAAGTTTGATCATAAGTTCAAGAGCCTATTAGACCAAGTAAGCTTTGTTATAGCTTCAAATCAGCACAAGGAATGGTTCATTGTTGCACTGCTACCCCACATTAGATTACCATTAATGCAGCAGAAGGTTACGTCGCAGGCAGAGGCCTTAGAGATCGTGATGAAGTTGGAGGCTTCGCTGATCGGTGAGTCTAGTTCTAGGATGACCCAGATTCAGAACCACCTTACCACCTTGACACTGGAGCTGCAGAGCATGAAGAATGGAAAAGAGCAGTGATATGAACCTTGTCATGAGATCTGGTACATGAGTTGCAAAGGAGAAGGGCATGACCGCGAACATTGTCCCCTATACCGCGACTACCTTAACAGTGGTGCATCTAACCCCATCAATCATAACCAGGCACCTTGGTGTGAGATCTGCAGAACTACTGGTCATAGACCTGAAGATTGTTACCTAATACATAAATATGTGAAGACACCTAAGAATCTATATTGTAATTTATGTAAATCAGTTAGACATGATGAATCCAACTGTCGTGCCTATGAACTAATGAATGAAAGAAAGCGCGACATGGATTCAATGAGAGGCGCTGGCTTGTACAGAGTGCAAGAAGATAACCAACCAATGCAAGAAAACATGCATTATGATCAATCTACCTACAGAGGCCGTGGTGGTGGATACTGCGGTAGAGGAAGAAATACCGGCCCGGCACAAGGAAGAGGCCACGGCGAGGTCATATACTATAATTGTGGCCAGCTAGGTCACGTATCCAGAGACTGTGTAAATCCCTGCACCACCTGTAATTATTGTAAATCATTTGAGCATGTCATAGAAGATTGCCTGGTGCTAGAGTTAGAGATGCATAAAAGAAGAAGGACAGATGCGCCAGCCCCGAACATCTAGTGGATCGTAGAAGAGAACATACCTATGGATCCTAGCATTAAAGTAGTCACACACAGTGGCGTGGAGACAGGCCATGATAGGGGAGTAGAGGCTTCCACTTCAGGAGAGGCTCATGTGAATTAGGGCCCTCTTGAAACAATATGGGTAAGAAAATCCCCAGGAAAGACGCCTGCTCTAGATCTAAAGAAGAATAAAGAAGCTTTTGTTGACGCGCGGGATACTTTTAGAGAACCAGCACCTAAATCACCAAGGATCCCGCTGCGCAGTGAAGTACCATGTGTTGAAGACACACCTGCTGCATATGACAAGAAAAGACACACAACGGATGTTAGCACCTTTGTTTCATAGTTCCTAAGAAGCTGCATGAAGCTACTGAAAAATGAAAAAGCGATAGTAGAGATGGAGAAGCTAATAAATCTATACGAACCACAGACAGTAGCAGAAACTTCTGATGGAACACTACATCATATAAAGAAATAGAAGAGGTTGGGCCGAGAGATGAGGCTCACTGCACAGATAGGAGACTTTGAGATGGATGAAGTTATCCTTGATCTGGGATCAGAAGTAAATGTCTTAACCAAGCAAACATGGCAGCAGATGGGTCGACCAAATCTATCGTGGTCACCTATCCAGCTGAGAATGGCCAACCAAGAGAAAGTTATACCATTTGGCCGCTTAGCCAATGTTGTGTTTGATATTGACGGAGTACAAAGCCATGCGGACTTTGAAGTCATCGAGATTGTTGATGATAGCCAGCTCTTTCCTGCGCTACTAGGAATTGACTGGGCTATTGACAATTTGGCCATTATAAATTTGAAAACAAAGAAGATGATTTTCGAAGGCAAGCATCTACGGGTTATTGCACCATTGGATCCTGTAGATGGGGACAGATATAGTGAGCCGATTCAAGAAGAATCTAAGGCTCGGGACTTGGACCGGCTGTACCAGATGACTGTGAACAAGGAGGATTACATTAATCCTACCGCGGACGGTGCACTCAGCTAGAGATGCGATAGCTCCTGCATTTTTGTCTCGAACGCTGGACTGGAAAACTGGCAGAATCGCATGCACGAAGTGTCAGCTAGAAGGTGCGCGTAGGTCATGAAATCACTGTGCTGGATTGGAAAGGAGTTAAGCCTAATCCCTACATTTGATGGTTCTTCTAACATTTATACTTTTATTCAAGACTATATTGCAGCAGTTCCAGAAGAGCACAGGCTGCTAGCATTGGATATGGCACTACATGGAATACCCGCCAGATGGTGGGCTTCGCACAAGCAGATATTGATCACTTTGGATCAATGCAGAACAAAGACGCAGATTTGGTTCGCAGCAAGGGTTACCTTACCCTTTGAGAAGTTCAACGGGCAGACAGATCCTAGTCAGCATTTGGAAGTCTGCTTGTAGGCATGGGAAGAAAGGCCACCTGAAGAGTGGGTGCACTTGTTCGTGCATACTTTGGAAGAGGATATTCTGAAGAAATGGTATCTAGACCTGGAGTTACGCAGGGAGATCAAAGATTGGGATAGATTAACTGCGAACTTCCAGAGAGATTTCAGTTTCGAGGGATTGATGGTGGACCCTGCGAAGATTGGCATCATTGTAAATTTTCCTACACCAACTTCAGTTAAAATGTTGCGCTCTACCTTGGGCTATTACAGGAAGTTCATTAAAGGTTACGTGCAGATCACTGCAGCAATGGAGAAGTTGTTGAAGAAGGACGTGCCATTCATTTGGAACGAAGAATGCGAACAGGGTTTTGACACCCTTAAAGAAAAGATGGTTACCGCACTGATACTATTATTTCCAGACTGGGCAAAGCCATTTCATGTTCATGTGTACGCATCATGCATTGCCCTCGGTATTGTGTTAGCTCAGCCAGGAGAAGGGGGTATTGACCACCCCATCGCATTTTCTAGTAGAAATCTATCGACAACAGAGAAGAACTATACCACTACTGAGTGGGAAGGACTTGCGATGGTATATGTCCTTTAGAAGTTTAGACACTATCTACTTGGTGCGCACTTCCTTATGTTCACTGATCATTTTGCATTGAAATACTTGGTCAATAAGCCAGTGTTAGGGGGACGTATATGTAGATGGTTGTTGCTATTTCAGGAGTACGACTTTGAGATCGTTGTTAAACCTGGCAGGATGAATTTGGGACCTGACCACCTGTCTTGAATTGAGTCGGGTGAGGAGTCGACGAACATTGAAGACAGTCTGCCTGATGCACAGATGTTCACTATACAGGTTGCAGATGATTACTATAAGGATATCATTGATTTTCTGACAACAGGGCTGACACTGCAAGAATTTTTTGTTCAGTAGAAGAAGTAGCTAGTAGTCCGCGCCGCGAATTTCAATATCATTGCAGGTCAGTTATACAAACTCAGACCAGATGAAGTCCTGCGCATATGTGTACTCGACCATGAGAAACCATATATACTAGCAGATGCGCATTCAGGGATCACGGAAGGTCATTATGCAGGAAGGGCTACTGTGTAGAAGATATTGCGCTCAGGGCTATGGTGGCCTACCATCCACAAAGATTCTAAGGAATACTACAGGAATTACGATGTCTGTCAGAGGACAGGGAAGCGATCACGGAGAGATGAAATGCCATTGAACCCGCAATTGACCTTACAGGCTTTGGAGAAGTGGCCAATTGATTTTGTGGGACCTATAAACCCACCAGGGAAGAGAACTGGTGCGAGGTATATCATTACTGCCATGGATTACCTCACCGGATGGGAAGAAGCTAAACCAGTAAAGGACTGCAGCGTAGGTACTTCCGCACAGTTCATTTTTGAGGAAATTTTGTCAAGATTCGACTGTCCAAAAATTTTGATGAGTGATCAGGGCACTCACTTTCTAAATAAGACCATTGAATCCCTCATAGAGGAGTTCCAGATTCGGCATCACCGCAGTACACCATATCATCCGCAGGAGAATGGAACTGTTGAAGCTTTCAATAAGATACTGGAAAATGCGTTGACGAAGGTGTGCAACGTAAACAGGGATGATTGGGACATGCACATCTCGTCTGTACTATGGGCATATAGAACAACTTGTAAGAAGTTGATGGGACAGACACCCTTCCGGTTGGCTTATGGGAAGGAGGCCATAATTCCAATGGAGTACATTGTCCCTAGCCTAAGGATTGCTACGTTCACCGGAATGGAAGATCGCGAAGCATTAGATGAAAGACTGTTACATTTAATCGGCTTGGAAGAGGATCGTTTCATTGCAGGCTTTCAACAGCAATTCCAGAAGGATCGTGAAAAGGCATGGCATGATCACCTTATCAGGAACAAATGCTTTAAGGTAGGTGATTTAGTTCTCCTCTATGATAGCAAGTTCATGAAATTTCCTGGCAAGTTTAAAATGCATTGGCTTGGTCCATATATTGTTATGTATGTCACTAACAGTGGTGCAATCCAGTTAGCCACTTTAGCTGGTAATACTCTACCCACTATGATAAATGGAAGCAGACTTAAATTATACCGCGATAGTCCTGCTTCGCAGCACATGGAAAGATAAACATGGGAACAAATTTCTAAGTGTCAAGTACAGTTGAAATTGGGCACTAGAAATGTATAGAGTCTATACATGGATCATAAAGGAAGAATGTATAAGCAGCGCGGCACTGCTGAAGCAGCACAGGAACAAGGAAGACAATAGTGGAAAAAAAGCCGTGCAGTTCAAAGATCAGTACCGTGAAGAAACTGTGCAGGAGTCAAAATGGTTTTATGTGCAGATTAGCGCAGCATTCAGAGAGAAATAGTCGTTGCATGGATTTTGAGAAAATAGTTGTTGAAATGACTGTTGCAGAAACCGCTCGAGCATTTAAAGGAAAGATAGATATTCTTGACACACTGATGATAGAAGAGACGGGAGGATCTGTTCAAATTGGCCAACGGACAACTCATTAAATGAAGATATAACCAATGGGAGGCACGGGGAGGACCTAGCTGCGCCTATAAATAACACCGCTACAAGACTCGTGGGCATTACTCAGCACTTAGAATTTTCGTGCGATCACTCCTTGAGCTAGGTATCACAACCTTTAGTTAACCAGTGAATGTCCGAACCCTCCTATAGAGAAGAAGAGTTGGCCATTGAAGAATCACTTAAGGTCTTTCAGTACAGGGGAATTACAGAGTTAATGAAAACCCCTGCCAAGAAGGTTGTAATCGAGTCAGGTCAAGCATCCCGAAGATCACCTCATCATAATCCAAGCATGCAGGAAAAAGGGAAAGATAAAGAAAAAGAAATAACTGCACCTCGAAGCAAGATCATAAAGATGGGCTCATCGGCACAAAAATCGCCAGTCCCTAAGAAAGAACCACTGAAACTCACACAAGAATACATATCACCTCGGGCGTTGGACGCCCCAATCTTCAAATTGGTCAAGAGTTTTAAGTATGAGATCCCATTGTCACCGATCTCAAAGCATGTAGACGTTTCCAAGACCCTGCTTGGAAAAATTCCGAATTGCAAGTGGGACGATTTTGACCTCTTAGGCGTACAAAAGGAAGAGCCCCACGCGCCTAAGTACCCACAATTCCAGCCTGACCAGTACATGTGCTGAAAGAAAGATGCCAAGGGTACACCTAACTTGGTTGCCGAAAGCTGGCTGACACCGGTAGTTCCGTCAGGCTTGTTAAACCTCCTAAGATTGCCACATTTTGACCGATCAACGGAAGTTAATGCGGTGGTTCGCACACTGATGGCGCGAATCCACTAGGGATACCTGTGGCTAGATAAAAACATCGATGTCAATATTGCCTTGATCCACCGCATAACAGGTCTCAGCAAGCGCGGTAAGGATCCTAAGCAGTTCTTCCAAGGGAAGAGCAAAGAAAAAGAAGCTGTTGAGAAAATGAAGAAAAGTCAGCCATTGAAAAAGGGGAAAAGAGGCTTTCCCATAGAAGACATTGAGGACAGAACGACAAAATTTGTGACCCAGTTACTCGTAGGAAAAATCCTCAGAACGGCTAGGCCTCCTGAGGTTCCTTCGGGCGCATTATTACTTGGTGCCGCAGCAGCTATGGGCACCGAGTTCAATTGGTGTCAATTCCTTCTGAATGATTTCTTCGATGAACTCAATGATACCCAGGAAAACAGTGGATAGTTCCACTTCACATGGCTCATCATCCTCATCGCCTTTTGTGGATGGAAGGAGCCAAGGGACTATGTGGCGATTAACATAGAAACCAATGATCCCAGAGGATTCCGGTATGCCAACCTCTGTGCAAATGTCATCGCAGAGCGATAGTATGCGATAGCTGAGGTGTTCTACCAATATTATACTCAGTTGTGCGATGCGATTGTCCGTACACCCCGCATCAAAAAGCAGATAACGTCGAAGTACATTCACATTTTGGACTTCAGCGCAGACATGCGATGTATCTTCATCGCACCAAAGGAAAAAATGAAGAACCCAGAGTGGTTCCCAGGTAACTACCACATGTATGAGGAGGATATTGAAGCCCTCACGAAGGATTGGCCCGCCGACTTCCATGTGGAAGTCATGGATGTTGAGACAGACTCTGAAGAGGACAAGCCAATCCCGCTGGCATGCCCGATTGTTGAAGAAACTGGCAAGCGCAAAGAGCCAGAGACACTGCAGAAGCCAAAGGAAAGAAAGAAGGTGAAGGCTACAAAGATTCAGTCTGAGGCAGTCTTGAATGAAGATGATTATGAGATGATAGCCAAAACAGTTTCAGAACAAATGAAGGAGCTCATGGTGGCTAAAGATAAGAAGGATAAGGTCATCCAGGATGACTTGCAGAAGACGCGGCTCACAATGCAAGGCCTGATGAAGAAAATGGACGATGTCCAGAAAAGTATTACCTTGCCACGAGAAGCAGGAGCCGAAGGGAGGTTGGCAGGGACCTTGTAGCAAGAATCACCACAGCTAGCAATAACGCTGCCGTCGAAGACTATAATTGTCCATGTTGACCCATTGGCTGTTACACTGCCAATGGCAGAGCAGTTGGTCTTAGACACAAAGGGAGTCGAGCAGGTAGAGCTTGACTTGGGAAAAATCACCTTACCAGGATTGCACTTCATCCACATGCAGATCGTCGAGGAGATGCATGACCGAACAGTAGATTCGATGAAGTCACAAGTGGAGCTCACCACAACAAACAAACAACTTGAGTTGCACGCAGACATGCAGCTACGAAATGAACAGGAACGCCGATGGAACTTGGAGACTACCATATCTAATGTTGCGAAGGATATTGAAGGCATAGAAATCTAGGATGATCCTACAGACACAGTTCTGAGGATCAGAGATAAGGTGAGATCCTTGCAGTCGGAGATGCAGGATAAATCGATTTATTATGAGGTCGATATTGCCACATTGAAGGATAAGCTGAATAAGCAAACACCATTAACTGAGCAGCAACTGAGAGAACAAGCCATCAATACTGCTGTGCAGAACATGATGAGTGGCATCACTCAGTGCCAAGAGTTGTTGGAACAAGTCTCCAAGGAATTCACTGCTCTTGAAGAGGATCAAGCGCTGCAACACATGAACACCGTGGTAAAGGAAAAACAGACTGCCCTGGATAAATTGGACGCAGAGGTCAAAGCTCTGCCACCAAGGGAGAGGCTGGCCAGGTATAAGGAAGTATCAGGCTTGAAGAAGCAAGTCCAGGCATTAAGAGAGAAGGAGACCGAAATGGAAAATCAGTCACAGCAACTCATGGAGGATGCTACAACAGTGTCGGAGCAGATAGAAGACAAGCTGGAAGAAATACGTGACAACCAGGAGCAGGTACAGGGACGGATTGGAGCAGAGATAACCCCAGCGTTGCTCAAAACAGTTCAGCAAGTTGAGCAGGATACCAAACAAGCAGTGGAACAGTTGCTCGATGTATATAATGAGTTCACGGCCAAACTAGTTCCACCGACCGCGGAGCAGAGTGAGACAACTGCAGCAGCAAGTGGCTCGAGGATGAGCCACATGTAAGTGCTAGGGACATGTTGGGCTTGGCTCAATAGGGCCATTTTTGATAACATTTTTTAGGCTAGATGGAGTTGAGCTGAGCGCAGCTTAGAAAATAAGTAAATTTTGGCTAAGTATTGGGGTATTGCGAAGATGTGCGCCGTACCAAGTTTTGAAGGACGCTGCGAAGATCAGCGCTGAACAGTTTCAGTGCTGCGAAGGTAGTAGGCCACATGGAGCCAGTAAAGTTGTGTACTGGACAGAGGATGGCCAGATAGAGTGGATAGACCGGCGATGGTCTACTTTTGGTAAGACTGCTGGAAAGATGCCAAGTTGAGGGCATAAGCAGATCAGGAAGGCAACCGAATGTACGAGTCCGTTAAGGAGAGCATGGGTCGGGAAAGTGATAGTTCAATGTACAGTAGAGTATGTGACCGTTAAGGGGAAAATGATGGATGGACAATGAACGGAGCTGATCCAGTTGTACACGGCCGTTAGAGGACAGATGGCCTGCAGGGAAAGCAACTGGGAGATGAGCCAGTCACATGAGTTCATTAGTGGAAGGGCGGCTCGAAGCGGATGATCTGTTGGTGTGTGCACAACAGGAAGGCTGAAAATGACGGGTCTACGGCGTGGAGGATTGCCATGACAACAGAATCGCTACCAGAATCCTGCATGACGATTCAGAGGGGCCATAGTGGTTTGGAAACCATAAGGGTTTCGGTTTTCAATGTTGTAAAGACACGACCTTCGAGCATGATCTATATTAAGAATACAATTTTGTATAGGAAGGGTTGGTGAAGGGTTGTTGTTGTAAGTTAGGGGTTGTTGAGTTTTTGGTTAGCTGCTCAAGAGAAGAAATACTGGTCATTGTGACCATATTGTATTGTAATATCTTTTAAGTCAAGAAGATATTGTAAAGACTCTACAGCTGATTGCACAGAGATCTAACTGAGCAAGAAGAGAGCCGCAGCTGAGTGCGTGGCTAAGAACTGTGAAGCCTTCCTTAAAAAGAAATATCAAACACAGTTATTGTGGATGTAGCTTCCCATCTGGGGGAGTGAACCACGTTAAATAGTGTGTCGAGTGACTGAATGTCTATATGTGTGTTTATATTTATCTATTTCTGTAGTTGGATGTCTTAATATTGACTTACAGTCTGTTATGAGAAGGCTTTTATATGCATTTACCATCAAGAGAGTATGGAATGATATGTTAATTCTGCATGAATGGATGTATGGTTAGTATTAGATTTGCTTCTAAGGACAGTGAATCTATCATTTGCTCGAGTATGGAGAAAGTTTTTTATGTGTTTGAATGGATGTAGTTGATGAATGTATAACAGTTGTTTCGCACCTGAGGGTTATGCTTAAAATAGTAACATTATAAGTGTGTGTTATGAGCATTAAGTAGTAAGATAGTCACGTGAATGACTAAGTGAATAAGTGGTATTTAGCTCACTACCTTAAGAAATTTTCACTTAGTCTAACTTCGTCACATCCATTAACTCATCACTCAATGTGGACATCTGAGTCCGCAGTTCCCCATTAGAAACACCTCGGGTGAGACCTCATCCTACTTGCAGGCTGTTGCCGAAAGGGCCGGTGCAAAGGGGTTTTGTTGGTTTAAGGTAACCACGCAGAACCTGGGTCGTCATAAAACCTCTGGTCAGCATTGTATAGCCAATAGTGGTGGAGTATTGACCCATGGGTTTAGGCAACCAATGGTATTGGTAAATGGTTTTAGGGTTTTTCCCTCTTTTTGAAATTATTTTTGACTTTTCCCTTTTTATTTTATTTTTTGGGAATTTTGGACCCTTTTTTGAGGGTTTTTAACCTTTTTGAAGGAATTTTATTAATTTGAGGAGGGAAATAATGATTTTTTTCCTTTTTGGTGACCATTTGAGGGTTTTTTAGGGTTTTGGAGGCCAAAATGGAAAAGTGGACAAATGGGTTATGTTACTAGGGAGATGAGCTAGTGAACCATTTTTGGGTGCTAACAATGTCTAAAGGTGGGAGGAAATACGATCGATGATGAAGGTCTTCCCATGGAGGCTCATCCAAGATGATAATCTCTATGATTGATTCATCAGAGTGAAAACTCTAGAGGAGATGATCTGATGATGGTCAGGATGAGTTCTGCCGTAATGGTAGAGAACCTAAGTGAGATGCCACCAAGTGGTGGTCATTGGGTGGATCAGACGTCGATTGGATGGCCTCATAAGTGGATCCAGCTAGGATGAGAGGCATTCATGTTCCAATTGAATTAACGTCAATGATATTGGGAACAATCGAAGGGTTTGTCAAATTGGAGGAAGATGGGATCATGTTCACCATGGCAATATGTGATCGGGGATCATGTGTTGGAAAGAATCCCATCAGGGATGAGTATTTTAGTATTCCTACCCCCACACTCTCATAAATTTGCAACGAATTCCCTAAAAGAGAGACATTATCCGCAAGATGAGTGGTGGTGTTCAGTGTACAAAAATCTAACTAGTCGATAGTGACGATTTTCCCGTGATGGAGAGATTGCACAATGTGGAAGACGGATGATGTGACCGCAGTCATGGCATAGAACAAATTTTGACCAAGTAATAGGTTATAATCCAATGGGGAGGCGAATACTTCCACGTTAATAGAAACAATATTACCTCCCAATTCGACGACTAAAGATTGTAGAATCCCGTGTGGTTGAAATCCACATCTATCAAATGATTTCAGAGCGATAGGGGAACAGTTCAACTTAGGAGAGGTGATGAATTTCTAGAAGGATATCGACATGATAGAGGTAGAGGCTCCTTCATCTAAAACAGTACAATGGGTACTTTTCCTAGAAACATTGGTGACAATCTGAAACGCCAATTGGTGGGAAAGCATCGGATTGAAATATTCCAATCTAAACATGATAGTGTTGGAGGAATCTAGATCCACTGCTTCAATAGTAGATAGAAAAGTCTTACGCTAATTGGGATAGTTCTATAAGACTTCCAAGGTTGACATAGCATAGGGTTCCAGGATGATATCTTCCACAGTATTGTAGTTTCGAGCGGCAAGGGAATTGCGGTTAAAAATGGATTTTCGAATTGTGATTTTTGGTGGACGCAAAATTGAATCTCATATAGTTTTGTCACTGGTCAAGGGACCTTGTTATGGTGGAGTAGTGGACACAGATGTGGAGGGTTTTTCAGTATTTCCTCCATCCGGTTCCTTATTATGAATAGAGTCATAACTACGTGTCCTAGTAGATAAGTTGACCAATTCGCTACACATCATGAGAACATGAGCGATTGTGGATGGTTATCCTTGAGAAGGAGCTTGTGTTTTTGCAACCATTTGTTGTTGTTGTGTGGGGAATGGGTCCACTAGAACTGTGGGTAGGGGTTTTCTTTGAGAAACATTTGGACTTCTTCATGATGTGGACATTATTTCGTAAAGTGGTCATCACCGCACAGTAAGCAAGGATATTTAGGACCAAAATTGGAAACAACGTGTTATAAGGATGTCCCCCAAAAAAATGCAGTTGGACCAAAAGCAGTTGCTATCGAGTCCTCTGGGGGTCGAGCGTAAATCCAGTCGAAAGCTCTAGGGTTACCTTAAAGCGAGTGATGAAAAGATGTGTCATGTGAAGTAGGTTTCTCCACCAAAAAAAGTCCCATGGGATCAGTGATGGGAAGATTCACAGGAGGAGAAAAGTTTCACCCTAATTCAGGGATAAGAATTCCTTCTTTGCGTGACCCAGATGTAGTAGTTTTATCCACGCTTTCTCCTGAGTTCTCCTTCTGGATAAGGGTATATTCAAGTGGAAAATTTAGTATTCTGAGGGATATTCTTAAGGTATTTTCATCGATGGCGGATGATGAAAGGATTCTCCTAAAAGTATTCTAAAAAAACAAACTTCAAGTCCTACTCAAGCTAAAGACACAAGCAAATTTATATGATAGGTGGGATTAAAATCTAGAACCTGATGAGAGTATCAAGGCATCGCAACTCGCGATATAATACAAGGTCCAGTAGTTATACTCAGTCCAATAATTCAAAGAACTAACCAGTGAGGATTATGACTGTACCCCTGGCCGTACTACCCGACTACCTGGAAGTATGTGCATAGTATCTCCCAAAGTATTGTTCTCAGTTTATTGCCATGCCAAGATGGCCAATTGTTGACTCAGATGGTTTCATGAACCTAGTGGGGTCTCCTGATATACATAAGGTATGTGGGAGCTCCAATTCGTAGTAGTGTTGTCTAATGCACAACCGTATGACATGATCCTTCCTATATACTGACAAGTATGTGAAGTACCTTTCTATTTCCCGAAGGTATGTGAAAGTTTGTTTGATATACCGAATGATACGTTGAAGAAATGCAAGTCCCTAGGATGTAGTGCTGTCAGATAATGACAACTCCTACGTTTTAAGACATCGAAATACGTCTCAACCCTATCACATGAGTTTCTATAAAAATTTAACCTAGGATACCGCTTGATTTTATGTTATACGGTTAAGTGAATGCATGAAGTGTAGAATTGTAAAGTAAAAAAAATGCACAACTAAGCTAAATGAAGTGCAAGTCGTTTGTTTTTTCGATGAAAACTAGCTAAAGGAAGGATAAATCTTTATTTTCCGAGAGTAAATGAACAAAGTACCATTTTTAATTTTTTTCCAATCAAACCAAAAGACTACAAACACTCTTTCATTTAACCAACAAAATAAAAACAACACACCAAACCAAAAATATTTTTCTTTTTTCTTTTCAACTAAGCTAGATCTATGAGCAAAATGAAAATATGAACTCCTCTTTTTTATTGCACTAACTCCAATTTGAAATCAAGGGATAAAAGAGATGTAGAGAAATAAAAAAATATGAGAGAATTCACTAGCTTTTTCAATACTTTGAGCAGGCCTAAATCCACTTAATATTTTCAAGGAGATGAAAATGGAATTTTCAAAACCAAGAGAACAAAAAAATTCACAATTTTCGAGCTTCTTCAAAGTCTCTTAAACAACCATCCAAAGCATAAAACACTCTTCTCAACAAGCTCAACTAATCCACTCGAAATGAAGAGAGTAGAGAATTTTTTATTTTCCAAACTAATGTACTCAACAAATTTGAGAATAATATCACTTCTTCAATCCTGATTCAAACTACTAGAGGCTACTTACTACTGCAATCTTTAAGCAACTAGAATTTCTCGAGAATTCAATTACCCAAAAATGTGATACAACACAAAATCCACACCAAATTGCACGAGAATCACAACAAACTAGTTTTTTTGGAGGACTTAGAAATCATAGCAAAACAATCAAATATACTAAAAGGAGTCACAAGACTGGTTGCAATCGCGAGGGATTGAAATTTCCCATGACTGGAGAAACAACCGCTTGACTAACTAGGACTCAAATCAAGATCTAAATCCCGAAATAAACCAAGGACAAAGGACACTGAATCTTAGGAATACTATGGTTGCAATGGGTAAGACACAAATCTTAGAAAACCAAGCAAAAACCAATTTTGTGGAATTTTTTGACCTTATGCACTAAGCTTCGTAGTGTAACGCACTCTACAAGTATACACTAGGGCGTTGGAAGGCCAATGACACGGGTTGAAAAAAGGATATGTGCGTCAGTGACGTTGGTTAAACATAGACAAATAGTGACAGCGACGCAGTCTACCTTAGGAAAAACGCGTAAGAATTACAGTGACATAGGCATAGAACTGCACAGGTGCATCGAGCAAAAACAACTTTGAAAAAATGAAAAATACCAAAGACAAAAAGGTAAATGGCTAAGCTAAATATCCCAATCACATACTGGATCTCCCAATGACTCTCTGAGAAACCGATCCAAGAGAAGGAGGCAATTTAGAGGCAATTGGAAAGAAACCAAGAAAAACATAAATCACAATCAAAACAAATCAAAGACTATAGGATAATTTTCCCAGTACGATCGCCAATTTTGTTTACGGACAATACGTAAGTGATGACACTAACTGATCTCCCTAGTCCGAATCGTTCAGATCTAGAACAAAAACCGTACAAAACACATAGATCTTTCCTAGATTAATCAAATTGAAAGAGGCACAAAGGAGTGGATTACCTTATGATTGTAGTGTTATCTCCTCGCATGATGTAGCTATTGATATTCATATATTTAGCTACAAAACATAGAACAACAGGTGGAAACATACAAATACCAATAACATGCGAATATAGATTAATCTAAACTAGTAGTCAAAGAAGCTAATTCTAAAGATCTTAATGCAACAAGATTTTTATGGAAAGAATCTATATTCTTGCAAATGAAAGAATTATATAGGGAAATATTACAACCAATCTTTGACGTTCTAAATTCCTCCAAATGGTCCTAGCCTCAAATATCCAAGCTTTTTCCTCCTAATGGATGAAAGGGAACAAGTTCCAGCAGAAATTCACCATCGTTTTAGTGCTCTATCCTTCTCCTCCTTAACTATGAAGAGAGGGATTGTATATATAGTTCTAAAGGGATAAAAGAGGTTGAGGATTTGTGGGATAATATCAAAGAATCATCCCAAAAGTTAAGGGGATTGAGTGCTACTTTTCCTAGTTCATAGGGATAAGCCTCCATGAAGCCATGTGTAATACCCCATTTTGACCCTTATGAAATATTGGCTTTTAATGTAAATATTGTATACATGCGATGTATGTTTCCCTAGCGTGGAGCACAAGGCCAAGGCCCAGCTAGTATATGTTCGTATTTTATTATAAATGGAAAAGCATTTTACATTTTTTTACCCATGTGCTATTGAGCCATGGGATATTGTAAATGATGTAAATATTTGATATTGCAATAAAATACCAAAACTGGCTATGGGAGCAATGAATGAGAAGGGGCCATGTGTATCCACTAGGGATTGGTGAGGGATGTGGAGATGAACTATATGCTGCCAAATGTCATTGTGAGAACCCATTTGACTTTCCTTGATGACATTTATTTCTATTGTAAGGAAGTTGTTGAAGATTTCAGTCCATCGCTTCAATGGAGCATGGGCAGCCCATAAATTCATATGGCAGAGTATGGGATCTGTTTTCTTGTACCACAAGTCATCCTAACTCATGGTGGTTGCTTCATTCTCATTCCCATTCCAAGGTGGAAGAACCCAACATCATTATCCATCCAAAAACGAATTCCCAGTAGGGAGCAAAAACCAGAAATCGCAACATTGCAAGAACCCACGTTTTGAAGAGCCAAAAACGCCCAGATTTGGTATTGGACATCAAAATACAATGGAGGATCCATAGATATGAACCTTGGGGCGAATTTGAGAGTATTAGATACCCTGAAATCCATTGGAAAACACAGTTTTTATAGCCCAAAAAACTAGTGACGGGATTGAGTTATTTGATGAACAGAATTGTGAGAAATCCAATTGTGAATGACTGAGAAGAGGTTGGGTTTTCTTGATAAACCCAGTGAAGGCTAGAATCTCAAGGAATTAGTAGCTGGAGCTTTTTATGCCCATCCTGAAGAGCATTGGAGCGAAGGGACGCCTGATAGACTGTGCAGCAGAGAAGGGGACCTTCCTTGTGTTGGGTGAGGTAGGTATTGTGGGTGCCATATTGTTGAATTCATTTGAGATGCCTGTAGCTCTGTGGTTGAGCTCACTGAATTAGCATTGCCCTCCTTTGTCTTTTGTATTCTTGATAAACCCAACTGTGTGTTGGCTTAGCATAGCTGTAGAGTGAAACAATGGCTGTGAGTGAGCTTGTCCAGTTCCTCCTTAGTGGATACACAACCCAGCTCGGGGGTGATCTCTCAGCTGAGAGAATATAGGTTGGACAGAGATCTATGGTTGAGTGGAACGTTGCTCTCACATAGCCAGTTGTTTGGATAGCTTCAGCTCAAAGATAAGTGTTTTCTGTGTTTAAAATTATATGCATTTTGCGTTTTGCAATGTATTAATTTTGAATGAATAGTTATTCATGTTAATTGAATTGATATGAAGCCTATGCATAGCATGAGAATGGGGTGGATTCTCTGCCTGTTGATTCATCAATTGCTTGAGATAAATATGATGATGCATTTTAGCTTGTGTGTGTTAATACGAGTTTTAATTCCGTTGTGTTTATTTGAAGTATGAGCCTGCACACACAAGTTTTTATTTATTATGAATTTCTTAGTAATGTATGGGGCTGAGTTTGTCAAATAATCCTGGTATGTTAGTCATGTTCCCTCTATGGTTTATAAATGATGAAAGGGGACGTGACACCATGGCTTTTAGAAGCCGCTCGAAGCTTCTCTTTTTCCTTTTAAACTAACATTGTCGCACTTTGTCCATATGAAACACACGTCTTTGGAGACTGATGTGCCTTTTCCAAAGGAATAAGGTTTCACCACTACACTCTGTCAATGTATAGAGTGCGTCTCCAGGAGTCTGACGCACTTTATCAATGTGCAAGGTGCGTCGGGGTGACAACAAAGGGAAAAAGGATAACCACAACTCTTCCTTCAATAAATTTGTCTTAAGTGCTTTAGGAATCAGGACAAATTAAGGACACACAACTCATAATGATGAGATTTTGATGTAACAATCCTACATCATGTGGCTCTTGCACAGAAATCAATTCCACCAAGGCATACTCTGTCATGCCTACAAATTGAAGGAGTTGGTTGGACAATGGTACAAGTGCTCAAACTGCCAAGAAGTTGTTTGAAAAAATGAGACAAGAAAGAAAGAAAGCCTAAGCATTGCTTGGCTGATGGTTGGGAGTGCGCGGGAAGAAAGGAACAATAGATGGTCGAACAATCTTGAAAGCACACAAGCATATACAATCAGAATATGATTTCAGTAAATGGAACGCACGTGAAATTCTAGAATGGTACAATGGTTGAATATCATATATGAGAAAATTCCATAGCCAAGGGTATAGTAGGTGCACAAGTCCCACAAGTGATGATAAGGAAGAAGTCAAAGTCCCACCAAGTAAAAGTCAGAGTATGCATAGATTTCGTAATGTATCACTACATCAAGGGAACATCCACCAAATGCAAGGATGAAGCAAGGATCATAATCCCACTAAGCATAAGCTGGAGGATGTGCAGATTACGCGGATTATTTATATCACAAGGGAACATTATCCACAAAGGATGGTACAACAAAGGTCATGGACATATCAAGATAAAGTGGAAGATTGCGCACATACCATAAGGAAATGGTACATAAAGAGTGCAATGGTATACAACCAATATGTAAAGTCCCACTAAGTTGTGGACCTTGAGGGTGCTTGATACATTAGATATTACACATCAATAATGCATATGATGACACGTGGAATATGCACAATCCATGAACTATGGAAGAAGGGATGCCACGACCAAGTTGTGAACATACAATCCATGTAGGACATATATAAATAGAGATGCAAGTTGAAGATTTGATGTAAGATTGATAGCAAGAACATAAGTGGTTTTGTGTGAAAGTTCAGTTTTTTTTTCGGGGCATCAAGGGGATCGTAGACATAATAGAGTGATATAGCTAAGAGCTGAATGCGCACATGCAACAGAATGAAGTTTTGATGGTGCGTAAAACGATGTTGTAGACCTGTGACAGTTGCACAAACATTGAAATAAAGAGATATCGCTGAATGCATAAGTGTTGGATATCTCAAAAGATAGTATCACATTCATCATGTCAATAGTCACAAATGTTGAAGAGACAGAAGTGTAGAGAGAGAACCGAATTTTATGAGATATTGCATTGATGTCTAGCTGATGCATCTGAATAGTGTTGAAAGTGTGCGAAGTTTAAGAATCCATCTGATGCGCAACAACAAAACAACAATTGAACTTGATAGGAACATCAAGATGTTGATTATTTGAGACAAGTGTGTTAAATTGAACGAACCAACTATTTTATGCATAGGACGTCATAGATTATTTGAGAGACTGTAGCACCCAATCAGAATGGGCACATCAGAACGTGCTCAGTTCCATTTGTTATGAGTGCTTAACTTTGAGAAGAAAACTATCAATTGAAAGCAATGTATCAGATGATCATAGCAGTCACATAGAGTAGAAATTTGAGATAACAGAGATTCAGACTGTAGTATCAATAGAGCACACAATACATGAAGTAAGCCATCATTAGAAGTGTAATTTGAGAGGAATGATAATTCAAGTGGTGTATGAAGTGCAGTAATAGATTATAGTTTTCATACGAAGGTAGCACACAACATAATCATCATCAGAATACCTGAATAAGTGAACGGAGTTGAATATTAGCAAGGCAGTAAAATATATTGGACATCAGGGTGCTCAGACGGGGTAATGAGATAGGGAGTTGGAGATTCCTTCAGGTTGGTGCCTGTAAAACAACAAGGAGATGGAGAGTCGCAACTTCCTTCAGGTTGGCTCCTATAAAACAAAGCGATAGGGGGTTGATGCCTACTTCTAGTTAGTTCTAGAGAAATCATAGGGGGTTTGTTCCTCCTTCCAATTGGTGCTAGTAAATACAGGAAGTTGGTGCTTCCTTAAATGTATTCTTTCTCACTATAAAGAAGCATTATGTGGTTTTCTCCCATTTGGGTTTCCACATAAAAAATTTGTGTCTTATGTGTTGATGATGTGGTGCATATAGTGTGAATGTTTATTTATTGATGAATAACATAAGATAAATATTAATTAAAGGATAATATGTTAAAGAAGGTAAAATTTGCTAATAACCACGCTAATACTGATTCACCCCCCCCCTCTTAGTATTAAATCAATTCCAAAATTTCCTAAGGAAAATGTAGATGGTGTAATAATAACAGATACAAGATTATGTTCGATGTTCAAGGGTGACAAGGACTAACTATTGCCATTTCTTCAAGGATATAAAATGAAATTATTCAATTCTCCGCCTTTTTTTTGGATTTTTGTGTTTTATTTTTATTTTTTTATTCCTTTTTGATTTATTAACTCGAAAAAGAATCAAGAATACTATAATACATGGGAGGGAACGAGTGTTACATGGGAATACTCCTATATTTCAAGGGCATGGGTTAGGCCAAGGAAAAGATCGATATTGCAAATAAGCATTGAGCTAGTTGTGCACACTCTTATAGATGTTCCTTACATAGGTTGGCTATCTGAAGTAGGATTATGTGTCGACAGACATTGAAATAATACCATGTAATTTCGTTTATCCAATTTCGTATAATGGCCAAGTAGGAAAGGGGAAATGAGGTTTAATTCATGTTGAATCTTGTGAAAAATGGAAAAATCATAAATCACCATGAATCATGGTCTATCTACAACTACCTGAATCAAATAGTATGAATTGTCAATGTCTCCAAGTCCTATGATCAAAACCATTGCACTACCCACTTATTTAGTCAGAAACAAACTCAATATGTGCATTTTAATATCTAAAAATAGATAATATTGAAGAAATATGCATTCTCCTATCATTCATATGGATATGGTTATACATGTATGAGTAAAAGACAAGTAACATACTTATTTTTTACCATATTCCTTGTAGGCGTAGCCGATGGATGAGAGGAGGCCTCTTTTTTCAGCATGGACTTCTAGAAAATATGAACCATTATTCAGTGATCTTCCCATTGTAGGCGAGTCTTCATGCCAAACCGAGAAAAAAAGAGATGGTTCAAATGTTTTTGAATTTTCCAAATATTTTCATTTTTTATGAATTTTTTTGAGTTTTATCTTGAAGAAAAAGAAACAAAAAGAGAAATTTGTTTAAACTATTATTTTTTATGTGTGCAAAGTTCTTGCTAAAATGACTAGAACCTTAACACACTTTTTGGGTTATGATGTAATATAGCCTTCTTTATAGATATGTTTTTTATTTCGGCTTTTACGTATGTCCTTAAATGAGTTGTTCAATTAAATTCCCATGATTAATGCCCATGCTTGATTTTTTCAGAATTAAGTTATTGACTTAGATGCGAATCAAGTACGTAGTTAGATAAGGAATTATCCAAACTATTCAGACTTCTATGGACATGAATATATTCAATGAATTCAAATTGACATTCTAGAAGACGTACTTGTAGAAACTTTATAAACATTATAGGATTTCGAACCTGATATTGATCATTTAACTGAGATACAACCAATTGTGATTCTATTTTGAATTTGATTCGTTGGATTCCAAGGGTGTTAGCCTCGTCAAGAAGCTCAATGAATGCGCTATATTCTGCAACATTATTGGTTGCAAGTCCAATAAAAATGCCTCCTAAACTTAGAACTTGGTTGTCAGGTGTAAAAATCACACATGTAGCGAAAGAAATGTTCTGAGAAATAAAATTGGCACCATCTTCATATCCCAAATATATGAAGGTTTCTTGTGCCATCTGCCAAAGCGAAAATTCTAAGTAAGATAAGCATGTGCATGAAACAACTAATGTACAAAAATATATACATAGATTACAACATAATACAACAAGTGTTGCGACGCATTAGTTCCCACGTGAAGTATTTCTTCAGATAGAGACCATTTTTATCTCCGAAATAGGCTTCCCATCATAATTGATTAGTTCATAAGCTCCATGTTTTAACACAATTTTGACGACAAGTGGGACAAAGAATTTTGGTACAAATTTCCCTTTCCCTATTTTATCTTGGTCTTGGTCATAAACTAAAACCAAATCGCCTTTAGAAAAGACTAGGGGATGGGTCGATTTTTCATATTGTGTTTTAACCCTTTTCTTGTGTGCTTCTACATTTAGAGAGGCCTCTCTTCTAGTTTCATCAAGAGGATGAAGATGGAGGACTCTTTCTTCTTCTGCAAAAGTGTTAGGTAGGAGTTAAATTGCTAGGTTTAATGATGGGATTTCACATTCAATCGCCAACACTACTTCTAATCCATAAACCAATTGGAAATGAGTGAAACTGGTCACAGTTTTAGCTATGGTGCAGTATGCCCAAAGAGCGCAAAATAACATCAAGTTCTAGTTAGTCTTGTTCTTATTCAATGTTCATTGCAACATGGTTTTAAAAACCTTGTTGATGGCTTCTACTTGTCCGTTGCATTCAGGATAATATGGCAAGGAAAAATCTTGTTGTATTCCTAATCGGGTTGTAAGTTCATCCATGAAGGAATTCCTCAAATGACTTATGTTATCAGTGACGATCTATTTATATACACCAAACATTGCTATCACGTGATTGCATACAAAATATGCTACATTTTATGCCTTGCAGTTGAATGTAGGAATCGCCTCAGCCCACTTGTTGAAGTATTCCACTTCTACTATGATGTAGTGGTGGCTATCGACTGAAGGTGGGTTGATTGTCATAAAACCAATGGCCCATTTTGAAAATGGACCCAAGTTTACTACGAGGTGTAGTGGATCAGGGTGTGCGCACATTTTCCTTGTGTAAATTTGGAAAGGGTGAAACTTTTTGACATCATTGATGCAATCTTTGAAGATTTCAGGCCAAAAGTATCATGCATGCATGATTTTCTGGACGGTTTCCAACCCAAAAAGATGACCACCACATGCTCCATCATGGAAATAATTTAAAACTTGTTTATATTCCTCATGTATTAAACAACATATTAAGATCATGTCTACTCCTAAGGGATAGAACAGTGAACTTGAACAAACCTCACAATTTCACAATGTTATTGCTGAGAAGAATTAGACAAAAACATGGATCAATTCACTCATAAAAATGAAACACGGATGAAAAATTGTTTTTGATACATTAATCAGTTGTAAGTTGTAAATCAAAATATGTTACAATAAAATGAATTTGATACACCCAGCAGGATTCAAATTCACCTCAATTCTAGGCTTAGATTGCATTGGAACCATATCCCGATAAGGATCAATGGTCACCGATGATGAATAATCAGTTAACTGAGGTAGAACTGAGCATAACTGAATCATGTGGGTATGAAAATAGGGGAAAATAATCCAAGGAGGTGCATAACTAACTGTCAGTGGTCAAGGAGGGTGATCCTATACTCAGTAGCAATAAAACTAGGAGTTGTAGTCATTTAACTAAGCAATCAAGGGGACAAGGTGCCCCAAATCATGGAACTGACTATGTAGTCTCCTAAATATCAGCATGAGGGTTCATTGGAAATCTAGTGATGTAAAGAAGGTGCTCTAAGTTGATAGGAGGGATAATTATGGCCAAAAATAAGCTCCGGGGAGGGGAATGTAAGGATTAGGTGCTAGGAGACTCAACTGCTAATGAATGGATGCATGGAGTGTTGCATGGAATGCATTTATGCATGCAGGACAAAGTTAAGATGGTGATAATATTCCAACACCCCACCTTAAGATAGACTATGAGGAAAAATATAAGTAAATAAATGGAAATTAGGGCCCTGGTTACTGAGACCAAAGGTCACCATGTACAACAATATAGAAAAATGAGGAAAGAGGGAAAACCCAGTGGGAACAAAACCCCCACTCAAGATATACTGTAAAAAATACTATTACACCAAGGTAGCACTCACTCGAAGAAGGGTTTCAGAGATGAGTGAACTTTTTCACTGAAAAATTCTTGGTGAAAATATCTGCAATCTACTCTTCTGAAGGACAATAGAGTAGTGTGATGGTACGATCATGCAACAATCCTTGGATGAAATGCATGTGTATCTCAATGTATTTGGTTCTTTGTCTCAGAACTGGATCTGTGGAAATCCTGATAGCACTCTAATTGTCACAGTATATGACTGGTGGAGTACTGTAGTGAATCCCAAACTCTAACAAGATTACCTGCAATCAAATGCACTATGTGGGTACATTCTATGCACCTCTGTACTCGGCCTCAGTTGATGAAATATCAAGAGAATTATTCCTTTTTCTCGACCAATATATAGGACCAGATCCAATCATCAAAAAACATATAGTAGAAAGAAAAGGGATCTATATGAGAGAGTGCAAATCTTGCATTTTGAAACTCAGATCTAGTTCTTCTTGGATCTTGTGGATCTCCAACAAGATCACCATCAAATTCAGTGGTGTTGGCAGCCCATCTTGGAAGTGGAGGTGGATCTTCTGGTGCTATATCTTGAGGTTCTTTTGGATATGGATCTGGCATCCTCTCATCTTCACTTTCTGAGTCAAAATATGAACTGCCATGAGAGGATGATTCATTATCTTGTTCAACATGTTGTGTTGGAGTAGTTGGAAATATGTCTTCTTCGACATGGTTGGAATCATGCAATGGCCATTCTTCAAACTAGACATTTCTTTCAAGGAAGGTCTACATGGTATACATATCTAGTAGTTTGTAGGCCTTTGCATTCGTTGCATAACCAACCAACATGCACTCTTTGATTTGTGTCTCTAAGACTCTCCTCTTCTCTGAAGGAATCATTGCCCAAGATTTGGATACAATGACTCTCAGATGAGACACATTTGGCTTCTATCCCATCCATGCTTCGAAAGGATTTTTTCCTTGTAGGACTTTGTGTGGAAATATGTTATAGCAGTATGCAACACAATTGAAATATTCTTCCCAAAGTCTAGGAGCTAATGCTTTAAACTCAAGCATGCAAGTAGACATCTCTTGAAGGTTTTGTTCTTTCTCTCTGCTACATTGTTCTGCTGTGGGGTGTAAGGAATAGTGTGATGCATTTCAATACCTTCATCTACACAAAATAACTGAAACTCATTATTCACATTCTCTCCTCCATTTTTAGTATGAAGGACCTTGATCTTCTTATTAGTGAACTTTTCTACATAAGCTTTAAAATTTTTGAAGTATTCAAACACTTTTGACTTCAACTTTAGAAAATACACCCAACTGAATCTTGAATAATCATCTATGATTGTTAAGATGTATGTTTCATTATTCAAATATAGGCGAGGAAGAGGTCCTGATATGTTACTATGAATCAAATCGAGAGGATAAGAGGCTCTCTTTTCCTTTCCTTTCTCAAAATTTTGTTTCAGATGCTCACGCCAATCAGCAACCTTGACATGTGCCCTTAGAAAATCTGATGTTTGGAATCCCTTCAACCATTTTCTGATTGTGCATCTCTTGCAAATATTTGTAGATTAGTTGTCGAAACCTCTCATGCCAAAGTCTGCTCACTTCATTTACATGAGTAAGAAGTGCACTTTGTTTTGAGTAAGGAAAGAAATGAGAGAGCTCATAGAGTTTGTAATGGTGATTTGCAATGCCTTGTGCAATAATCTTCCTAGAAGAGATCTCTTGTATTTCAACCACATTAGGAGTAAAAATTACTTTCTTTGGAACTCCTATATGGTTCATTTGATAAACTGAAAGGATGTTAGTTGCTAGGGTAGGAACATAGAGCACATCATTGAAGTATCCATGATCCAAATTGATCCTTCCAATTCCTTCTAAAGAAACTTTACAATCATATCCCATTAGGATATAAGGCCCAACAGTAAGTTCGAATTCAGAGAATAGATCCTTGGATGCAGACATGTGTCTGGAGGCTCCATAATCTATGATGAAGGAGGATACATTCAAAGTGCCAGATATATCAGAATATTTATCCTCTGATATAGGATCAAATTATTTTATTCTATCACTTGCAGGTACTAGAAGATTTTTTTCTCTAGAAGTTGGATCACGAGATCAATGGTCTCCTTCATGCAAGCACTTTCTAGGTGAAAACCTTTGTTACAGTATGGACATTTGGCCTTCTCCTTCTGTTTTTGCATGCCTCTCTTTGGATTCGAGGTTCCCTATGACTGTTTGGGAGCATCCTTTGACTTCTCCTTATAAGGTTTCTTTTCCTTACCCTTGTGCTTTCCTTTCCCGTTCACATTCTTTCCTTCTCCTGCAGCAAGAGCTTGATCCATTGATGGTTTTATTACTCCCATCTGCACCAATTTGTCATGATCCTTTGTGAGAGATAGGATGAATGCATCTAGAGTGGGAATTTTCCATTTTGGGATGGAAATCTTTGTTGTTTGGAAGGTGGATACAAACACAGAATAGTATGATCCCAATTTTGACATAATAGCAAGAATCAAATGCTTGTCTCTTTCTCAATTCCACGTAGTTTTAGATGCACAACCAAGTTAGATTGAATCTTGTGAAGAAATTTGTAATGGCTTCAAAACTTTTGGGGCTCAGTGAGATCAACTCATTTTTCAATTGATGTCCTCTCAAATCATCCTGTTTCCCAAATAAGGATCCGAGCTTTTTCCAAACCTCCTTAATAGTTTTCAGACCGGAGATATGAAATATTAGATCTTTGGAAATGCTGAGGCATAGCAATCCATATGATTCATCAAGCTTGTTTAGATACTTGGCCTTCTTTGTAGCGCCACTTGGTTCGACCTCAATTCTCTTTAGCACTCTGTAAATACCTCTGTTGTTCATGGATATATCCATCTGATCCTTCCATTCAAATAAATTGAAAGGATTTAGATTGGGAATCGAAGTTAGATCGATAGTATCTAACTGAATGCGCTTATGATGATGGAATAACATGAAAAAATAATGGAAAAATAGCTGGAGGATTGTTTTTGAATCGACTGAACACTGATTTAGGACAATAGGAACTTTGATCTAGATCCTTCACAACTGTCTAGACCTCAAAGGATTTCTCCAATGAATTCAATGCAATGGCACTAAAATTTGCTGTGGAAATCCATAGTCTTCTGGTGCTCTACTGAAAGCAACTACTCAATCTACTACTGCAACTACTGCAATTGCTACTACTGCTACAACTATTGCAACTCAAAATATCTCACAATCTCTGATACCATGTTAAATTCCATAGGGATAGATCACTGAACTTGAACAAACCTCACAATTTCACAATGTTATTACTGAGAAGAATTAGACAAAAACATGGATCAATTCAATCATAAAAATGAAACACAGATGAAAAACTAATGTCGATACATTAATTAGCTGTAAGATGGAAATAAAAATATGTTACAATAGAATGAATTCGATACATCAAGGAGAATTCGAATTCACCTCAAGTCTAGGCTTAGCTTGCATTGGAACCATCTCCCGATAAGTTTCAGTGGCCATCGGTGATGAATAATCAGTTAACTGAGGTAGAACTAAGCATAACTTAATCATATTGGCACAAAAATAAGGGAGGAGACTCCGAGGAGGTGCATAACTAATTGTCAGTGATCAAGGAGGGGTCTCCTATACTTAGTAGAAGTCAAACTAGGAGCTGAAATCAATTAGGTGAGCAATCAAGGGGACAAGGCACCCCAAATCATGGAACTAACTATGTAGTATCCTAAATTTGTTCATGAGGGTGCATTGGAACTCCAATGATGTAAACAAGGTGCTCTGAGTGTATATGAGGGCTAATGATAGCAAAAAATAAGCTTCAGGGTCCCCAAAGTAAGGACTAGGTGCTAGGACACTCAACTGCTAATGCATGGATGCATGGAGTGCTGCATGGAATGCATGCATGCATGCAGGACCAAGATAAGATGGTGAGAATTTTCCAACATTTGGGTACACCAAACCTTGCTATCACGTGACTGAATACAAATTATGCTACAATTGAATGTAGGTATCGCCTCATCCCACTTGGTGAAGTAGTCCACTTCTACTATGATGTAGTGGTGGCGATCGGCTGAAGGTGGGTTGATTTTCATAAAAACAACATAGATACATCTAAAGGGGATCTACCAAGCGCCGAGAGGGATCAAATCTCTCCAAGTGCAAATTTCTTATTAGAGTCCAAGTGTTGAAGAAGGTTTTAATTTATCCAATATGTATTTTTATATATATGTGCGGTTGTAAATGTTTTAAATTAATTTGAGTCGACATGTTTTTGTTTATAATATTTTATCATTTTTTTAAAAAGACACGTTCCAACTCGAGAATGAGCATGGAAGGAGTTACACATCTCCCCCCTACTGGGTTGTAGAATGCGCCTCTTCAGCGCAATCAAGGGCCCATTTTGAAAATGGACCCAAGGTTACTACGAGATGTAGTGGAGTAGGATGTGCATGCATTTTTCTTGTGTAAATTTGGCAAGGGTGACACTTTTTTACAACATTTATGCAATCTTTGAATATTGTAGGCCAAAAGTATCCTGCACACAAGATTTGCTGGGTGGTTTCCAACCCAGAAAGATGACCACCACACACTTCAGTATGGCAATCATTTAAAATTTGTTCGACTTCCTCATGCATTAAACAACATTTTAATATCATGTCTACTCCTTGATGGTACAAAGTATCCCCGATGATGAGGTATCTTTGTGCTTGGTGTCGAATGCGATGCCGTTCAATGCTAGAAAAATGAGAATCAATCGTTTGGGTTTGGAGATATATCATAAATATTCCATACCAAGGATCTAATGTTGCGATGAGGAATACATGTCCGTCCACCCAATATTCATCACATATAGCCTCTTTATCGCAGGGTAACTCAAACATTAGTTCTGCAAATGCTAATGACATCTTATCTTTATCGTATATGAATTTGAGGTCGAATTATTGCAAAATTACTACCCATTTTTAATACTTGCCTCCAATGATATGGAGAGATAAAATGTGTTTCATGGGGTTCATTTCAGGCACTATGGTCATTCTTCTTGCAAGTATATAATGTCTAAGTATTTGTACATCTTGAACTATTTCCAAGGCCAACTTTTCAACCTCGGAATATCTCAATTCGGGACTAGCAAGGCCCTTACTAAGATAGTAAATAGCATGTTCTTGTGATGAGTCGTCTTTCTGTACCAATATTATTCCTATAGTGGAACTGGATGCTGCCAATATATCAGGAAGTATCTGAATAGTTCGGAGGACTAAGTACCAGGGCTAATACCAAAGATTTATTTAATGCATCAAATGAGAGTTGAGCTTGGTCATCCCATATAAATAGTGCATCTTTTTTTAGGAGACGCATGAAAGCTTTAGCTAATTCAACAAAATTTGCGATAAATATCTCAAGTAATTTTCTTTCCCTTGTAGGATTTGAAGTTGTCTAATTTTTTTGGGGGAAGGCAACTGTAATATTGCCTCAACCTTAAGGGGGTCCACCATAATCCCTCATTTTGACACTATGAACCCAAGTAACCTCCCAAAGTCCGCACAAAACATGCATTTATGTGGGTTCAACCTAATGTTATATTTACGACATTGAATGAATAAAACATATAAATGTGCACTATGTTCAGCTCTCCTCTTATATTTGGATGCCAATTCATCAAGATAAACCTCAATGATTTTCTTAATATCATGGAACGCATATGGCATGGCTCTTTGAAAAGTTGCCCTAGCATTTTTAAGGCCGAATGGAATTTTCCAATATGCAAAATTACCCCAAGGGCATATGAAAGCTGTTTTATGTTGGTCTTATTTTTTTATCTAGATCTAGTTGTAACTAGAGAATCCATCCATGAATGAAAATATTCCATTCCAGGAACACATCTATTATCTGATCAATGAAGGGTGTGGGATAATTATCTTCGGGACAAGCCAAATTTTTCCTAACTGGATACCCATTCAGTTAAAGGAGCATGGTATATGAAGCCAACTTTCAATAACTTTTCTTCTTTTGCTTTTATTGCAGCTGATTTATTAGGATTAACCGTAGGTAGTTTCTATCATACGGGTTTAACATTATCATAGGTTTTTATCTCATGTTCAACTATGTTGGTATCAATGCCTGACATTTCTTCATAAGACCAAGCGAACACATATAGAAACTCTTTAAATAGATCAGTATAATGCACGATTTCCCTTGGAGAGCAATCAACACCTATATTGATATTTTCTACAATTCTAGGCTTAATGGATATATCAATAGCAATAGTTTTTGAAATATTTTCCAAGTTTCCTTCTGAAACTACATTTTGTGTTTGGACAAGACATTGATATTTTTACATATCATCATCAAAGTAAAAATTTTCTAGTTTAACCTCAAATGAATCTGTCTTAGGAAGAAAAGATGATCGATGATGTATGTCTTCCCGGGTCGTTTAGATATGTTAATAACTTCAAGGATGGCTTCATTTGACGAAGTACTGGCACTGCAAAAACCATTTGTTGTTGTTGTGGGAATGGTTGGGTTAGAAAAATAGGTTGTTTTTTCCCTCCTCGTTCTTCCAATATGCGATGAATATCATCCATGTAAGGGAAAAGGTGAGTAGGATGATACCCTTGACAAATGTTGCAAGGTTACTTGTTTTTTCGATTTTCCTGATTGCTCCCGATAGGATTATTCACCTTAGGTGATTCACCCATCCCAGAATTAGCATTTGGTTTTTCTTTTCTTTTTTATTTTTCCCAAACTGTAAGTACTTCAAAAGTTTGGGTGGGAATTGTGGATTGTTGGTTTGCCTAGCCAGTTATGGGTTGCAAAGTATGAATAAACACTTGTCCCATTCGGTGGGTAATATTCTCAATTTGGTTGACGGATCCAATCACACCATCGACATGAGGTCATTTTAGTGGCATAACTAGATCAAACACAGGTCTTGCAGCATGAGGTATTAAGTCATAAAGTGTGTTAGATTGTGAATATATCAAATCCATCTCTTGGGCGCTCTGAATGAGTTTTTCTTTAGTCATAGTTTTTGACATGGTTACATCTTTGGCAAAAGTAGGTAATAATGACTTTATGAACCAATCTGCTAGGAATTGATCCAAGATTTCAGCTTTTATAATCCTTCGTCACCTCCTCTATTCGTGGATGTGATCTGAGATGTGAGTAGAAGTGGACTTCCTAAGCAAAGTAAAAAAATTTGTACTCATCTTATAGCGGATAGGTAATTGAAAATGTGTAAGAAATACCGTAGCTAAAGATGAGAAGTCGGTTCTTACCCATTCATTCCATCTTAGGCTATTACCATCGATATGCTTTGACCATGCATGCATTTAGTTTAAAATTATCAAAACAAATGCTACAAAACTTGCAAGGTTATTAATGATAAAATATTTTAGACACGATAGTACCTACAATCCATGTGTTAGTGTTAAATTTTCCTATATATGGATAACAAAGTTTACCATTCTAGAAATTCCGTAGAGAAATTAGTAGTAAAAGTTCTCTTTCTCTTATTGGAGAACTAGAAGGAATTGATTATTTGAGAGACGAAGAACTAGAAAGAACTCATTATTTGAGAGACTATTTATCCTAGAAGGAGAATCCCTTTGGAGTGTTGTGGTGGTTGAGATGGAAGAGTTGTGATTGTTTTACGGTGATTGTGAAATCTAGAGTATATTGTGAATAATTGAGGTAGATATTTGTTAATAAGAAAAATGTATATGCTATGTGTGAGTGCTAGAGCTAATAATTGTGATTTTTTCTTATTGGTTAATTCTAAGAAAATATAGGTATTTATTTTCACTATATGTTATAGTTGCACCCATTTTGATTTTTACAATGATTTTGTAAAATTAATAATGCATATAAATTTGAGTCACTAGATTGCACACAATTATTTATTTTTGTTTATATTTTCATTATTGTTTTCTTATTACATGAATGCATCTATGAAATGGATGAATAGCTATGAATTGTTCTTGTTATTCATAGAATCATGCATGAGCAAGTTTCCATTAGCTTACTATATTATGTTTTTATGTTTTTAGATATTTATTTTTGTATATAATTATATTTTGATATATATTAATTTGTTGTAAATTATTATTATAATTCAATGTTGATGAGACTAATAGTTAAAAGGGGTTTTTATTTTTATGTTTCCCTCCATTAAATTGTGTGTTTTTTATTTTGTAATTAAAAAGAATTGTTATTTAGTTTTTTATTTTGTAATTAACATTAAATAATAATAAAAAACCAATCAAAACTATGAAAAAACATTAATTATATTTTTCATATTAAAAGAAATGATTTTGAAAAATGGTTGGTTAAAAAAATAAAAAAAATCATAAGTATATTAAAAAATAATATTTAATATATGTGATTGTAAAATGTAATGTTATTCTCTTATTTCTCTAATTTAATAATATTTTGTATTTATAAATTTTTTAATTAAATTTAACAACATATTAATTTATATAAATTTCATAATTTATTTTTAAAAATAAAAATGAATTTAAATGTTATTATTAAAATATATAAAATAATTAATAAAAACATTATTTATTTATGATTCTTTATTAATATTTATAAACTTAGATATAAGGATTTTAAATTAATTAAATTAACAATTTTTTTTAGATATAGTATAGATTTTTAATATAAAAGTAATTTATTTATATAATTAAGACATTTTTAAGAAAATATTTCAAATATAGAAAACAATATAAATATAACTAACTATATTATATATTTTTTCTTCATTATAAACCATTAACATATTTTCTTATATCTTAAAAATACAAACTTTTAACCAATAAAAAGTAATGACATCTTATTACTTTATTATTATAATGTTCTATTTCACTTTCCTTCCCATTATCTAAAGTATATAATTACCACAATGATATGAAGGTGAAGGTGAGATACATTAACATCAAAGTGTGTTGAGAGTATCCATTTTTACATGACTTTTTAATTTTAACATTGCGGTTCAAATCTTAATTTTACTCATCATAATAATAGTTTTTTTAAATAACATTTATAATAATTATATGCAGAAATATTGAATTCTTATAAACGGCTTCATATAATACCAAAATAAAAAGTTTAAAAAATATAATACAAAAAAATAATAAACATAGTGATTAAACCAATCACCCACAATGATAAAGAAGGTTTATCTTGGAAACTTTTAAATAGGTTTCTTAGCCGATAATACAAAGAGTCATTACCATAAGCCACCAAATAAGATGGACCCAAAAAACCATAACCTAGTCAAATTTACATTTGAAACAATAATCAAATTTACCAGAAGATATATAAATTTATATTCATCAAAAGGATACAACTTATGAGATATAGATTGAGTATTAATTAATCACTGGATTTGACGACAATAAAATGTATTCCTTATAACTAATATGTATATTCATCAATGATTATGAAAATTTTAATTAAAAAATTAATAAGACTAATTCTGCATCTAGAGATTACAAGCACTCGACCAAAAAAGGCTGCAATCAATTTCAACAATTGTACTTTCTCACACAAATCCCGCTCTGATCTGCATGTACCTAAATTTCAGATTGACGATGGGAGTGGCAGACTGCAGTCTTCTCTCCGCTGCGCTTGTTGATAGTAAACGAGTTTCATGGAATATAACTGTGGCTTCTCGTCGGACCCACTTGAAGTCTCATTCGGTTCTTGTTTATCATATCATATCACGTTACGATGATGAGGATAAGGACGTTGATTTAATGACTGAAGATTCATTCACTGTTGGGCAACGATTTTCTAATCAGTACTTGCGGATTGCACAAAGCTGCTTGCATTGCAAATAATCATCATCTGCTGGACACACGGGGACACTTTTTTTAACCTAATGTGAATGGGGGATTGGAGTCACGTTTGAAATCAAAGGTCCTAAAGTGAACAGGAACGGTCAAGCTTATAATGATCTCATGCATGTCGTCGTCTTCTCAAATGAAACGAAAACTGTGAAAAAGTTTAAACTCAGCCCCACCGTCCTACAACTTTATGTCATCTGTTGGCGTTCGTGTATTTGAGTAAAAATCTTCAAAGCCGATCCTGGAATGGAAAGCTAAAGCTCATGACTTTAATCATAATTCGCATATTTTGTTTTAATTATGGTGATCATGTGATCAGCTCTCGTCCTTGTTGTTTTGTCATTTCTCCATGGCCAGTCCAGTCCAGTCTTTGCAGATCGGTCTTCGAGCAGATTAGCAGTACACACGAAAGAAAATCGGTCTGTACTAATTATTTACTTTGAAAGCAAACGTAATCACTGCGTTGAATAGAATGGAATATTGTGGGGTCTCAGTGCCAATAATAATAATAATACCAAACTCATAAAGCCTGGTAATCATATTCTCAACAGGAGCAGGAAAAGGAAACATCCATAGCAATCATTCTTATATATTTAGTCTTGGTCTTACAACTTACATATATCAGGTTGATGACTACATTATTATTTTGACAGCAAGACCAGCCCTAAAGCGATGCCCTAAATCTTTTCATTTGCCATTTTGATCAAGCAACTTGAATATTCATTATGTATGTATATAATTTCTAATCTATATATGTTCAGCCATCTACATAAGAAATCAGAGGAAGGAGGATGCGCAAATAATATAATTCAGTTCTGCTTGAAGTACGCCAACATAAAGGATTGGAGTACTCCGCATAGAATGATATGATTTCAACTAATAAAGATCATCGACACGTAATAATAAGATGGATAATAATAAAGTCGGACTATAGGTCGAAGAATAGTCGACATAGGCACTGTGCGCTAATAATGCGTAGCAATGCCCGGCATAAAGCATGAATTGAATTTCAAGCTCTTGGTCGATTAAAGAATTGTAATATATTATCTTTTCAAATCTTTGGAGATGGGACCATCAAAGCTGATCATTGTACTCAACGCTCCCACTGATACGACCGCCAATAGTTCGTGTGAATAATGGCTGGGGTTCATTCATCTGGATATATGTTCAACACTCAAAAGCAAGTAATTATAGTCATTTTTCAAGTTTGAAGGGACCAATCTTCTATAAAGATTTTGGAGTTGTAATTCTCTTTTTGGCTGTACCATGTTACGTACCAAAGTCATTGCAATCGCTAAAAGCGGGCATAAGCGTGTCGTCTACCTTCAAACTCGAAGCCTCAGGTTACATTGTCTTGATTTTTCTCACAAGTTCCATGGCCCATATATCAAACCAATAACTTTTGTTACATTGTCTTGATTTTTCTCACAAGTTCCATGGATAATCAAAATAGCTGTCTGTATGGATACAGTAATCAAAATCCATGCATAACAGTATATTAATCTATGCTGTAAGTACTCGTACAAATGTATTGTCACCAATGTATCACCACCTTCAAATTACAAAATCCAAAAATTAGGAAATCCATATGGAAGACTATTTTTTGTTTAATTTAATTGTTAGAATATTTTCACACAAAATTTCAAAATGGTAAATTTGATTTATGAGTAGAACTTAGGAATAGAAAAAAAAATATTATCAATTAAATAATTGTTTATAGTTGATAATGATGATGGTTAATATCTAAGATCAAATTTGATTTTAAAAGAAAAAAATAATAGAAGTAATTTTATGTATTTTAAAATATTGTTATTAAAAAACTTAAAGATAAGTTTTTCTAACTAGTTAGCTATAGTTTTGAGGAGTTAGAAGATTAGAAAACCTACTTATAAAAGTGTGTTTGAATATATATATATATATATACTAGTTAAAAAAGAAAGATTAGGATTAATGACCTTTAAAGTAAGGTTATATTCTAGAGTAGAGTTAAAACCTCCTTATTATAAAATAATTTGATTTTAAACTCTAATCCTTTTTGGGGCAAGCAGTTTTGACTAGAGTTAAGATCAATTATTTGAATTTCTTAATTCAATTTAAAAATTGAGATAAAATTTAGTTATACTAATTAAGTAATATATATTTTTGAATAAATTTAATTATGCTAGTTATTTTTCTTAATTTTATTGAAATTAAATTTTAATAATCTCTATCTTTATATTAAAAAACCATCCATAATTTTTATTTCATAATTATGATTAATCTTTATCAATATAATAATCATGTTTATATTATGAGAAGGATTAATTATATATAAATATTATAAGTAATGATTTTTATTTTAAAATTATTCTTAAATCAATCATGTTTATATTATAAAATATTAATTATATAAAAATATCATAAATGATATTTTTAAATTATAAATTTTATAATACTTATTATTATTTATTATAAATTTTTTTACTTTATTATTTTTATTCAGTTGAAATAAATCTATTTTAACACAAGTAATAAGCATGAAGATGAATGTAAACAATCTTCATGCTTATTAATCAATCTTTGTCATAAGTTTTCTAAAGAAGCCGTGGAGAATGAAGAAGGTATGTTGATTTGGGAGGAATTTATGGACTCCAAATGTGAATCATATGGCGCCTTATATTTTCTGGAGTAATGGTTATCACTTAGATTAAATGACCAATTTTGGATGGACTGTAGTATGGTGGCAGATCAAACTATTTTTGTGATGTTGGGAAGTTTGTAATATGTGAACTTTTAGCAACTATAGCACAATTTTTTCATTGAAAAAAAAGAATGTAAACAATTATGACATCACTCAAATTTCAATAAAATAATTAGCACATTTATAAAATTGCATTATAAATAATTATTAAGATTTCCAATACATTATAAATAATTATGTTTATATTTTATTTGGACATAAAATATAAATGGTTATTCACTTTTACATGTAATCAAATTGTGAAATACCAACATATAATAAATACAATTCTATTAATGAATATTGTTTTTTTTGGCTAAAATCTCCTCCCAACTAGGTCACCTCTAAGGGGAATTGAAGTTCGGTCTCCTTGGAGATGAGACCCACACCTTAACCCATAATTTAAAATTAAAATTAAAAATACCATTTTCTTTTACTTAAATTCTTAAAGTTTTAAAGTTTAACAATTTTTAAAAAGTATCTCATTTATTGAGAGTAAAACATGATAGATAAAGACATTTATTAAGATTGTTTTAAACTTGTGTCATTAAGATTGTTTGAAACTCCACTCAAAACCACAAAACTACATGTAAGTCAAGTGAGCTTGACATAAAGATGCCAAGTCTTGGCTAAATTATTGGGTAGTTAAAGAAGAGGTCACTTGGCATAATATTAAAAATATTATTGAGAAGTTGTAATGCAATAAAAAAGTAGAGGATAAGATCAAATTAAGATATTATAAGGGGTTAATCAACCCTAATCTATAAAATAAAAAGCATCTCTCTATTTTAACTTAGAGAAGAAAATAAACATTAATTTAAAATAAGAACAAACTCTAATAAGTTCCCTAGTTAATCAAAGTTTTAAAGTCAATTCCTAAAACATCACGACAAAAGAATTTATCATTTTTGTCACTAAGAGGATTGAAAAAGAAAATTATTTTCACTTAAAAGTTCCAAGCATACCACCACATTAAATCTCAATTTCAAAATATTTGTTATAATAATTTAGCATTCCTAACTTTTTAACTCTTTATAACTATACTCATATGAGAATGCTTCTCTTAAATATTTTCGAGCATATAAATAAACTAAAATAAAACAAAATGATTCCTTACCTTTTTTTAAGGTTCAATAAATACAAGTTAATCTTAGTGATTATAAGCATCATCCTTATCACAATTACCAAATTGTCAATTATTAAAAGTTTAAAAGTCTAAGTCTAAATTGTATAGCATTCCATCATGTACACTTTTATATTTGAAAAAAATAATTACAAATCATTTTATAGATATTTTTAGAAACATATATACTATTGAAAATATTTTAATCTATATTCTATTATCATAGAGAGATACAAAGAAGTCAATTAGTAAATTTTTATGTGATTAGATACATTTTAATATCTATTCTATTATGAGAAAGAGATACAAATAAATTAATTAGTAAATTTTTTATGTGATTAGGTTAAAATAAGTGTACACATTTATATTAAAAAAAATTATTAATCATTTTGTAAATATTTATGGTATATTATTATATACATGCATCTTAATCTCTAATAATTTTGTAGATATTTTTAGTAATATGTATTATTAAATTAGATCTTAATGTAATGTAATTTTTTATTTTAAAAATAAAAATAAAAAAATCAAATAATAAATTTTATATATATAATGTTAAATTAATTTTAATCATGTCACTTTCCTTGATTTTAGTGAATTAAAATTACATTATTTTTTATTTATATTTATTCATATGATGTAGAGTGCACTGAGCTTAATAATGAATATATTAACTTAATTGTTATTATTTTTATTAATTTATTAATTTTTTTCTATTTTTGTAATATTTTAGTGAATTAAAATGTTATTAATATCATTTTATGTAAAAAATTAATAAGTATTTTTACATGTTTGTCCTAATCTTTTTTAATAAAATATTGTTATATATAATAAAACATTGATATAACATCTAGAGAATTTGGATCTTGTACTATACACTTTAGCATGATAAAGTCTTCTGCAAAAAAAGGAAAACTTGTTACTTACTAAAGGATGTTAGTAGTGATGCTCCAAAGACTTATCTATTCATGAATGGAATTTCCTACATCTCTCAGGATTTATGATGATTTAGGGGTCATATAAGAGGTTAAATGCATATGATATGAGTTCAAGAGGGGCATAGATGGAGTTAAACATGTATGTAATGTTCAGTAAATGTATATGTAATAGTGATCAACATAGTGATTGTCCTACATGTGCAATGTATGTGTATGAACAAAGTTGAGGAGTTGTTCAAGATGCAAGCCATTAATGAAGTACTCACTGAGGAAGAGATAAAATAATAGCAACTTAGGAAAGTTGGAAAATGATGAGTCAAGGAAATAATTGAAAAAGAAAGATGAAGAAATATGTAAATTAAGAAACTTTAGTAAAAAGTTATTACAGAGATTGAAAGAAGAAAATAAGCATGCTCAAAATCAAGAAAAAAACAAAGAATAAAATAAGCATGTTCAAAATCAATAGAAAGCAAAGATCTTGGATGTAGCTTCAAAAGGATAAGGAAGACAAGATTCAAGAAAGTCACTAGAAAATACTTGAAGAAGTTGAGGTCTAGCTTGAAGATGTACATGTAAAATATGAGGGAAAATTATCTCAAAGGTTAGAGTAATCAAAGACCAATAAAAAAGGATAAAGTACATCATTGTCTCTAAAAAGAACATTGATGATATGGTTGCGAAGAAGGAAGGAAAAACATCAAATGTGAAACCATAACGACATCCTCATTAGTAAGAAAGATTCCATATAATAGTGATTGGCCTAATGAACGACCCACATGTGCAATGAGTAAATAGCTATATATAAGTGATGTATTCATTCATTATTGAGGGAAAGATGTGGATTGGATATATGAATGTATTAGGGTATTTGGAGGAGGTTCTCCTATTATTTAAGGATTTATTATGTAACTCATCTCTCTTATCTACTTTGGAGTTGTGTTCCACATTTACATTTCTATACATGGTGTGTAGTATGTACTCTGTTTATTATGCTATTTTAAAGATTTTGATCACAATAAAATCCTTTAAAAGTTTTGGGACTTAATAAGAGTCAATCATAATTTTTTTTCAAAATTTCTTTAAAATTATTTATCTATCTATGAAATTAACAAAGAAAAACATATTTAATTGATCATTAACTACCATATAATAGGATTTTTATATCCTTAATTAAGGAACCCTTTTTTAATCAAATACTTATATAACTTATTTTAAGTGTAACTTTATTATCAAGAGTGATTTATCTCCCCTTAAATCTAATGTAACACTCTTAGAAGATGATACATTTATTTAAATTTAAAAATATGAACTTGAATAATTTACATAACAACATTTTCCACATATAACGAATAACTATTGTCCATAGTTCATTAGTGCCACCAATTACTCGTTCACAATAATTTTTTTATTAAAATTGATCATCATAGCTATAGAGACTAAATCTACTTTGTACTCACACTAAGTACACTAATAGATATCTTTCAAGTCTATCACTTTGTGTTTATTTAAAATTCAAAGGGTTCGTGGAAGGATGAACAATAATGCTTAGGTGTAAGGTCTCTTCCTCCACTACATGATCCATTATGGTTGAACTTCCATAAGACAAATTGTATGATGAGAAGATACAGCTTTAGAAATATCATAAATTTTTAACTATATGATCTAAAATAATAATGTATACAAATAACATATTTCTCCACTCTTATACAACATGCTCTTGATCCAATTATGTCTGAACTTCTATAAGACATAAATTTTATCAAGAGAAGATCCAACCTTGAAATACCATGAATGTTGTTAAATGATTTAATAATAATGTATACAAATAACGCATTTTGCTTTTCTTATATTTATCATGAATGTTATTATATGATTCAATAATAATAATGTATACAAATCACCTGCATTTTGGTATTCTTATAGAAAATACTCCAGTGTAGAGCGGAGATGCATCTTTCATTTAAAGAAGATACAAGATGAGCTTAATAATGAATATTTTGGGATAGTTGTATAACTTTTAAATGTAATAAAATGTATCTGGTATTTTTGTCTTTTTCATGTTATTAATTGTATTATGTGATGGCATTCAAAATTTTAATGAATTTAGAATTATGTAATTAACATTTTTAATTAAAGAAGATTTATTAATTTATTTTTTATTTAGAAAATAATTTAAGTTATGAGATATTTTTCTAATTAATCTTAAGCTCAAGCTTTTATTAAAATAAAAAAACATTCCTAAAGTGAATGTGAAAAATATATGTAAAAGAATAGTTCATTTTTTTAAATGTACAATTGATATTGAATTAAGCTTTATTTATAATTAAATTTTATTTTTTTGAAAAAAATGTATGTTAGGAAAAACATTTTATCCTTAACAAAATAAATGTAAGTGAATTTAATTATCAAATTGAAAATATAAATCTGAATAACTTTATTTTGTGAAATTTTTAATTATGTATACGACAAAAGAATCTCACCAACACCAAATTTAGTTATCATCAGAAAAACTAAAGGTAAACATACAAACCCCTTATCTTATCTTATGAAGTTTAATATGTTAGTATGATAAAGAAAAACATAATGGATTTAATCAAATATAAGATACATGGAAACAAACATATTATGATACCAATAAATTACTTTAATTAGACATAAATAAATGCATTAAAATGGGAATTTAAGAGGTATATTTGTCATTATTAAGTTAAATTTGAAAAAAAATTAAAATAAGAAGAATTGTTAAATAAAAATAAGATTATTGATATGAGATCAAGTTAATAAGATTATAATGATATTCAAAGCATTTAATCTATCCAACTGTAAAATGGTAAAAATGGAACTGTGAGCTTTGCATCTCAAAACTTTTTAAGCTTTTAATCTATCATCGGTGAAATGAATGTCGGTAGAAGTAAAGCGTGCCATTGAACAAAAAAGGCAAAACCTTTTAAGCTTTTAATCTATCATCGGTAAAATGAATGTCGGTAGAAGTAAAGCTTGGCATTGAACAAAAAAAGGCAGTGATTTGTCCGGGCAAAAAGATTACCAAGATTACCTGTATCCATAAAGGGATTCCAAGAACTTCAAATATGCGGTATGAAAATGAAAAGCAAATTGAGCCTGGGCCAATTACTACATAGAGATCCTTTGCAAATCTTAACAATATTTCATGTTGAGATTCGGTTTCTCCATACAACCACATCATTTCGAAAGTAAATTACAAGTAAATTACTACATAGAGATCCTTTGCAAATCTTAACAATATTTCATGTTGAGATTCGGATTCTCCATACAACAACTTTTGAAAGTAATTTGCACATCAACTTTTATGTAAAGTAACGCGCTCCATATTCAAAGAAGGAAAGATATTGCTGTTAAATATAGTTTTAAATTAAAGTAACTTGTTTCACATTCAAAGAAGGAAAGATATCCCTGTTAAATATAGTTTTACTTTTAATGTGTAAACATCCAAATTCTAAATTGTAAACACTTACTGCCTTTCTTCGAATAAACGCCTCCTGGTGAGTAAATTCCACCATTAAACGTGGAGGAAATAATCACTTCAGTTCATTGCTATCATATTCCCATACATTGGATAAATAATACATGAAGGTAGCTGTCTCTCCCTCTCCGCTTGTTCTATTTCTTTGGAATAATGCCAGAATTGCTTAATATGAACCGGAAAAGAAACCAGTTCTGGCTCAAACTAATGAAAGAATACAATTAGAGATTATATGGAATCAAAATATTTTCATACAAAACATTGAATCTCAGATAAATTAGCTATTAGCTTATCCAGATACTATTATGCAAAACTTTCTAAATTTGTTTTTATCCAAATTTTTTAAAAGAACTGACCTCTTTCAGATGTTGTGTCCATTTGTTAATAGCTATATTATAATGAAGCCATGGGATGATGATGATTAACGTCCACTAAAACTAACTATGAATTTTTTTAGTGAATAAAAAACAATTTTAGCGGATATAACTTGAATCAGCACCGTCTGCTCGGTTAACCTGCGATCACAAGCAAAAGCAAGTAACGTTAATAATATTTCTTCGGGTTTTCCATTGGGCAGCAGATATACTCTAGGGTTTAGAGAGTCTGGATGCAAGGAATGAAGCCTGGTCCGAGATATTTGGAAGCTAAGTGCCTTAATCTTCAACAGCCAGCCTTCAAATCATCTTGAGCCAGGATCCACTCCTGATATTCCAGCTCTGAAATTTTATATTCAAACACCCTAACGAGGACGATTAATCCATTAATTCTTGTGATCTATGCTGTGATATAATAGATGAAAAATTGTAACTATTTCACATCTGATTTCATTTCCTTATTATTAGGTATCATGAATCATTCATTGGGTAGACTGACATTGACCCACCTGGAATATCGGAGAAAGTGAGGGGGAGCGCCATGACAGTGACAGTGGTGAATCATTGCAGGCTTAATACACCCGTAGCGTACAAGGCTGCAAGCTGAGGTCATATGCTTGAGATCCACAGCATCCTAGGAAAAGCATAGCTCAAAGAGACAGACCGGATGCCGCCCTTGTCTGCTTTATGTGACTTTTTCAGAAGCCCTTGTACTTGTGAAGCTGCCAGCCTTCAAACTGATTGATAAAACAGAAAAAAGAAGCAACCCTTTGAAAAAAAGGCAGTTTATTGGGTCTTTACATTTTACATTTGTGGTTGCTTGTCGAATTAGTTGAAGAGGGAAAGTACAGCATGGTTTTCGCTGTCCAATGACAACCACATTTCCACTTTCATGGCTGCCATGAGATGGGCCAGCTGCAAAGTTGCATACTGTGAAAGGAAGAACACAAAGAATACGTGAGGGCCTCGATTGTCTCTTAAAGATTCTAAGCATTACAATTAGTTCGTAGCATGCTCCAAATAGTATTGTATTCATGTAAAACCATTATAAAAATGAGTAATGATATCAATATTATTTCATTTCTTTTCGAAATATGAGAGGCATTATGTCCAACTTGTTCAACCGTATAGTGTCTTTTTAAAGCACTCCTCACTGTCTACACGCACTCAATCAAGTCGGGCTGCCCGGGTACTCTTTTTAGCATTTTAAGAATGTGATTTTTTTTTTCATTTTTTGTATATATTTATGTTTTTTTTCATTTTTCCATATATTTATGTTTATTTGTTTGTGGGTCTTCCTTATATGTGGATTCATCTTAATTCTTTACTAAGTTAGGCAAATCTTTAAATTTTTATAATTTTAAATAATCTAAACATCATCTTAATTTATATTTATATATTAAAATATATATTTTTTTATATTTTAAATTTAGATATATAAAATATATAGAGATATAAATTTTTTCTTAATGTGTAAAAATTATAAGATAAAAAAATTTACACCTCAAAGAATTTGATCCCTTTGATACTTGTAAGAACAAAATTAAAAATTAATACATCAAATTGATTTTGTTGAGTATTTACAAAACATTAATTAATGAATAAAACATTTAATTTTTACCTATCACTTAGACCAATTAAAATAGTAAAGAAAACTACTTCATCAAATTAAAATAGTAAAGAAAACTACTTCATCAAATAATCTATTTACGTCTTGTTATGAATATCAAAGTTGAATTTACAATCATATTTATGCTGTTATCACTTTGTTCAATTAAAATAGTAAAATAGTAAAGAAAACTACTTCATCAAGTAGTCTATTTATGTCTTGTTATGGATATTAAATTTGAATTTACAATCATATCTATGTTGTCATATGTTTAAGGTTTTAAACTTTATATTATGATGGATTAAATAATTTACATAATATTTTATAATTTTTAATGTATTATGTATCTTAAACATGGAAAGAATTACACATAGCTTGTATGGGTTGTAAAAAGTCCTCATAAAGAAGATGTAATTTAATCAACCCATAAATACAATTTAAGAAAGAATTACATATCACTGGTATGGATTGTAGAAAGTCCATACAAAAATGTAATTTAATCAACTCATCAATATAGTTTAAGAAGTTTAAGGATCTCCAAATTGATTTACATCATCAAAATTACAAATCCAACCACATATCTCAAAGAGATTTGGAAATTGTTAAATAGTGCTTTAATTAAATTTTAGACTACAACACTTAGTGGTTGCATGTTCTCCATTAGATAATGTATTATGTTTATATCTTTGTAAACTAATTTCATGTTACAATGTATTATGTTTCTATATTTGTAATCTAATTTCATTTTATAACATGGTATTGCAATTATGCCTAATTTCATTTTATAACATGGTATTACAACTATGTGAGAGGACAAGAGGAAAACAAAGTTCGTTTCTCTTGTCGAGTGAAAATGTTATAAACTTCAAAGATGGTATAGCCTAATGTTGCAAGTGTTTGTGGGAGTCGTAGAGGAGTTGGGATACTATGTTTAGAAAACTCATTAAAGTTATCTTTGATGGGAGTTGATAAAAAAGTACCATGGTGATTATGTTATTGTCAAATATGCACATTGTTTGGCTAACACAATTATAATTATGTTTTAGATTGAATATATTCAATAAGAGTGTTGAAAATAATAATGTGATTAAATTTGTATTTAAGGAAGAAAGAACATTGTAATAGTTGGGAGATTGTTAACAGATCCTAGATTGGGTGGTTGGGAACATTGGTTGTGATACTCTCCACCTAGCTTCAAATATAGCTCACGACATGTTATGAATGAAATTGGGGACACCTTGATTCTTCATGATGGCAAGTGTCTTTTCTTTCCGTGGATGTATCCTGTGACGCCGGTGAACCACATTTAAAAGTTGGGAGATTGATGAGAGAGGGTGTCTGTAGTTGATAAATTTATTCTTTGTACTCATTGCAAGTTTAATAATTGGTTTTGATGTAATGATTTTTTTCGACTACTCTCTTCATCTATTTGTGTATTATTTGATTGTATGCATATTCTTTTTATGTTGATTAGTTGCAGATTTTCTAGCTAACATAATTATAATTATGTTCTAGATTGAATATATTCAATAAGAGTGTTGAAAATAATGATGTGATTAAATTTGTATTTAAGGAAGAAAGAACATTGTAATAGTTGGGATATTGGTGAGAGAGGGTGTCTCTAGTTGATAAATTTATTCTTTGTGTATCATTTCAAGTTTAAGGATTGGCTTTGATGTAATGAATTTTCTTGACTACTCTCTTCATGTATTTGTGTATTATTTGATTGTATGTATATTCTTTTTATGTTGATTAGTTTCTACATCAATTTTATTGCATATTGTTGTTGGAATATCAAGCAATACTGAGAGGGGGGGGTGAATTAGTATTAGGCTATCTTTTAAAAAACATTATCACATTTGACACAAAATCAACAAAGAAGAAAGAACACACAAATTATCATGGAAGCCCAATTGGGAAAACCACCAATACTTTCTATTACTGCAAAATTATATTTACAAATAATTTGCAAGCACCAACTTGTTGGATGCACCAACACCCAAATTTTTAGCTACAACTGAAGGATGCACCAACACCTTGTTTACTAACAGCAACTGGAAGGAGACTACAAACCCCTATAGGCTTGAAGTCTGTCCTTGCACCTCCATAGCTCCCTTATTTTTTTATCAAACTTCCAGATCTTCAATCTTTCTTCAATCCTTCACTTCATTGGTCTCGGACTATTCTTGTTACTCCTTCAACCTGGAATACCGAGACTTCTTATTTCCACTTCAAAACTATGTTTATATATCATGTATCTCATCCTCTAATCATTGCACCTCATCAATTCGAGCTTGTGTCTCTTCATACTCGTGTCTCTTAGAAATAAATTAAAATTATGTTTATTAATTAAATAATAAACTCTGTTTTATTTATGTCTCTTATTTATTTCATCTTCGTTTAATTAACTAGCTGAGCAATCTCTATTTAAATTTCTTGCTTGTGCGGGCATCTAAAAAACTTGTTTAGTATATATTTTTAAGCTATGTGCGGGCATACTTGTATACTGTGTAGAGATAGTTTTTCTTCAACATGTTAGGTCAGTTTTTCACATGTGTGACCACCAAAGAAGAAACTGACACCATGGCTAGATGGAAATATCATCAGGGAACATACCTATGCCATCTGATGAAATTGTCAACACAAGGAAAATCTCTAGCGGGCATTTTCAAATGGCCTCTTAGACTTCATTTAGACAAGAAGACAAACTTTTTCTCAATTTGGCAGGCTTGTATTTCGCATGTGTAACCTTCAGAGAGAAAACTAAAAGCATGTTTGGATAGAAAAATCACCAAAGGACAGACTCATGGCATTGGACAACATTTGGTGGGCATTTGCAAATAGCCTTCTCAACTCCTGTGCTGACCCTTAGACAAATTTTCCAAACCCTAGGTCAACTAAGGTGAATTCTTATTTTCACCAAAATCTTGAACCAATGATACCAAATGATGTAATACATATCACTAACTGCAACTAAACGGATTTCACCTTCAAACTCATCTTCCTCTGACCTAGGCGGGCATATTACTGGACTGGTGTAAATCTGCCTAAAACCTTGTTTTGGCAGACTTATATTTGTCATAAAACACTCTTTTGGAGAAATGAAACTATGGTCAGATAAACTATTCAACAAGGTGTATCCTGACTCATTTTTAGATACTTTCTATCATTCTCTCATGAGGTATGGCGGGAATTTTATTGAGGCCACTTAGACCAATTTTCCAACACTTGGTCAATTTCCAGAATTTCTTAAAACTACCTGAACCCTTGTTTTGGAAGACCTATAACTTTTTCATGAAGCACTCTTTTGGAGAGATGAGACCATGGTTAGATAGCCACTTCAACAAGCTATAGTCTGATAGGATGGGGCAGGCATTTTCTTAGAGCTCTTTGGACTAATTTTTCCATAGTCAATTTCCAAAGTTTCACAAAATTGCCATACTTTTCCAGAATGTTGTCAGATTGAAACACTGACTTCATGATAGCACCAGAACACCATCATGTGTCTTTCCAGCCCCATTACGCATGACAAATCATCATACATGCCATGTCATCATATCCTTTGTTATTAATTAATACTTTGTCATTGATGACAACAAATTCATTTTGTTTTTCTTCTTCTTCCCCTTTTTTTCATTAATGACAAAGATTCATAAATACCCCCCTATCACTATTTCTCCCCCTGTCAACTATGTCCCTTTTGTGACAAGGTTACAATCTTCATTTTATTTTAATGAAGAGAGATAACTCCCAGTTTTTGCCTAAGATAAGCAAATGACTCTCTAGGTAGTGGATTAGTAAAAATATTTGTTCCTTTGTATCAACGTACTCCATTTTGAAAATATTTTGTGACACTCTCTCTTAAAAAATGATATTTGATTGGAATATGCTTTGTCTTGGAGTGCATGACAGGATTCTTAGATATGTTTATAGCACTTGTATTGTCACAATATATAACTGTGGGATCTTCATATTTTACAAGTAAATATTCCAATGTTTGCTTCATCCAAATGACTTGTGTACAACATGATGCAACAACAGTGTACTAAACTTCTGTTGTAGATAGTGAAATGGAAGACTGTTTTTTTTCTTAGCCATGACACCAAGTAATTTCCTAAGTAAAATGTTGCTCCACTAGTGCTTTTTCTGTCATCAATACTTCCTGCCCAATCTACATCAGTGAATTCTTTTAGAGTGAAATTATTGTTTTTGGATACCATAGTCCATAATCCATAGTACCTTTTAGATATCTAAGAATTCTTTTTATTGCAGCCACATTTGTTTCTTTTGGGGTTGACTAAAATCTGGAAACCAAAACTACAGCCTGCATTACATATGGTCTTGTAGCTATTACATATAATAAAATACCAATCACTGACCTATACATAGTATGATCTACTTCTAAGGATTCATCATCTTTGCTCAATTTACAAACAGTATCCATAGGAGTACTAACAGGTTTGAATTCTTCCATTTTGATTTTTTTCAACATCTCCTTAATATACTTAGTTTGAGAGATGAAGATCCCTTTTTCTAATTGAGATACTTGTAAACCTAGAAAGAATGTTAGTTCCCCTAACATTGACATTTCAAAATCCTTCTTCATTTCTGAAGCAAATTTTACAGTCAGAATTTGCAGATCACTTCCAAATATGATATCATCTACATAGACTACAACAATGATCATATTTTTGTTTTCAAGGATTTATGTACAAATTATTGTCAGTAGCCCCTCTTTTAAATCCTTGTTGTTTTAAATACTTGTCAAGTCTTGAGAAATATGCTCTTGGGGATTATTTAAGACCATAGAGTGCCTTCTTAAGTTTGCAAACATAATCTCTATTTTATGATAAGAGAAAACCTTCAGGCTTCTCTACATATACTTCTTCTTCAAGTTCCCCATTAAGAAATGCAGATTTTACATCCATTTGATACAATTTGAAGTCCTTGTAGCATGCAAAATCTAAGAAAATTCTAATGGCTTCAAGTCTTGCCGTAGGTGCAAAAGTATCTTCAAAATCAACACCTTCTACTTGAGATATCCTTTGCATACTAATATGGCCATGTTTCTGATCACATGGCCATCCTCATTGAACTTGTTTTTAAAAATCCATTTGGTCCTAATGACATTCATGTCCTTAGGTATTGGGACAAGTTCCCAAGTTTGGCTCTTTTCTATTTGATCAAGTTCCTCATTCATAGAATTGATCCAATCTTCACTTTTGCAAGATTCTTTAAAGTTTTTTGGTTCCACTATCGAAAGTAGTGCTTGTTTGTCATCAAAAAACAATTTTCTCCTTGTTTGAACTCCTGAATTTTTGTCACCAATAATTTGACTTTCAGGATGATTCTTTTGAACTTGTCTGGATGGTGTTTTTGTGTCTGATCTTAGGGAGTCTTCATTCTCTTATTTTTCTTCTTCTTCCTTTTCAAGTGTCTCTTCTTCTTGTGTTGGGCCTGTTGGTCACCCTATATGTCAGTTAATTAAAGCTAACATACAAAATGGTCAATATAAATTGTCAAACCCAGAAAGGTCTTTTATTTCAAAGGCAATAAGCACAGTCTATGCATAAACAGATCAAGCAGTCGATTTACTAAATGTAATTAGTGATCCTACCTATGTGTCCAGCAAACTCATTCCCTAAGAACACTAATCTAATTCATACATCTAAGAATCCAAAAGAAATCAACTTCCCTACAGAAATCAACCCAGCAAGTTAATGATCTAAGGATGAAATGAAACTAGATTACTTTTGCAAGAAGTTAAATCCTATAATTATCAAACTACAACATTCAATCTTTACCAAAATGATCTATCCAGTAGCTACTGTAATTCTACCATTAATTGTCTAGTCTGTGAATGTAATTGAAGATACAACATCAACAAGAATTAAAACACAAGCTTGAACTCTAATTGATAATTAATGGAAATCCTAGAAAGCATAAACAACTAGAAGATAATTGGAATTGAGCTTGGCTGTCACAGCTGATTAAAACACACATGTAAATTAAGTAAATTATCCTACACAGTAGACTATCACACCACTCTATTACAGCTATTCAAGATTCAATTACAAACTACCAGAAAGGAAAGATAAACTTTGTTACAGCTACCAATAATGTCTGCAATCATTCCACACCACACAACAAAAGTAAAACTAAACTACTCTACCTACTTAAACCGGCTATCTATGTGAGAAGGAGGGCCCTGGCCTACTAACAGAGACGTCGAGAGTCACAGCAAATTAAGACACATAAATGAAGAACTATGCTCTCATATTATTGATGGAAGATCATGAGTCTCAGTGCTCTGTTACAGCTTACACAAGTAATGATTGTCCAACCCCAGGCTACGAGAGCCTTCTGGAATTTATACAAAGGAATTACAGTTTTAGATCCACTAAAATCACATAGCAATGAAGATCTATGATCTTCATGCTGCGGAGTTACAGCTAACTAATACAGCGTATTAAACAGGGCCATTAATTGTGAAGGAGGCTATTGCTTTGATCATTAATGGGTCAACAGACTCAGCAGCTGGAATGCCACCTGTCTATCGCAGCTATGCCTTGCTTCAGTGGAATCTGTTACAGTGGGGATCTGATACAGCTTGGATGGAGGAAGCGCTATCCCTTGGGGTATGAGAAATTAGGCTTGAAAGAGTAACAGCTGGCACTACTGGGCTGATACACCTACGCTTTAGATTTGAACTAAATAAACTCACAAATGTCAGCATAAACCAAAGGTCAGGATTCGTAACCATAACAATCTTAGGCATAATTACATGAAAGAATAATAACTTATACCTTGTCAGGATTGCTGATTGATTTAGAAAAAGGCATGTATATGGTTCACAAAGGTAAGGTAATATTTGGCAAAATGACGAGATAAGTATGGTTAAAAAGGGACAATTCCAGGGCCCAACATCTCCCCCCAACTATCCATTTGCATGTCCTCATGCAATAGCTGATTAGTTTGATTATGAGGCTTGCCCCTGTTCATATTATGCCGGTTGAGAAAACAAAATTTTCCAATCAATTATTGGGAATGCTGGTTCTTGTGTGACAACACCCTCCTACCCTTAGCAACTTCAATCTAAAATAGACCTCCAACAAAATTTTAAGGTTGTTGGTTCTTGTGTAACAGTGCCCTTTTTACTGATAATTTTAGTCTGCTAGGTCGTCTTGATGCCTTCAAAAATGATGAAGTTGAGTCCGAAAAGAACTTCTCTGATTACCTTGCTCTTGTAGATCCCTGAACTGCCAGGTCTACCTTTGAAACTTTAATCCCTGCCAAATTAAAAATATCTCCACATTCTGGACATATTATCTCTTGCTGTACTCCAATTCCCCGGGAAATAAGTAAATTCCTCAATTGGTCTGCAGCTTCCACCCTTGCATCCACATGCTTCTTTGCCTGTTCCCTGCGTGTTGTCTTCCATTTATCTAGTTCTGCCCAAAGATCTTGCACCTCCTTCTTTAGCAACTCATTTTCAAACAGAAGGTTATCTAATTGAGGCTCTTCTATAGCAGTTTCTTGTGTGTCAGCAGGTGGTTGGGGTTTAAAAATTGGGGTCCCACTGTCTACCCTAACCAAATGACCTGCTTCTGCTGCAATCACAATTCCTATTCTTCTATTCTTCACTGAGCAAGATGACTGGCCCATGTTCATCGGCCTTCTCTTTCTCCGGGGAAAGGAAAATCCTATTGCATTAAAAATAGAGCCAACTCCCTCCTTCTGATTTAGAATCCTTGTAGTTGTGGGAGAAGATTCTACATTCGGGACTGCTTGTTCATTTTCTGATATTGCCTTTGCTTGAGGAATTCCATTTCCCTTTTCAGTTTTGGCTACCCTCATTTCATCCCCTTCTATTTCTATCTTTTCAGGTGTTCCATCTCCCCCCCCCCCAAATTGAATTTGAGGAACTCCAGTCCTCATGCAATATTGCTAAAGACATTTCACGAGGGAGGTTTGGCCGGTCCAAAAATTAATCCCATGTCAAATTATGCTGTGCAAGGGCTCATAAAATTAGAAATTTAATGAGCCCATGATTTGTGAGGGATGCTAAGGGGTGGTGAGCACCTTTAACATAATAAGCCATGCGTTCCAAAGATTGAAAAAGAAAGTATGGCTTGTTTAGCAATCGGTTGTGTCGTAAATGTGATAGGAGCAAAAATTCATTGATATAAACAACACTATACCTCCCCTCGCAGGTAATATATTTCTTCAAAAATATTTCAACTTGGTTACATAGGTGTGGAAGAGTTTCCAAGGCTGTTCCCCTGCGCAATGGTCGGACTCTTTCTCCAATTGCAAGAAAATCTTCAACTGCGGTGGGATGATAGCGCTTCCGACTAAACCAACGATGTCCAACTTTGGGAAGTCCTATTACCTCTGCTAGAATTGCCTCTGAAATATATACCCTTATTCCTTGAACCTCTGAATGAGTGTCCGTCAAGTTTTGAGCAAATTCAAGGGCCACTTCCTCATGAAAACCATTCAGGCGTTGAAAATAAATCGTCCACCCTGCTTCTTGAAAAATGACAAAGACATATCTATTTCTGTACAGGGATTCTATTGTTAGAGGTTCATATCTCACAGGAATACCCATATTGTTAGACCTCTGCAAGAAATTGCAACAAAAGTGCCAGTCATAGCTCCAACTATCGAACTGTCTACATGCAGGCATGGTTGATGGATAGTCAAGAGTTGAATTAAGCCATGTTAGAAAGGTGGCAGCATTGGTTTCGAAGTAAGATTTATGACTAGCTTGTCACACGGATCGGATAAGATGATAATCATGATCAGGAATACGGGTAATGGCTTTAAGCACAGTTTTCGCCGGGATAAATGACAGGCATAACCATTATTATTCACGACGTCAATAAATGCCTAATCATGATTATAGTTAGAATCCATACCTTCACGCTATGCGTCCATCTGTGAGTTAATCGTCATGGAGTACCAACCATCATAGCCTGCCTTCGTGATCCTGTTACTAAGAATAAGAATGAATGCGCATGTGCTGAAGTGATGTGGCTACACCACGTGAGCTGACAGGTAACAGAACATTCTGATAGTTTCCTTCGAGGAGGACTACAATTGGCCTTGATAGAGAAAAATGATTGAGATTGACGCCCGATTGAATCATTATTGGCATCATCACCGGAGAGCAAAAAAACTGGCGAAGTATCAGCTGCGAAATCTAGCAGAATAAGTGAAAAATGGCAGAGTCGCAGCTGTACGGAAGGATCGAGAATGAAGTGGAAAAGAACGGAGTAGCGAGTGCTAGATTTAGCAGAATGGACAAGGATAGTGGAGTCTCAGCTACTATATTTGGCGGAATGGACAAAGGTAGCGGAGTCTCAGCTGCTGGGAAGGAGTAAAAATGAGGCGGAAATGGCAGAGTAGCAGCTGCCAATTTAGAAAGATAAGCAGAAATAGCTGAGTCTCAGCTACGGAAATTGGACGAATGAGCAAAAGTGGCGGAGTCTGAGCTGTGGAAAAGTGAAGCAAAGGAGAAGTGGCAGAATCGCAGCTGCGACTTTTGGCAGAATGGGCAAATGTGGTGGAGTCGCAGCTACGTCAGACTGTAGTATAAGCAAGTTTTATCTGTGGAGGACCACGAACTATCCATCTTTTTCAGAGTGCTTTATTAGATCAAGAACAAATATGGAGTGTCTACAGTCATCTGGCCCAATCACGACTGCTGCTCCTCCAATAAGTTCCTGTACACAGTTCTTCAAACAAACCGATCAAGTGCAAGAAAAATTAAAAATAGATAAAATACAGAATGAAAGAAAAATCGATTATTTATGTACAAAAGTATGTGTGGAAATTGCAACTTTTAGGAATTCACAGGTTTTAAAAATCCCTGTCTTGACGTTAACTGATACTCCGGATCAGCTGCAACTTGTGAAATAAAATCCTCCCTTGAGATCGGCCTGTGATACAGTCACAGCCGATGACCATTTGCAAATAATGGTGCCTTGTTCTCGTCAATGGTGATCAACTGGACTGTTCCATTATCAAATATACGAACTATCTTATATGGTCCCAACCAACAGGTGTGCAATTTGCCTTTAAATTCCCTCTTAAATCGTGAATCATACAACAGGGCCCAGTCTCCTTCCTGGAAGACTCTTTTCTTTATAAATTTGTCATGACATCTAGAGTGCCGTTGTTGGATTAAAGCTGTATGATGTACTGCAGCTGTGCACTTCTCATCCAATTCATTGAGCTGATTAAGTCGATTCCTCTGTGCCTCTGATAAATCCAAATTTGCTTCAACAGTTGTTTTTAAAGTTCTCATTTCAAATTCAATTGGGAAAATAACGTTCTTTCCATATACTAGCTCATATGGGGAAAAACCAGTGGTGTTACGCCAAGTGGTACGATAGGCCCACAGTGCCTCTGGAAGTCTTTCAGCCCAATCTTTACGATGGCTCTTCATTGTTTTTGTCAAAATAGCCTCAATAACCTTGTTTGTGCTCTCCACCTGCCCATTGGCCCGTGGATGATATGGTGAGGCTATTATGTGTTGAATATGAAATTTATGCAACAGTGCTTCCAGCTTGTGAGATACAAACTGTGGTCCATCATCTGTAATGATCTCCTTAGGCACTCCAAACCGAGTAAAAATCTCTTCATACAGGAAATCAATCACAGCCTGATCATTGGCCTTGACCAAATCTATGGCTTCTACCCATTTAGTCATGTAGTATGTGCAAACCAAGATATGAACTTTCTGCTTTGAGGGAGGGTTGATAGGCCCTACAAAATCTAGAGCCCACCTATCAAACGGTTCAACCACAAGCTGTGGCTGTAAAGGAATCTCATCTAATCTGTTGGGTTGGCCCATCCTTTGGTAGCTATCACATGTTTGAACATACTTCTTCGCATCTCTGAACAATGTAGGCCAGAAATAGCCCATTCTCAAAACTTTATGACCTGTCCTTTTGTCAGCAAAATGTCCCCCACAGGGCTCATCATGGCAAGCTTTAAGAATGTTGAAGATTTCATCTTCTCTAACACATCTTCTGATTTCTAAATCAAGCCCTGTGTAGAAAAGATGGCCATCAATCCAGGAGTACCTAGCACTCTGTTGTATGATCTTCCTTCTTTCTCTCTTTGACAGATGTGCTAGAAGCTTACCTGCAGCCAAAAAGTTAGCAATATCTGCATACCATGGGGAATGAGCTGATACTGCAAACAAATGTTCGTCAGGGAAGGAATCTTCGACTGGTAAATTGTCATCACTGTTAGTAAGGTCGAGATAAAAAATCTGCAACAACATTTTCCTTTCTTGGTCTATCAATAATTGTAATATCAAATTCCTGTAATAGTAACAGCCATCTAGTAACTCTAGCATTCGTGATTGGTCTATTCATTAAATACTTGATAGAAGAATGATCAGTGTGCACAAAAGTAAAATATCCAGTAATATAATGTCTAAACTTATTGATGGCATAAACAATGGCAAGAAATTCTTTTTCTGTGACAGTATAATTCAGTTCAGCATGAGACAGATTTTTACTATTTTACTCATATAGTAAATAGCATAAGGAGCATTACTTTCCTGCTGTCCCAAGACTGCTCCAATGGCAGTGTCTAAAGCATCTGAAGAAATGTGGAAAGGCAGAGCCCAATTGGGTCCTCGTAATATGGGTGTTGTAGACAGCCTCTTCTTTAGCTCATTAAATGCTATTTGGCATGAATCATTCCAGACAAACTGTGCATCCTTCATCAACAAAGTGAACAAAGGAGAAGCTATCTTGGAAAAATTTTCTATGAACCTTCTGTAATAGCCAGCATGCCCCAAGAATCTACGTACATCCTTCTGTGTTTTAGGAGTTGGTATATTTCAATTACCTGGATACCATCAGAAGAGATGAAGTTCCCCAGCACTATGCCTTCACTCATCATCATGTGGCACTTTTCAATGCTCAAAGAGAGCTAGCTTTGTTCACAGCGTTTCAGGACCTTTTCTAAGTTCTTCAGTGCTTCTTCATAACTGTCACCATATAGAGTAAAGTTGTCCACAAAAATTTCCATGCAATCATTCACCATTTCTGAAAAGATTCCAATCACTGCTCTGTGAAATGTAGCTGGTGCATTGCACAACCCGAAAGGAAGTACTCGGTATGCAAAAGTCCCCCAACGACAGGTGAAAGTGGTTTTATCTTCTGGAGCAATCTGAATTTGGTTATAGCCACTAAAGCCATCCAGAAAAGAGAAATACTTCTTCTCAGACAAGGTATCAAGGACCTGATCGATGAAAGTTAAGGGGAAATGGTCCTTCTGCGTTTCCTTGTTCAATTCTCTGTAATCCACGCAGACCCTCCATTTCCAATTCTTCTTTGGCATGATCACAAGTGGAGAAACCCACTCACTATCTGAAATTGGATATATGAATCCAGCTTCCAACAATTTCTGTATTTCCTCTTTCACTATGTCTCTCAGGTTTGGGTTCATCCTTCGTTGGGGTTGGCATATAGGCCTGGAGTCGCTCTTAATATAGATGTGATGAGTGTACAGATGAGAAGGAATTCCTTTCATGTCTGTGTACTCCCAAGCAAAAGCTCCCCTACGCTGTTTCATCAGAGTGACTAGTTGTTCCAGCTCCCTAGATGCTAGATTAGGATTGATATTCAATGTTTTTCTTGGCTCAATTTCCATTGGAACACTCTTCGAATTCTTAAGTACTGGAATTACATTATCATCACCGATCAGAGTTTCTTCTGTAAGATTTTCTTGTTTTGTTGCAGCTAAAGTACTATCCAAGATCAGATAGATATTCTTATTGACTGATGTGGGCTCACTGATGAAGATATTAATGGCATCATCCTCTATTTCATCTTTACATGTCAAGGCTCTCCCTATGGTTAATAGTGGCTGCACACCTTCTTCCTCCTCCAAATTTGTCCATAATGGAGTCTCAGCTTCTATGCTTGGTCGAGATGGAAGGTACAGGGTTAGATTCTTGATCTCAGTCCTGTCTGAAATAGTCATAGAACCTGACCGGCAGCTGATACAGGCATCAGCTGTGGCCAACCATGGTCTTCCCAAGATCAGTGGGTGTCCCCCCAACTGATATTTTGGCTGTAATACCAAAAATACATAGGGTATTCCCACGAGTCAACTGAAATTACGAGGTCATCTAGGATTCCTTCTGGTTTGATCGTTGATCTATCAGCAAGTTCCAAAACAGTAGGGGTTGGCCGAAGATTAGTGAGTCCCAATTTATTCACAGTCTCTATGGTCATAACGTTAATAGCTGTGCCCAAATCCACCAAGACATTTGGAATTTGTGTGTTCCCTATGTGCACTGTAACAGTCAGGTTCCCAGGGTCATCGTACTTTTCCATAGGGGCCTTTCTCGTTATCAATTCTAAAAGCTTTCCCAGCACGTGGACAGTGGGAGGATCCCTGGGCCTTCTTCCTGGTTTCTTAACACACAAATCTTTAACTGTCTTAGCATAAATGGGCACATCATGGAGGGCCTGTAATAGTGTAATTTTAACTTACAAAATTTTCAACTCTCCCACGAGATCAAATCAGGGTTGTTCCATTGTTTTCTGCAGCTGCAATCGTTTAGGGTATGGTGGTTCTCTATTCAACTGTGTAGGCTATGACAGATCGTGTGTTGCTTCCTGAGTTTCAACTACTGCTTCAGTAGGAGTATCAGCATCCTCAATAATGGGGATTGTTGAATTAACAATGTTTTCATAATGCTGATTTACTCCAGTTGCAATCATTGGGGGTGAAATATCCTTAGTGATAATAGGATCCACCACCCTTCCTGATCGTAGTTGTATATCATTGCAGGGAATTTGAGCGATGGAATATGCAGGCATGTTGGCAGTCTCAAATTGATGGAATGCTTTATTGTTTGGGTTCGGGTTAGGTTGTGCAGGTAGCTGTGGTCGAAGTGGTGCATTCATGGGTGTGGCATTGTTCTGGAAAGGGATTTGTGGTTGCTAATATTGCTGATGCTGATACTGTTGAGGAGGGTACTGTTGATACTGAGTCTGGTGATGGGGAAAGTTATTTCCTTGGTAAAAGTTTCTCCAGTTGGAATTCCAAGGAGCTTGGTTTGACTGCTATGGCCATGGTGTCCATGAATTAGGATTTTGCATTGGGTTCTGAGATGGAGGCCACTGGCGGTTGGAATAATGTGAAGGGAATTGTGTATTCATATTATGCATGTTGTTCATTCCATTCATATTATGCAAGAAAAATGTTGGATTTGGATTCATACCTTGGTTTCTAGGTTGCCATGGTTTCTTCTATGCCATAAAGTATGTTGTCTCTACATCCGGAATAGATGCCTGCAGGACTGCTTTAACCTTAGGTAATGAAGGAAACTCCTTAGTATCATGCTCGAGTTCACATATCCTACATACCTCTGCTTTGTCCAACAGGGACTCCTTTAGTGGATGCTTCTTTCTACATTTAGGACAGAATACCCCAAGTGTAAGATCTTCTACTACTTGTTTCTGTTTTTCCCTCATGGCATCCAGCTCTGAGGAAAGGGATCTCATCATGTCTATTTTAAAGTTCTCCGGTAGGTTGCCTATTTCTGCTCGAGTGGCACCTCCACTAGTTGACTTCTGAGTCCTATTAAAGACATCATGGTATCGGCCTTTGTCTCGCTTGCTGGTTCTGGAAGATCACCTAGAGTACCTTCGACATAATTCAATAATCTTTTCAAAAGGTTCCTTCGAGATATCCCCTTTTCCCAGCAGATTCAACATATCAAGGAAATCTTCTCTAATTCCTCTTAGTAAGATAATCTTGAGCACATCCTTTCCAATCTCAGCATGACCAGATCTTTGCAAATTGTACAACAATCTCTCCACAAAGTCTTCCAAACTCTCTTCATCCTTCTGAACCATTTTGAAAAACTCTTCCTTTCTATATCTAGTTCTGCAATATTCTTGATATTTAGAAAGGAAGGTGTTCTTCATTTAGTCCCAAGTAGTAATTGTCTCACAACCCAAACTCATGAACCAGCGCAAAGCATTTCCTTTCAAGGTGGCTGGGAATAGCTTCAGCTTCTGAACACTAGAGGTGTAATCATAGCTGCGACAGAGGATATAAAACTAAAAAAGAAACTCATCAGGATCCTTAGAGGACTTACCATGGAAATTCGGGAGAACTGATGGTGAGATATTCTTCATAGGAGCTGCTCCAGGTGTCTGAAGGATAGGGAATTCTAATTTAGCCACAGTATTACCAGGCTGATTATTTTCTCCTTCTTCATCCCAGTGATCCTCATGTTTGTTCTCACCCCCATGTTCTCTACCAGCCATGGTTCTTGTCCAAAATTCAACAACTTCCTTTATGCGTTCTTCCTTTGCTTTGGATTCTTCCTCTTTTCTCCTCTCTTCTCTTTGCCTTATTTCTTCCTCTGCTATTCTGCGAGTCTCCAACCACACCTCTTTAGTAACTCTGGTTCCGTCAATATGATAAATATCCTCTCTATCTGGTGCACCTATAACACTTCCCTTGTCTTCAGGAGGTTTGCTTTCTGCAACAGGAGTTGAAGGTCCCATTGTATTCTCCACTGTGGATGCTGAATGTTCAAGATTGGGAGGAACAGAATTTCCCCTACCTGTAGAGTTCCGCAGTGGTCTAGTGGAAGAATCAGCTCTAGCAATTATCTCATCAATATATGTGTGTCTTCCCTGACCTGCATTACAACCTCGACCTCTTCCACCTGCAATGTTAGTATTTAAAGGGGGCTCCCGATTTGTTTTTCTTGTATTCATGCATGTTGTAAAAAATTGAACTAAAATAAAATCAAATGAAACCAACTACTAACTCTATCTATCTATTACCATCCCCGTCAACGGTGCCAAAATGTTGGTCACCGTATATGTCAGTTAATTAAAGCTAACATACAAAAAGGTCAATATAAATTGTCAAACCCAGGAAGGTCTTTTATTTCAAAGGAAATAAGCACAGTCTATGCATAAACAGATCAAGCAGTTGATTTATTGAATGTAATTAATGATCCTACCTATGTGTCCAGCCAACTCATTCCCTAAGAACACTAATCTAAGTCATACATCTAAGAATCCAAAAGAAATCAACTTCCCTACAGAAATCAACCCAGCAAGTTAATGATCTAAGGATGAAATGAAACTAGATTACTTTTGCAAGAAGTTAAACCCTATAATTATCAAACTACAACATTCAATCTTTACCAAAATGATCTATCCAGTAGCTACTGTAATTCTACCATTAATTGTCTAGTCTATGAATGTAATTGAAGATACAACAGCAACCAGAATTAAAACACAAGCTTCAACTCTAATTGATAATTAATGGAAATCCTAGAAAGCATAAACAACTAGAAGATAATTGGAATTGAGCTTGGCTATCACAGCTAATTAAAACACACATGTAAATTAAGTAAATTATCCTACACAGTCAACTATCACACCAATCTGTTATAGCTATTCAAGATGCAATTACAAACTACCAGAAAGGAAAGCTAAACTCTATTACAGCTACCAATAATGTCTGCAATCATTCCACACCACACAACAGAAGTAAAAATAAACTACTCTACGTACTTCAACCGGCTATCTCTATGAGAAGGCGGACCCTGGCCTTCTAACAAAGATGCCAAGAGTCACAGCAAATTAAGACACTGAAATGAAGAACTCTGCTCTCATATTATTGATGGAAGATCGTGAGTCTCAGTGCTCTGTTACAGCTTACACAAGTAATGATTGTCCAACCCCAGGCTACGAGAGCCTTCTGGAATTTATACAAAGGAAATATAGTTTCAGATCCATTAAAATCGTGCAGCAATGAAGATCTATGATCTTCATGGTGTGGAGTTATAGCTAACTGATACAGCGTATTAAACAGGGTCGTTAATTGTGAAGGAGGCTGTTGCTTTGATCATTAATGGGTCAACAAACTCAGCAACTGGAATGCCACCTGTCTATCGCAGCTATGCTCTGCTTCAGTGGAATCTGTTACAGTGGGGATCTAATACAGCTTGCGTGGAGGATGTGTTGTCCCTTGGAGTATGAGAAATTAGGCTTGAAAGAGTAACAGCTGGCACTGCTAGGCTGATACACCTGCACTTTAGATTTGAACTAAATAAACTCACAAATGTCAGCATAAACCAAAGGTCAGGATTCATAACCATAACAATATTAGGCATAATTACATGAAACAATAATAACTTATACCTTGTCAGGATTGCTGATTGATTTAGAAAAAGGCGTGTATATGTTTCACAAAGGTAAGGTAATATTTGGAAAAATGACTAGATAAGTATGGTTGAAAAGGGACAATTCCAGGGTGCAACAGGGCCTGGACCAAGTAAACCAATTTTGTACAATACAATTTTGGGAGCTATGAGGATACAGCACAGCGCAGCATCGACATAGTAAGAGAGTCAGCGCCACGAAGTTACTACGCTGCAGAGTAACAGCGTTGTGAAGAGGCTACTGCACAAAGATACAATGCTGCGAAGAGCTAGTTCCGCGAAGATCCGGCAAGGAAGATTTTTTGGACAGAAAACAGTGTAAATTCCGGTGAGACCGATCAGTGGTCTATTTTGGTTAAAATACTCCATAATTCCCAGTAGGCGGGTAAGGAGTGGCGAGGAAGGAAAGCGACCGGTCACACCGGAAAAGGCAACACTACATGAACTGACCACACAAAGCCGTTAGTGAAGGAACGACATGATGAAAGAGATCCGTCAGCATGCGCTCGACAGGGGGAATGAAAGTGACGTGACCATGTGCAGAAGGATGGCCATGATGATGAGTCATTATCAGAGCCTAACAATCCTGGGTGGCAGGGTAACTGCACCAGTTTTGGGGAAATTTAGGGTTTTTGATCCCACCATGATTGTAACAGACATGACCTAAGGGCACGATCTCTATATAAAGGGAATTTTTGTAAGGGAAAGGGTTAATATTCTTTTGGTTAATATTGAATATTGATCTCTATTGAGAAACTCATTGTAAGAGGCTCTGCAGCTGTGTGCACAATGACCTACTGAGAGAGAAAAGAGTCTGCAACTGAGTGCACAGACGAAATTGTTGAACCCTTCCCATTGATAATATAATCAACAGTTCTTGTGGACGTAGCTCCCATCCTGGGGGTGAACCATGTTAATTCCTTTTGTTATGTGATTGAATGTGTTTGCATCTATATATTTGCTTATGTTGAATGGTTAAGTTCATGTTTATGAGTTCATGTGTTCTTGCTTTTATATGTATTCACCACAAGCATAAAAGATGGGAATAGTATGTTAAGTAGTGACATATGTGGATGAATTTTGAGTGCACAAGTATTTCTAAGTCAGATGAATGCATAAGTTGAGTATTGGGCAAACACTTAGCCAACGAAGTCTGTATAGTGCAATTCCCCGAAGCGCAGCACCGAAAGTGTGCAGCTGTTGCAGTTCATCGTATTTTCTAAGTTGCAAGGCTTATAGTTTGGATGCATGTGAATGTGTAAGTTTACGGTAAGTGAATTCTACTAGACTAGTGTAAGTGTTGAAGAGGAAGCACAGTCCTCTATGCGTTGTCATGTTGTTAAGTGACCAACTTGCTTCGCGCAGTCCTTGGATGTGCGATAGCATAAGCTGTAACCATGAAGTGAGTGAACTTCGCGTTGTCCACCATTCCATCAAAGCGTGCATCACCTGATTGTGGAAGCTTGATTCCACAACCCCCCCATAAATTTTCCTCAGGTGAGACCTCATTCTGCTTGCAAATTGTTGCCGGAAGGGCCGGTGAAAAGGGGTTTTGTTGGTTCCCTGAACTGCACAAAACCTGGGTATATCAAGTAAAGGTTAAAGAACACATTTAGAGCCAACAAATGGTTTTGTTGCATCACTAAAGAACTAGTGATACGTGATGTTGTTACATTACAAGACCGTGCAGGCAGAAGTGTAATGAACAAATGGTGCACTTGAACTGGTGATGAGCATTGAAAGTTGGAATCCCGAGTAAACAGAAATATGGAACTAGGTGGACAAGACAGAAAGAGATTTTGCCAGAAAGGAGAATATACATCCGCGTCTATCTGACGTAGAATGGTTAAACAAGTGCTTGTGGGCGGATATCCATGAAATTTTCTTTGCGACCTTTGGAAACGAGTTGCATGAGTGGTTATCAAGACTCGCAGAGAGAAAGAACTGTTTCCAAGAAGGAGCACCTACAGAGTGGATCCCAGAGCTTATTCAGAGGCTTAAAGAAGTAGATATTCCACTATCGCGAGCAGTCAACTTCTGGGTTGACAGTATTCTAGAAGGCTTTGTGACAGAGTTCGTTGTGGACACACTGAATTCCTACAGCGCAACAGAGGCCAAATCCTTCAAAGGTTTCAGAGGTAAGTACCTCAACAATCTGAGTTTATATATCAAAATGATTTTAGCTGAGAAAGGAGTTTTAAGAATGCAGTAAGATTCATAGTTATTTTGAGTCTGTAATGGTCGATAACTCATACAGTGACTCTGAAGAAGATACACACAATTTAAGAAGTGGAAAAAGATATAAGTATACCACCGAAAATAATCGTAGAGAACCTGAACTCTGCATAGAAACTGAGTTCCAAGTTGAGGTAGATAGCTAGACATCACCTTCATCAGCTACCTATTAGCCCATTACACCTCAGAATCCTCTAGTTGTCAATACTATGCCTCCTATTCCACAAAATCCGTCAGTTCAAAATCCTCCAGTTGTTAATACTCCCAATCCTCAAAGCGTCAATACTAGTAACACCACAAGATTGAGCACTCAGAACATTCCCCGCAATAACATCCCTAACACTGCACAGACTACTGTGAAGAACACTATACCACCTAGAAGGAGAATGACTGATGATATCAAGATGCCAATATTTAAAGGAACGGGTCTAGAAGACCCTGAGAAGCACTGGTTTCTATGTGAAGTCGTATGGAGCATCAAACAAGTCCAGGATGATGTTGTTAAGCACGTGCAGCTCATCACTACATTCAGAGATAGAGCATTAACTTGGTTCATGAAATATTCTGTTGGACAGAATAGAACCTTACCAGATATTAAGACCGCTCTCTTAAGAGAGTTTAAGAAACCAAAATATGAATCACAATGTATAATAGAGCTAAAAGAGATTAAACAGAAAACAACTGAGTCAGTATGGGAATTTGACCAGAAGTTTAAAGCATTATTAGACCAAGTCAGTTTCGATATTGCACCGCAATAACACTAAGAGTGGTTCATAGCCGTGTTGTTTCCCCATATCATATTGTCGTTGATGCAATAGAAGGTTGCGTCACAGACCGAAGCATTAGAGATCGTGATGAAGTTAGAAGCTTTGCTGATTGGAGAAACAAGTCAAGGAATGATCCAGATCGAGAACTAGTTAGTAACCCTAACATTACAACTCCAGGACATTAAGAAAGGAAAAGAAGTCATAGAAGAGATCTGGTGTAGAAAATGTAGAGTAGAGGGACACTCAAAAGAGCACTGTCCAGTTTTCAAAGAATATATTAATAGTGGAGCACCAAATCCACTAAATCAGCAGCAACAAGGGCCATGGTGTGAAATCTGTCGATGCAGAGGAAATTGACCAAAGGATTTCTATTTGATCCAGAAATATGTCAGAACACCAAAGAATTTGTACTGCAGTTTCTGTAAGTCAGTTGGACATGATGATTCCAACTGTAGAGCATATGACTTGATGATAGAAAGAAAGCACGACATTTATAGAGTTCAAGAAGAAACACCACAACACCATGAAAACACGCAGTATGATCAAGGTGCATATAGGGGCCATGGTGGATTCCATGGAAGAGGAAGAAACACTGGAAAAGGACAAGGAAAAGGAAGAGGAAGAAGTCATATTATTTCTAGAGACTATACAAACGGTACTACTACATGTAGATACTACAAATATTTTGACCATGTTATTGAAGCATGCCTGATATTACAAGCAAAGATGGAAGAAAGAAGACAAGAAGCACCAAACCTGAATGTTCAGATGATCGCAGCAGAGAAACGAGATCCAAATATCAACGTTGTCATGCGAAGTGGAGCTTCAACAAGAAGAGATAAGGAACCATAAGCTTCAACTTCTGGAGAGCACCATACTAACCAGATACCTACTGAACAGGTCTAGATAAGAAAAGCTACTGGAAAAACACCTGTTTTCGATCTGGAAAGAAATAAAGAAGTCTTTGACGAGGCAAGGGACACCTTCATAGACCCAGCACCTATGACACCAAGAATCCCGTTGCGAAGTGAAACATCACATATAAAGGATATGCCAACATCATATGAACAAACAAGTACCGCAATAGAAACAGGGACATACAAAGCTGTATGAAGATGCTAAAGAGCGAAGATGATTTGGTATAAATAAAAAAAAATTTGAACCACTATGAACAATGCAATTGCACAAATCCAGTTCATAGCGCAGTTCACCACATCAAAATCCATAGGAGAACGGGCCGAGAAATGAGGCTAAGTGCACAAATTGGAGATTATGAGATGGATGAGATTAGCCTTGATGTAGGATCTGAAGTAAATGTCTTGACCAAGAAAACATGGGTACATATGGGGAAACCAAAGTTGTCATGGTCACCCATACAGTTAAGACTAGTGAATCAACAGAAGCTTATACCCTTCGGAAGGCTAGCCAATGTTCTTGCTTACATTGATGGAGTCCGAAGTCATGTAGACTTCAAGGTTATTTAAATTGTAGATGACATTCAACCTTATCCTGCACTATCGAGGATAGATTGGGCCATAGATAACCTCACAATCATCGACTTGAAGAAAAAATAGATGATTGTTGAAGGGGCAGATATCAGGGTTACCGCACCCTTGAACCCTTTACAAGGACTGAGATACACTAAACCCATCAAAGAAGAATATAGAGCTCATGATTTAGATCACATCTATAAGATGACAGCAAACCACGCTGACTACATCAATCCTACAGCTGATGGAACACTTAGTTGGCGATGTGACAACTCTTTCGTATCAGACTCTGACACATGATTGGAGAATTAGCAAGGTCGATCGCATGAAGTATTTGCAAGAAGATGCGCGCAGATCACAAAATCACTGCACTGGATTGGAACCAAGGTAAGTCCAATCCCCACTTATGATGGTTCAACTAACGTCTATACATTTTGCAAGAATATATTGTATCAATTTCAACTGAACATCGCATACCAGCATTGGATATACCACTGCGCGCTACACCTGCCAGATGGTGGGCTGCGCATAAGAACACTTTGACCACATGGGAATAGTGCAAGCATATGATGCAAATCAGATTCGTAGAGAGAGCTGCGCTGACCATGGTCAAGTATAATGGACAAATAGATCCAAGGGATCACATAGAGACTTGTTCACAAGCATGGATAAAAAGACCACAAACAGAATGGGTTCATCTGTTTGTGCACACACTAGAGAAGATTCCAAGTAATTGGTATACAGAAGCAAAGCTTCGCAGAGAAACCACAAATCGGTTTATGTTGACTGCTAATTTCCAGAGAACCTTCAGTTTTGAAGATGATTATATAAGCATAAATGAGGCTCTGCAAGTTATCAAAGAAAGGATATTCAGAGAAGAATTCCCAAGCATAAACGAGGCATTCGAGGTCCTAAAAGATAGGATCTTTGAAGACATAAAGGTACCTGTGAACCTACAGCCAGAATGGGAAATAACAATAGAACATGCCCTTGAATGTTATAACCTTGGTGATGAAAAAGAAGACGCAGAGGAAAGTGATGATGAAGATCCATGCAATGTTAATATTCCAGAGTTAGAAGAAGCGCGCGATATAGAGGGACCTCCATTAGAAATTTCAGATATGAGTGGCCCGGTAAAAACAAGAAAAGTCAATATTGGCACAAACAAAGAGCCAAAGTTCGCATCCATTGGAGACTACTAGGATGATGAAATAGTCGCACAAATCGTAGACCTTCTACATGAATATCAGGATTTATTTCCAACGAAGTTTACCAAAATGAAAGGAATTTTGGGCAACTTGGGGGTGATGAAGATACCTCTCAAGCCAGGCATGAATCCCATTAGACAAAGACCTTATAGACTGAATCCTAGATACAAAGAAAGAGTTCAGGCAGAATTCGACAAGATGCTTCAGGGATCATTGAGCCAGTTGAAGAATCCAAGTGGATAATCCCTATGGTTATCCAGGACAAAAAGACTAAAGGATAAATAAGAATATGCGTAGATATGAGGAAGTTGAATGATGCTTCGCTACATGACCCATTTCCTACTCCATTTATAGATGAAGTATTAGATAATGTGGGAGGAAATGAGGCCTATTCATTCACTGATGGATTCTCTGGTTACCATTAGATCAGGATTGATGAATCAGATAGGCATAAGACTACATTTACTACTGAATGGGGATCATATCAGTATACACTTATGCCATTTGGATTGAAGAATGCACCTACCATATTTTCCAGAGTTGTTGTAGCAGCATTTAAGGACTTTATCCATAAGTTCTTAGAAGTCTATTTTGATGATTGGACTATCTTTAGTTTGCTGAAGAACCATTATGAGAATCTCATAATGATGTTAGCTAAGTGCAGGAAACATCAAATCTCCTTGAATTTGAATAAATGTATTTTCTATGTACCCTATGGTATACTACTAGGACACATTGTATGCAAGCAAGGCCTGATGGTTGATCCTGCAAAGATCGTTGTTAACACCCAAAAAGTGCTCACTACCTCATCTACCCCATTGCATCACTCATTTGTCCAAAAGGCCAAAAAACCATTTTAAAAGCCTCCAAAAGGCCAAAAAACCCATTTTCCCCCAAAATTCCTCCAAAATAGCAAAAACCCTCTAAAAAGGGAATAAAAAATACAAAAAAGAGGAAAAAGAGGGAAAAAAGGAAGCAAAAACCCTCTACAGCTGACCCAAACCATATGGTGCCCAAAACCATGGGCCAGCACTCCACCACTACAAACCTATAAATAGGTGATGGAGGCCCCTCATTTCATATCCACAGTCAACCATACCCTTACTCTGTCAAAATCACTCCTGAAACCCTAGCTCACCCTTGAGCTACTTTCACATTTGAGTGCCCCTTTGGCCCATTTCCAAAACCCTTTGGAGAAAGAGAAAGGAGCAAAACTGGAAGCTTGGAAGCAACGCTCTTGGACTGTTGCAAAGGCTTCACCAACCTTCACATTGGAGGTATAATCAATACAAAAACCCTTTTTATTATCTTGTCTTTTCTGTTTTATGCACATGCTTAGAGTAGTTACTATTTTACTGTATTGTCTTTCATTTACTGTTTTTCTGAACTACTACTAAGGAGTCCCTTCTCCTTAGTAGGTGCTCATTTGCACAAGCTAGGGTGAAAACCCTAGCTACAATTGCATTAATTGTGAATTTACATGCACCTAACTCAGTAAAGCAGCTTCTCACAACGCTTGGACATACATGATATTACAAAAAATTCATCAAGGGTTATGCACAGATAACCATGCCAATGGAGAAACTTATGAAGAAAGAAGCACAGTTCATCTGGAATGCAGAATGCGAGAAGGGACTAGACACATTAAAGGAGAAAATGGTAACTATGCCTATCCTAGTCTTTCCAGATTGGAATAAGCCATTCCATGTACATCTTGATGCTTCATTTATAGCATTGGGAATTGTGCTCACTCAACCAGGTGAAGGGGGAATTGATCACCCCATTGCATTTTCAAGTAGAAAGCTATCTTCAACTGAAACAAACTACATGAACACAGAAATAGAGGTTCTAGCTATGGTTTACGCACTCCAAAAATTTAGGCACTGTTTGTTGGGTGCACACTTCTCCATGTACACTGACCATTCAACTTTGAAGTATCTAGTCAATAAGCCAGTGTTAGGGGGAAGAATCTGCAAATGGTTGTTACTTTTCTAGGAATATGACTGTGAGATTATTGTTAAGCTTGGAAGACTGAACCTAGGACCTGACCATCTCTCAAGGATTGAGTTAGGCAAAGAACCCACTAATCTTGAACACAATTTTCCTGACGCGCAGCTATTTTACAAACAAATTGCAGATGAGTAATACAAGGATATTGCAGACTTTTTGACTATGGGATTGGCACTCATAGAGTTCACTACGCAGCAGAAGAAGAAGATGGTAGTTAAAGCCGCAGACTTCACTATCATAGAAGTGAAACTATACAAGTTGAGACCATATGAAGTGTTGTGCAGATGCGTGTTGGAGCATGAGAAACCGTTTATTTTTCCTGAGGCACACTCAGGTGTCTCTGGAGGTCACTACGCAGGAAGAGCTACTGCACATAAGATATTAAGAGCAGGGCTATGGTGGCCTACACTACACAAAGATTCAAAGGAACATTGCCAGAGTTGTGATGTTTGTCAGAGAACAGGAAAGCCGTCACGAAGAGACGAAATGCCATTAAGACCTCAATTGACTTTACAGGCATTTGAAAAATGGCCTATTGGTTTCGTGGGACCTATTAACCCACCGGGAAAGACAACTGGTGCGAGATACATTATCACCGCGACTAATTATCTCACTATATGGGAAGAATCTAAACCAGTGAAGGACTATATCGCAATGACTTCCGCATAGTTCATCTTCGAGAACATCCTTACCAGATTTGGATTCCCAAAAATTTTAATGATTGATCAAGGAACTCACTTTTTGAATGCAACTATTGAATCCCTTACTGAGCAGTTCCACATATACCATCAGCAAAGTATGCCATACCATCCACAATCAAATGGAACTATTGAAGCTTTCAACAAGGTCTTGGAGAATGCACTAACCAAAGTATACAATACAAACATATATGATTTGGATCTACACATTCGAGCTGTTTTATGGGCTTACAAAACAACTTGCAAGAAGTCGACAGGCCATACACCCTTCAGATTGGTCTATGGACAGGAAGCTATGATGCTTATGGAGTACATTGTACCAAGCTTAAGGATTGCTGCATTCACAGACATGGCTGATGAATAGACACTGCAAGAAAGGCTTCTACACTTAGTTGTATTGGAGGAGGATCAGTTTATCGCAGGCTTTCACCCGCAAGTGCAAAAGGACAGAGAAAAAGCATGGCATGATCGCCATATCAATCACAAAATATTTCAGGTAGGAGACCTTGTCCTCCTGTATGATAGCAAGTTCATGAAATTTCCTGGCAAATTTAAAATGCATTGGCTTGGCCCATATATTTTTATGCATGTTACTAATGGTGGCACAACTCCGTTAGCCACGTTAGCCGGAGACAATTTACCAGGTCTATTTAATGGAAGTAGACTAAAAACCTACAGGGATAGTCCTACTTCATAGAATCCTCGATGATCATAAGAGAAAGGAAAGTTCTAAGTGTCAAGTATAGTTTAAATTGGGCACTAGAATTTGAGCAGAGACTGTACATAGTTTTGGTCCAATACACGAAGTTGATGGAAAGGATACAGTAACCGTGCAATACTGGTAGAAAAGTGAAGCTGTGCAGATAAAAAACTAAAAAAACTAAAAACTAAAAAAAGAAAAGCAAACAAAAGAAAAGAAAAGTAGAACCATGTAGTTGCAAAGTCCAAAAGGCAGTTGTACAGGTTAAAAGAAACAGGACAGACATGAAGACCAGTATGAAGAAAAGTAGCATCGCACAGTTCACTGCACTACCAGTGGTGACATCAGTCCACGGAGTTCGATGCAACACCTGTAAATAGTTGTTAGAGCTGAAAAATAGCTGTTATACAATGACCTTGCCGACATCGCTTGAGCATTTAACTCAAAATTAGCCGTTCTGAAGTAGTTAATGAGAAAAAGGACCGAAATCCTCAGCGGATTCAACCAACAAGCATAACAATTAATGTTTATCTAACCGTTTATGGGTGTGGCTAAGCCTAACTACGCCTATAAATACCATCAACATTGGACTCGCGGGCGTTACCAAAACCTTCAAATTTTTCAGCACACCATAGTCTCAGTCTGTTTACAGTAACCGCTAAGTAATTTTATGCGTTTACAGAGCTAGTTCCAGTGAATGTCTGACAATTCTACAGTTGAGCAAGAGTCCAGAGTTGAGCAGGCTGTGAGGGATTTTACACAAACCAGGATTGAAGGGTTGATGAGAACCCCTTCCAAGAAGGTTATCACAGAACAAGGTTAGGGTTCACGCCGATCACCACGACACTCTGAACCAATGCAAAGAAAGGGTAAGGAACCCGTAGCCAAGAAAGTAAAAGTGAAGGTAATGGGATCCAAGCTACCAAAAGTTCCACTAGAGGACAAAGAGCTGCCATTATCCTTAACCCCAGAGTACATTTCTCCGTGTACACCAGATGCACCAACCGTAAAGCTGACCAAAAATGCCAAGTATGAGATACCACTTCTGCCCATATCCAAACATGTAAAACCAGAAGCGAATATGTTGGGTAAGCTCGCAGACTGTAAGTTCAAAGACTACGACTTACTTCAAATGCAGAAGGATCCGGATGAGCCGAAGTACCCATAGTTTCAAACCGGTGGGTATATGTGTAGGAAGATCGATGTGAAGAACAACCCATTGCTGGTAGTGCAGAGCTGGTTGTCCGAAGTCGTGGAATCAGGGATTCTAAACCTGTTGAGGCTTCCACACTTCGACCGAAGTCCGGAACTAAATGTGGTGGTGCGCACACTGATTTCTCAGACACATCAAGGTTACCTTTGGTTGGACAGAAACGTCGAACTCCATATAGACTTGATCCATCGGATCACAGAGTTAAGCAAGCAAGGCAAGGACCCTAAAAAGTTCTTTGCTAACAAAACCGGAGACAAGGAAGTCACTGTGCAGATGAAGGAGGATAATCAAATTCCCAAAGGAAAAAGAGGGTTTGTCACAGATGACTTAATAGATGATGCTACAAGATTTGTAGTACAACTGCTCGCAGGAAAAATATTGTGTAAGCCACGACCGATAGAAGCACCAGTAGGAGCAATTATCCTAGGTGCGAAGGCAGTGCAGGGAGGCAGATTCAACTAGTGTCAATATTTACTAAACGAGTTTCTGGAAGATGTCCGTGAAACTCAGGTCAATGATGCTGCTTTCCATTACAGTTGGTTAATGGTTTTGATTTCCTTTGTAGGCTGGAAGGAGCGAAGGAATTATGTTGGTCTCACTGCTAACACCAATGATTGTCGACGACCCATATATGCAAATCTCTGGGAAAATCTGCTACCAGAGAGACAATGCGCTTCAAATGGATTATTCCTCACATACTATGAGCAGTTGTACGATGTCATTGTTCGGACATCGCACATCTCCAATGAGGTAGCATCCAAGTATATCCACACTTTAAATTTTCATGCTGACATGCATTCCATTTATATTTCAGCAAAGGCATAGAAAAGGAACTCAGAATGGTTCCAAGGGAACTGTCACATGGATGAAGCGGATATCGATCTAATCATGAAGGAATGGCTAGCTGAATGGAAGGTCAAATGACCAATGGTCATCGACAACGACTCAGATGAAAGTAATCCAATACCGACAACGATCGTCGAAGAGTCACCAGCAGGAAAAAGGAAAGAGCCTGGGAGCTCTGTGCAAGACAAAGGAACGAAGAAGAAACAGAAAGAAATAAAGGAGCCATCAGAGTTAAAGCTCCACGATGATGATTATGAACTCATCGCAAGTAGAATCAACCAATATCTGGATGACACACTTGCTCTCAAAGACAACAAAAATGAGAAGATCCAAGAGAATCTACAACAAAATCTCACAACTTTGCAAAGCATCACGGCGAAGATGGAACAAGTCCAAAAATACTTGATTCGTGATTCTGACTCAGAAGGAAGATCCGGTGCAACACCGCAGTAGAAGAAAAAGCCCTTGGCTTTAACCATGGCACTGAGATAGCACATCATCAGAATTGATCCACTAAGTGTAATGTTACCGCGCGATGAGTTAGTTTCGAGCACACAGACAATAGAGCACGTGGATATTGATATCGTGATGCTATCCCTTGAAGGCCTACATAATCTGCACCTGCAGGTTGTAGAGGAAATACATGATAGAGATATGGTCATCTTGAACCAACACCAAGAGTTACATGCAAATTATAAACAATTGCAGGAAGCAAGTGCAAAGAAGGCTAAGGCACTTGAAAGCGAACAGGAGAAGCGAAGAAGAATAGAACAGACTATTGCTTCAATCTGTGCAAAGATACCAAAGTGTGACGAGTAACCAGAGCTCGCAGACACTATCCTTAATATTGGCTCGGTAGTCAACAGTCTTAAAGCTAAAATGAAATACATGGAGATATAGTATAAGGATAATCTTGCAACCTTGGAAGCACATAATGTACCGAAGACACCACCAAATCAGAAAGAGCTTAGAGAAACAAAAATGAAAGCTGCCACAGAGAACATATCCGGTGAAATAGCTAAGTGTCATAGCGTGCTAGATGAAGCAACGAGAGTATGGACTGTGCTGCAAGAGGACCCTCATCTGCTGCAGGTCCAAACAAGCTTACAGGAAAAGCAAGTAGCATTAGAAGCTCTGAACGCGGAGATGAAGAATCTACTGCCAAGGGAGAGACTCTACCGATTTCATGAGGTCAAAGAGCTTAAGAGGGAACTTCAAGTCTTAAGAGGAAAAGAGGCGGAAACTGGGGAAAGGTCACAAACCCTGCAAGAAGAAGCTCATGTTATCTCGCAAGAGTGTTGTAGGGATTTCATCCTACGAGTAAGAAGAAGCCCTCTTAGGATAAAGTGACAAAGATCAACTCTAAACTAAGACAAAAAGGAAACAAATGCTACCTCATTCCTTAGATCTTAAACTAATGCTTTCAACTTTAATATTTGAGAGATGAGAAAGAAGATAAATGACCTTCTGTTCTGATGTTTGTCCAATCAAGTCTTTGATACTGAAGCTCTCGCGATGAACCTGTGAGGATCAAAACAACAAACAAGTGCACAATATCTTCCAAATAATTGAATCACAAGTCAGATCTATATTCTACTGAGTACAATTTATGTAAATGAATCATGATCAATACACATAAATAGGGAAACAAGACAAGTTATATTTTATTGAGAACTCAAGAGTGCTTACAAAGTATTTGCTTGATTTCCAAGACAACTCCAGCTCCAAGTTCTTCCACCTCTCAGCTATCTCTGCAAAAGGCTTATGACCATAGGTTTGATGCCCCAAAATTCCTCCCTTTGGCTCATGGAAGGCTTCTCTCTTATAGTGTATGGAATGGTTAACCAACTAGAGAGTAAGATCGATCTAAAGAGTATTTAGTGGATCAGGCCCACTAAACAGAGATAGGAGTTGAGATCGAATTAGAGCTGGAAATCCCAATGATATCTCTCGAAAGTTGAGATCCCAAAGTCCAAGGAAAAAGGCTAAAAATGGATTACCGCGCCCCCAGAACTGAGCATAGCGCGGTATTATCACACCCCAGAGTAGGAGCAGAATGTGGCAACCCTAATTATCATGCCCCTTTAACTAAGCAGAGCGCGATAATTTCCTCAGACGAGGTTTGTTTGGGTGACACGTGGTAGGTGAGATGTTTGCTTTCAGTGTTCAGTCAATAGATTTCACTCTGGATGTTCAGATGATCTTTAAGGGGAAGTGTCATTTAGGTTGTTGGTGCAAGGATGTGACACTAAGACATAATGTGTAATATTGAGGTATAACAAAGAGATTGAGGAGAAACTGATAGAACTCTAAGAGTCAGAGAAAACAGTGCAAGAGAAAACTCAGGAATATCTAACACCAGATGTGTTGGATATGGCTAAGGCAGTTGAACAGGATGTTAAAGAAACAGTTGCAAAGCTAGACACAACTTATCAGGAATTTACTACAAAGATAGATCAGCCAAGAGAAGGGTAGCGGAGTGAACCTATGGTGAGTGGATCAAGGATGAGCCACATGTAAGTGTTAGGGGCCTATTGGACCTGGCCCAAGTAAATTTTTTTTGTACAATACAGTTTTGGGAGCTGCGAGGATACAATGCAGTGTAGCATCGATAGAGTAAGAGAGTCAGTGCCGTGAAGTTACTATGCTACAGAGTAACAACACTGCGAAGAGGCATCTCCGCAAAGATACAATGCTGTGAAGTGCCAGTTCCGCGAAGATCCAGAAAGGCATAGTTTTTGGACAAAAAATGGTGTAAATTCTAGTGAGACTGATCGGCGGTCTATTTTGGTTAATATACTCCATGATTCCCAACAGGAAGGTAAGGATTGGCGAGGAAGGAAAGCGACCAGTCACACGGGAAAAGGAAGCGCTATGTGAATCGACTGCACAAAGCTGTTAGAGAAGGAACAACATGATGAAAGTGACTCGTTGGCATGCACTCGATAGAGAGGCTGAAAGCGACATGACCAGGTATAGAAGGATTGCCATAGCAATGAGTTGCTATCAGAGCCTAATAGTCCTGGTTAGTGGGGTAACTGCACCTGTTTTGGGGGACCTTAGGGTTTTTGAGCCCACCATGATTGGAACAGACGTGACCTATGGGCACGATCTCTATATAAAGGGAATTTTTGTAAGGGAAAGGGTTAATCTTCTTTCGGTTAATATTGACTATTGATCTCTGTTGAGAAACTCATTGTAAGAGGCTCTGCAGCTGTATGCGCAGTGACCTACTAAGAGAGAAGAGAGTCTGCAGCTGAGTGTGCAGATGAAATTGTTGAACCCTTCCCATTGATAATATAATCAACAGTTCCTATGGATGTAACTCTCATCCTGGGGGTGGACCACGTTAATTCCTTGTGTTATGTGACTGAATGTGTTTGCATTTGTATATTTGCTTATGTTGAATGGTTAAGTTCATGTGTTCTTGCTTTTATATGTATTCGCCACAAGGATAAAATATGGGAATAGTATGTTAAGTAGCGACATATGTGAATGAATGTTGAATGCACAAGTATTTCTAAGTCAGATGAATGCATAAATTGAGTATTGGGTAAACACTTAGCCAACAAAGTCCGTATAGTGCAATTCCCCGAAGCATAGCACTGGAAGTGCGCAGTCATTGCAATTCATCGTATTGTCTAAGTTGCAAGGCTTACAGTTTGGATGCATGTGAATGTGTAATTTTAAGCTACATTATTTCTATTGGACTAGTGTAAGTGTTGAAGAGGAAGCACAGTCCTCTATGGTGTTGTCTTGTTGTTAAGCGACCATCCTGCTTCACGCAGTCCTTAGATGCGCGATAGCATAAGATATAAGTGCGAAGTGAGTGAACTTCGTGCTATCCACCATTCCATTGAATCACGCGTCACACGGTTGTGGAAGCCTGATTCCACAACCCCCCCATAACTGCACCTCGGGTGAGACCTCATTCTGCTCGCAAACTGTTGCCGAAAGGGGCGGTGAAAAGGGGTTTTGTTGGTTCCCTGAACCGTGCAGAACCTTGTTCTATCAAGTAAACCTTAAAGAACACATTTAGATCCAACATCTTGTAAACTTTCTTCTTTTTCTTCATCATCTATTTCATCATCAGTTTCTTCAACATCCACATTTCTTGGATTTGTATCCTTCTTGGTTTAGTGTCATCTATGGTGACAATTGCACTTTCTATGATCTTGTGCAACCTTATATTATAACATGTGTATTCTCTTTTGGTGGAAGAATATCCAATAAATATGCCTTCATCTGTTCCAGAGTCAAACTTTCCTAGATTATCATCATCTCTTTTTATGTAGCACTTACTTCCAAAAAATCTAAAGTATTTAACTGTAGCTGGTCTTCCAAACCATAGCTCATAAGAAGTTTTGTCACTATTTAATTTGAGTTGTCCTCTTTTTTGTACATAGATAGTTATATATATTGCTTTTCTCCAATAGCCATCATGAAGTTTTGCTTCATTTAGCATAGTTCTAGTTTCTTCTTGAACAGTCTTGTTTTTCCTCTTGGCCACTCCATTTTGTTGAGGAGTTATGGGGGCTAAAAACTACCTTTTGATTCCATGAATTTCACAAAACTTATTGAATGCATTTGAGGTGAAATCACCACCATTGTCTATTCTTAGACATTTAATATTGAGATTTGCTTCATTTTCAACAAGTGCTTTGAAGGCTTTGAAATTCATGAAAGCTTCTGATTTTTCTTTAAGAAATGCCACCCAAGTCATCCTAGAATAATCATCAATTAATAACATGAAGTATATTCACCTTGAAGGATTTTAGTCCTTGTAGGCCCACAAAGATCAGTGTGAATTATCTCTAATGGCTGAGAGGTTGTATTCTCTTTGGCCTTGTAGCTTGTTCTTGTTTGCTTCCCATGAATACAATGTCTACAAACATGGTTTGGTGGTCTTACGATCTTTGGTAAATTTCTTATAGATCCCTTCTTACTAACTTTTACACGATTGTCAAAGTACAAATTTCCCATCCTTCTATGCCATAGTAAACTTTCATCAATGTGACTCATATGACATTGTTCTTCATTGTCTAGAATATACATGTTGCTTGGAGTTCTCACAGCAGTCCCAACAATTTTTCTTGAATCCTTTTTTTTTATTTCACACTTCTTGGAATCAAATATACATATGTGTCCTTGATCACATGTTTGGCTTACACTTAAAATATTTGGTTTTAATATTTTTACAAGTAAGACATTTTCAACTTTCAAGGCTTGTCTCTAAGAGACATTGTACCTTTCCCAATTATTTTAGAGGATATGTTATCTACAAAAGTGACTTTTCTTTTCTGATTTTTTTTTAGACTTATAAATTTTTGTGGGTCTCCTATCATATGTTTTGAACATCCATTATCTACATTCCATATATTTTGTTTTTCTGATGCACATAGGACTATTGAACATTTCAAATCTTCCTTTTTCTTGCAAACCTTCTTTTCCTCATTATCTTGAGGTTTTGTGGTATCATTCTTCATAGGTATCACTAGTTTACAATTTCTAGCTATATGTCCTAGGTTACCACATTTGTAACATTCTATACTATAATTCTGAAGAGGAGCAAAATAGTTGTAGCTTCTTCCTTTTGGATTACTTATAGTACCATCCTTCTTATACAACAAAGATTGTGATGGAAGGCCTTTCCCAATAGGAACATTTAGTTTACAATTTCTAGCTATATGTCCAAAATTGTTACAGGCTTAACAATTTCCCCAAAAAATTTGTTGATGTTTAGTTGGCACATTATCTGTCCTGCTTTGAGAGTGAGCAAAATTTTGACTGTGTTCCTTTACAACTGGTATCATAAGTGCTTCAGCATAACTCTTTTTATTTCCTTCTTCTTTCATGGAGGAGTATTGTTATGGCTTCTTTTCTTTGTCATAACCTAGTCCAGTTTTATTGTTGAATGATCTTTGAAAAATTAGGATGTCATTTAGAGTTTTTGAGTTGTTCTTAAATTTTGATTGAAGGGGTTCTTCATAGGTCTTCTTTCTAAGCAAGATTATTTCAGCTTCGAGCTTTTCTAATTTTTCCTCTTGTTTCTTGAGTTGTTGTTCTAGATTGTATTTGTCCTCTCTAGTTTCTTGAAGCTGATTTTTAAGTCAATAATAATTCCTTCTAATTCTTCGAAAGAACTTTCAAGTTCTCTTTTAAGATCTATCACACCTTCTAATTTTTCTTCAAAGATTTTATTTTCTACTCCCATGAATAAGAATTATGTTTCTCCATTCACATTGATACCATGAGTCTTGTTACTCCTTTGGGTCATCCAAAGAATGCTTCCATCATCAGTTTCATTAGGGGTTGGTATCATTCTCGTCGTGTCAATACTGCCAAGTCATGCCATGACCATGTTCAAGAGATATTTGTTCATCGATCACTATCTCCAGTCATCTTACCTTCTATCATGTTGTTCGTCTCTGAGTCAGTCTCACACATTACTCTACTGTCCAATTTAATCCAAAACATATTTGATCGTGTTTCGTGTTGATGATGGGGGATACATCATGGCCCTCCTTTGATGGATTCATCCTTGTCGACTTCAACACATCATTAGAGGATTGAATATAGAAACCAATCAAGTGCCTTGGGCCTGCATGCCTTAATGACAGGTTACCTCACTTTCAACATGAGTTCACATCATTGGCTCTTGATTGAAATATTCCATCGAGTGTTTGACCTCAACTCATTGATTCACATTCGATGGTATGTACTATGATACCTTGGGACTCATTGACATCAATGATGATCTCCTTCGCGCTTGTTAACGGTATACATCAATGACCGGTAATAAAGTGGTTTCTACCATGTTCGACTTCAATACATTGTAATCACATGGTTAGAATCGTATCATTGCAGGTTCGACTTGAAGACCCTGGGTTAAATCATATATCTTTCCCAGGTTGTGATGGATATTTTTTGAGTCATATCACATGGATCCACTTTGTATTGGTCGTGGCTGTGTTATCATCTCATCACAGATCTATGCTTGTGTCCAGTAGCCATGATTGTGTTCATTCAGTCTCTACTATCATGGATATGCAATGTATTGGTCAACAACCATTTTATGAGTCATGTGAGACATACATCTTAGATTGAGTTGTACTGCAATAGTATCTTCCAACCGACAAATCCTTGCCTCCATCTCTTCATATTACAAATCATTTCACCTGTTATGTTTTACCAGCTTCATGCTTTGGGGGAAATTCTGTTACACCAAAATCTCGTCATCATGAGCCATGTATCAATTCCATGCCCTAATACCTAAAGTCCCTTGGATAAAACATCAAGAGAAAGGTTTTTGTCCTTCCCTTTCCATATTTTTACTCACCCCGATGCACCCTACTTTCTAGCAAGGAGCATCGAACCCAAGGTGATGTACTATGCACCTTAGCAAGTGCGTCAGTGATGCATACTTCCTTTGTACAATGTGCAGTGATCTAGTTCTAATGCAAGTTTCTTTCATGCAAGGTGCGTTGAAGTTGGTTAAAGTGGATAAAAGTAAGCTTCGAGTGACTTCTCGAAGCTTGGTGACATGGAGGCCTATCCCTAAATGCTAGGAAACCTGGAATTCAATCCCCTAACCTAATGGGATGATCCCTTAGACCTCTCCCCTAAATCCTCAACCTATCCTATCCCTTTAGCATGATAAATATGGAACCTCTCTCCATTGTAAAGGGAGGAAGGATTATGGTACTCTTATGCTGGTGAAATTTCTCTAGGTGATCCTCATTCATCCTTTGGGAGGCAAGCATTCTATCTTGGAGGCTAGGATTGTTGTATGGAAGTTACAACATGAAGGCTTGGGTTGTGACATTTCTTCCCTATGTACTTCTGATCATTACATTAATACAAGTTCTTTCCATAAGTGTTGTTTTCTTGATAATACTTAGGATTTTCCTCCTTAACTGTTAATCTAGATCAATTCATGTTCATATGTTTTTTCCACTTATTTGTTTCCACATGCTTGATAAGGTTTTGTAGCTGAAGATATGAAGACTTGGATCTTGGAGCAACTAGGAGAAAGGGACTGTAGACTTGACATAATTCATCTCTTGACCCGTCTATCATTTCTATTGATCTAGGAAAGTAACTGGTATTGTATATCTATTTGTTCTAGATCCACTTGGACTAGGGAGATCTGTTTGAGTCTGCTCATGTAGATTATCCGTAAACAGTAATGATTTTTTTCGACTGCTCTCTTCATCTATTTGTATATTATTTGATTGTATGCATATTCTTTTTATGTTGATTAGTTGCAGATTGTCTATCTAACACAATTATAATTATGTTCTAGATTGAATATATTCAATAAGAGTGTTGAAAATAATAATGTGATTAAATTTGTATTTAAGGAAGAAAGAACATTGTAATAGTTGGGAGATTGGTGAGAGAGGGTGTCTCTAGTTGATAAATTTATTCGTGTATCATTGCAAGTTTAAGAATCGGTTTTGATGTAATGAATTTTCTTGACTACTCTCTTCATGTATTTGTGTATTATTTGATTGTATCTATAATCTTTCTATGTTGATTAGTTTCTACATCTATTTCATTTCATATTGTACCTTGTAGACCTCTTTGTACTCTACTTCATATTTTTCAACATCATCAGAAAGCAGCTTGTTTGTGTTGTTTGTCAATATATATGGTTAAGCATATTATTAAGTGCTTGTGAGACATGTAAGAGGTTATATGTATGATTGGGGATGTTACCAAATGTGCATGAGATATGAAGGATTCAAATGCATGAGAATATTGTGAAAGGAAAAAAGATTATGCTTAGGGAAGTTATTGTCTCACTTTATAAATTGTCCTTTATCTTATTGTATTGAGCACATAAGATTACAATTGTTGTTTGAGGGTGGATTTTTTTATTTTGTTGGGTTTTTTCTCCTGATACATCTTTGTGTATTTTTCTATGTTTTCTTGTGTGATAGTTTAGCCATTAATGTTCATGTTCAATTATAAAGTTTTTAACATAGTGTCGTGCATGAATTGCACACTCTAATACTCACATATCCTATCCACTTGGATGTTTCAGTGTATAGTATAATATTGTACCACATTCATGTCTGAACCACCCAATGATGACATCATACTTCTCTTTATGTCCTTATACAATGGATCACTTTCCTTAAGTCCTCTTTCCTTATCCCAAATGTGTGAGGTCATAGGGATTTCTAGTGCTTTGGTAGGATCCTTTACTTCCTTCCCTCTCTTGGTTTCTATTCCTTAGTCACGGGTTTGGATCCTTTCAACCCTCTTGGAACTTTTTGAGGTATTTATTAATTTTAGTATTTTAAATTAAGGTGAAAAACCCTTATTATATTCATAGTTTGATCCATAAACTATCATGGAAATTTCACTCGAACAATTCGTCACAACAAATCTTATAACTTAATTTTTTTATTAGCTTATTTCCACATAATGCTAAATATATGTATCTCAAAGAAAAATAACTAGAGAAAAGAAATACAAAATCCACACCATCAACACAATATTTACATTGGGAAAACCCATTGTGGGGAAAAAATCAGCCAGAAAGGAGGACTATGCCTTTCTCTTTTATATAGAATGCAAATACAAAGAAGATGGTACTCTCTATGGAGTTACCAATGACTTTGCGGCCATAATGGCTACTATAGGATCTCATACTTCCTCTGTTCTATTATAATATCCACTCCTATGATGTTACTCAACTATAAAACAATACAATAACATCATAAGAATGGAAACCTTTCCTCTCTTAATGGACCAGTATTTAACATAGTCTAATAGCCATCTAGGGTTAATTTTAGGTTTTTTGCATGCCTTACTTCCAAATTAGGGTTAGGTTTTTGGAACTTCTAGAATGTTCTTGAAAGTCCACATGTGACTAGATCTGAATGTGTGAGAAAAGAGAGCTGGCGTGGAATCCACTTGGTACCATGATGGTCAACTAGATAGGTCAACTTGCGGGAGGCATAACTTCCCCATACGAACTCCGTTTGAGGCGATTCTTGCACCATTGGAAAGGTCTCAAAGTGTAGAATAGAATCAAGGGGAATGAAACAAATGATGAAATTACCCCCCAAAAAACATTGTTTAATCCCTTAAATAGGCCTCATAATTTTCTAAACCCCAAATCTCCAAAGAGAGACCTGCCCCTAAAATGGGCCCTACATGCCAATTCATCCAGTATTTCCACCTAGAAAGCACAAATAATAGATCATAATATATATATTGATCCACTTCAAATTACACCTGTCCATTTTGGAAGGTTTTTTATCTCCAAATGATTTTACTAAATGAGGTGAGGAAATTTGTCTTCTACCTTCTCCTTGGAGTACCATTTATCCTTGCATGGACTTGTTTTCTTTTCAACCCCACCTACTAGATTTTGATACTATCCCCACCTAGTTTATTTGGAATTATTTTGCAAAATTGTGTCTTATGATAACTCGTCCTGATATTTCAGTGCTAAGTCCTTTAGAGAAGGTAAGTCTTAATCAATTTCTCGGTCCAATATGGAAGGTTCATAGAGTTTCATATTTTCCACATTGAGTAGTGAGTAAATGCATATATATGGGGGTAGACTAAGTCTGTAGGAATGATATCCTACCTTCTCCAACACTTCGAAATAACCATACCAAAATGACTTGATATTCTTAGTACCAGGACCTTGTAGTCTTTACTTATTCAGGTGAAACCAAACTCTATCTCCCACCTTGAATGTTTTCTGAACCTTATGTTGGTCATGTATTTCCTTATACTTTTCATTTGAATTCTTCAATGCCTCCTCTACTTGTGAATGGATTTGCATGATCTTATCAATGAAGTTTTCGGATCTTAATTATTCACCTATGGTGTCTTCCCTCACAATCCCTTGGTGTCCATAGAAAATATCTAGAGGTGAAGGTGGCATATATCCAAAAAAAAATTCAAAAGGGGACTTACCAATGTAAGTGTGGATTTATATGTTATAATAGTGATTGATGTAGTTCATGTTTTCATCCCAATTCTTTGGATGCTTTTGATTGTAACCCCTCAAAAGCTACACCAAAGTCATTTTGACTACTTCTGTCTTCCCATCTATCCATGGATGGAATGTTCTATATATCTTCAACTTAGTGTCCATCTTCTCCCAAAGTGTGGTCCAAAAGTTATTGATAAATTTAGCATCCCTGTTTGAGATGATGCTCCTTGGTATCCCAAACTGCACCCAGACTTACTCAAATAACATGTTTTCTACTTCTTCTCCTTTGATGGTCTTTTTACAAGGCATAAGAACACACATATTATTGAATTTGTCAACTACCACAAATAAACAGTCATGTCCCTTACTAGTGGTTGGCATACCACCCACATAATCCATGTAGATGCTCTCCCATGGTCTCATAGAAACAGGTAAGGGATGGTATAAACCTTGCTTCCTATTACTGGGATTGATTTTATAGGAAAGTATGCATCCTCTAATAAATTGAGCTACATCTTCTTGCATTCTAGGGAAATAAACATACCTTTGTAAGTTGGCAATGTCTTCCCAACACCAAAATTTATTGCAACTTTGGAGGTGTGAGCCTCTCTCATGAGTTGCAATCTCTCACCTTTAGGAACATGGTGCTTTCCCAACTTGTCAGTAACCCATCTTGGAGATGATATTCATCCTTGATGTCACCTTCTTCTACATGGAATTGGCTTTGTAGCTGATGAAATACTTGAAGTCATCGGCTTCTATGTATTTCTCTTTGTATACATCATGAGTGAAATTCTCCATATGCATAAGAGTACACAAAGTTGTGATCTTGGATATAGGTGACCTTGAGAGCATGTATGTCAGCTTGTTTGTACCACCCTAAAAATCCACTTTACTCCATTTAAAAAGCTTTTACAACATTATTTATGCCAATAATCAAGATAATAAAAGATATAAAAATAGAGTTTTCTTAGAAAAACAATGTTTAAGTGAGTTCACAACTTCACGTGAATGTAAAAGTAAGGTAAAGTGTAATAAAAACATATTCCAACCCCAAGATATGAGCACATGGTGTGTTTATTATGATAACTACTTATCATCAAGTTTATTATATATATATATATTAAAAGAAAATTAATATTTGAAGCTTTATTACAGATAGAGATTTTAAAGGAAAAAGAAAACCACATCTTAATGTTTTTAAAATATATATTTTAATGTATCAAAAGGCTTTCTTGAAAATAATTTCATCACCAATATAAGTAATAAGATGAATATCATAATTAATTACTTTTAGAAAAAACAATAAAAGTTATATGATGATGAATATATAGAATATCCTTATTAACCTCTAATAAATTCACATAATCCAAAATATAGATTATAATAGGATAATAAACTTCATGTTATTATGATGGTATTCTTATTTACAATGAATCCCATACGCATTGTAATTTGAAGGAAAAGAGGAGTTGAATTTAAGGATAATAGTGCAAAATTTGTCTTTTGGGTGTGAGAAAGAGTTTAGCAAAACTTGTCAATTCACTCTTTTTGAGAAGGATTAGTTCATCTCCACTCTTTAAAATATACTCTTTTAAGACATGAATGGAAAAATTGAGATTGAGTATTTAGTTAATTTATCTCCATCTGCCAAATCACACGTTTAATTCATTAATGAAGTAAATGACCAAATTTTGACAAAATTGTCGAAATATGAATTTAATCCAATTTTCAAAAAACAAGATATGGAAATAGTTCGAATAAGGCCAATATAAATTATGAAAGCACAAGCGAGTCACCGAGAATCTAGAAGACCAATGCGGTAAGGATAAAACAAATTGCCAAACCCCAATTTCATGAAAAATAAGGCCCAAAGAAGTACGTAGAGAAGCAAACACCTAAAGAAGAAAGCTATTCAATATTTTACCAAATCAAGAAAGATAAAATGAAATAATACCAAAAGCTAAGTGTTTACAAAATTTTAATGGGGGCCCCTTGATTTTTCAAAATCAAGGGGAGATGTTGGGGTGCCAACAAGTGCCCAGGAAGCCTCAAGGTAGACCTCAATGACAGCTATTGTTGAAAAGTAAATGGCTCTAGTACTTTGTGCATAGGAATCAAAAGTTGGTCCTATGTCTCATATGTTTGTTGCTACACATTCACCCATACATTTGGCGGAACCTAAATATTCCAAATTCATAACCCAGGAGGAATCTGCTTGTGCCCTAAACTAGCCTTTTCCACTAGTTCTGTTAACTACTTTGCCGGTGAAAAATTTGTACTGCAAGTTTTAATTTTTGAGATAATATCAGTTGATCATAGGTCAGGGATATTACATACTATTGCTATAAAAATCACTACCAGATCATCCAGTAAGCATCCAAATCCCTGCAAAACCGACTGTGACTCCCAAATAAAAAGCATACAAGCTATATGGGGCACTCTAAGCCACCAAGGAAACACTAGAGAATTCACAGAAAACCATACAACATCAGATAATCATATCTAAAGAGAAACTATCATTTCAATTCAATTTCCAAGTAGAAAAACCCATCAACTAGAGTTCCAAAAAACAAGCTATTTCAACTATGAATTTATCTACAATATTGATCGGCCATAGAGATCACATTTGTAGATTAATATACAACAAATAAACACATAAAGCACATATGCCAAGCTTCCATTAAGATCAAATCTCATAGTCAAGGAAAATGTGCAAGTTTCCAACAGTTAAACCATCAAATCTACATCCAACCATAGATACAAAACCATATGCATTTAACTGTGAATATATCATCCAATAAGCGTGTTGAAGACGTAAACATCATATGAAAATATAAATTAACATAAAATAAGTCACTTATGTTAATAATGTGCAACTAGCATCAACTAGACCACGTTCCACCCAGCCAAAGGAACTGCCAAGCCAGATCTCACTTTGACAGGCCACCCCCGAGATGAGGCCACAAATCCACAAAAGAGGTGCACTCAAGGATAGCGCAAGTATCAGTTTGAGAATCCACAAATCAATTCCTCACCACCTACTTTCTCCTCCATCCCACTACCAGGTGCAATGGTAATCCCTTCACCCCCTAGGTTCCTTAGGACATCACCATTCACCATCAAGATTTATGTGTAGGTCCAAGACAAACACAAGCAGTGGACATAGAGAAACTATACCAAAGTTTTCATGCTTACCAAAAACACCATACAATATCAAAGTGCTTCAACCATAAGGTTCATTCACATAGCAGAGCATACATGGCTTCCCAAGCTCTCACCATTAATGGAATGAAAAACCAAGAATAAATCAACCATCAACAACCATCCAAAAAGAAACTCCAACCAAAAATATCAAACATGGATTTATAGACCAAAGAAGGTAATTCTAACCCAGGAGGGTAAAATCAAACCAAGGTAAGACAACTTGAGTCAAACCAAGGGGGGTAACTCAACCACAAGAGGCTAACTCTAATCCAAACCAAGAAATTCAAATTTCAAGGAGTGTACCTCCAATTCATTCTACCCAACTCAAATTCATGTGTGGAAACATAATCCATAAAGAGGAAAATCAAAATTAGTGAGGTGAGGAGTTACACAAACCAAGGCATCTTCCTAAAATAACAAAGGAGGGATTACACAAGGAGTTATCAACCCTTTGGGGTGTCAAGGCCAAAATTATCCAGTGAGGGTGCACTTGTGCAAATGGGGGTTACAAAACCAAGTGTAACATCCAAAAAGGAGTTACAAAACCATCTATTTTCCCAATCAACAAGTTGAATCCACCCAAGCACCCACTAAATCATGAATTAGGCTCAATAGTACTAACATTGGCTAAAATAATCAAAAGTTGGGTTTGTTGTACAATGTTTGGGTGACCATCAACAATAAAGTCACCAAATCATAAATATGGACCAAGATCAACCAAACAAGTTCTAAAGTGCTAGAATGTCCCCATTCCCCCTCACGTTGTGGATATAGGCCTCCCATACTCTTTTGTGGTGTTTGGTGTGCTAGTTGTTTTTCATTAATTAATTATTTACAAAATAATAATAATGTCTCTAGGTCCTTAAAGACCCTTCTTCCAACACCTTGTGCCACAATAATAATAACAATTATTACATATGTCCCGGGATTAACACACAAGGTATTACATTCCTCTCCCCCTTAGATAATGCGTCATCCTCGATGAATGATACATACATGCATGTACAAAAAAATAGAAAACATGCCCATACATGGCTCAGAAAGATGACATATGTCAAACTCTCACAGACATGCCCATACATGCCTTAGAAAGATAGCGTCTTTCTAACCACAATACTTCCCACTATGATCTACTTTCATGTCTGTCTCTACTTCCTAAGGGAGAACTAGGACTACTAGAGTGGACTCAAGGAAGCAAGGGTCAGTCTTCAATCCTCGTTACAGGGTCTTCAAACCTCATTACATGGCCTTCAAACCTTCAGCAAAGATACATCCATTTGGAAATCATATTTCAATCACTCATATGATTAACATCAGGTATATAAAAATATATGATATAAGCATATTCTTCTACAAAGATACTTTCTTCACATTGTAACAACCACATAGTTAGCATCACACACACACACAGACACACATACATTGGTCAACAAGATACATATAACAAATCTCCAAAATAAAAGATACATGAGATAAGATCTAATTATCACATGAAAGATTTCAAATACATGAAATAAATTCCATGAAATCACAGCATGAAATAAATTCTTTTTTATTCCATTTCACTCTGCTTTACCTAGGATACATCAAATACATCAAAAGTACTTTAAATCAAAACACTTGAAAAGCATCTTCCCGAGACGCATTCTAACCAATTTCAAATTCAATTTCAATCATTCATTAGGTACATATTCTAAGTTACTTGAAATACATGAAAAACACATGAATTGGATTAAGATACTTCTACAGATATGACATAGTTTAAATTGCACAAAAAGAATTAATTAAGAGAGAATTCGAATTGTTAAACTTTAGTGAAGACTTTAGTAAATCAATGAAGAACTCGAATTGATCACTATAGTGATGTTAACAAGAATGAATCAGTTAAGAGAGTTAACTAAGTGATAACAAAGAAGATCTAGTTAACTAAGTGTTATTGCATGACAAAACTTATGTTAAACTAAAATACAACACTTATTTTAAACTAAAAGATGACGCTTGAGTTGCGACACTTATATGATGACACTTAAGTTAGCCACCTAACTAAGTGGGAAAGATTTCAGTCAAGGGATGAGTAAATCCTAAGAGTTAGTTCAGTGAGTTAATGCATTGCATGAGAAGTGGGGTGAACCACTTCATGCAATATTGATGCATCCAGATGGAGGGTGAGTTCATCATGAACTCATAAGATAAAAATAGAAGCCAATGCATGTGAAGAATATTTAAATATGTTATAAAATATTGATGAATTCAATGTGAAGCGAATTCTCTTCTCTCTTGAAGGCAATGTGCTTATCTTTGTGCATGATATTATTCTGAGTCTCTCTTCTTCATCTTTCTCTTTCTCTGTAATTGCACCAGGGGTGATTGATGTAAAATAGATTCTCTGCTATCTATCAATATACTAAGCAAGGTTTTGTTGGGATTTTATCCCTCAATCCATAGAGGGTTTCCTTGGGGTAAATTCATGTGTCGAATGTGATTGATTATGTGTATGATTGTTATTTGATTTCAAGTATTATTTCCGCTACGAATTAAAGATAAAAAAATTAACAATACGTACACACTTATACATATATTATACACATTCTGTAAACCATTAAAGACAACTTTTCCTAGTTTCCAAATTTTAATTTCAAAATGTTTCAATTTCAAAATGCCAGTTTCCAAGTAGGAGTGCAACTTTAAAGGAGGTCTACTCACAAATTTTTCTGAGACATTTCATAACTCAACTATGCACCTAGATCATACCAAACATCTAAAAGTATGAAAATCAATCCTTCCAAACACTAAGTCTATCATAATGTACTAGTAAATCAATCATACCACAAGCTAAGCATTTCAATATTAACAAATTGTATGAGCAGTAAAAGAGGAAATGCACAATGAACAAGCATCAACCAATCAAGTCACTGAACAGTAAAAGAGGCAATGTAGAAGCATCAACCAATCAAGTCATTAAACAGTAAAACAAGCAATTTATAAGAATTGACCAATCAAATCATTAAATTAATAAAAGAGGTAATGCACATGCATCAACCAATCAAATCATTGAACAATAAAAGAGGCAATGCAAGGTGAACATGCACCAACTAATCAATCTACTCAATCATTAGATATGCAATGCATAATAATTACCAATCAATCTATTGAGAAGTAAATATGAAAATTAATTAATTCTAAAACATACAACAAACTTGTTGAGGTGTGTGAGCTATCTTAAAGTAAACACCTAATATTTAATTGTCGACCAGGGTTGGTAATCTTAGAGTTGAGGCATAGTATATGCTAAGGTAGAATGGCACCTAATTTCAGCTTGTTAGACCTTAGAAATGTTTAATAAAGAAAAGATCGAAAGATCTTTCAAAATGAAAAATCGAGTCAAACTTCATAAACGATAACAAATGAACTAACTAAACCAAATTGAACCAACAGATCAGAATAGTATCAAATCATACTACTCTACTCTATGATTCACAAGTGGAAAAAGAACAATTATTGATTAAAGAGCAAACTATTTTTATAAGAACAGAAACTACTTAATCAATTCTTCAGATTCTAATCTAGGAATTAGAAACAACTGTAAATGAAATTAAAAGCCTATCTATGAAATGATTTAATTTGATGATAAATTACATAAACAGAAAACTATGTTAATTCAAAGCAAAACTACAAACTATTAATGAATTCAATAATCACTTATGCATTCAGTTAATGCTTCAAAATTACACTAAAGCATCTAATTCTAATTCCATTCTCCTTGATGTTGTATGTCAAATGTGATAGGAGCCGGAGTGAATGTATCGTAATGACTTTCAAATGTAATCACAAAACAAAATGGAAGTAAATCTAATCTATGTTAGGAATTATGATCCAAAATGTAATAAATAGAAGTTTAGTTTAATAAATGTAAAAGGGCATCTACACACTCACGTGATTATGTGAGGTGTCCCTTAGTTAGTTTTGGTAACGGTAAATTAGTTGTTATTCTTTGGATATTTAAATCCATCGAGTTTTCCATGTGAGGTAATCTTTTGGGATTTAGCCCTCACATCTCTGTGATGTAATTATTTTCCTTCTTCATTAATAAAATTATGTGTCTGAGGACACTTTGTCAAAGTGGTATCAGAGCACGCGGTTGAAGCTTGGTCTGGTTGGAACCTGGTTGGAAGGTGCTAAAGGTTGTTTGAAGAAGGTGACTTTCAAGGTTTTGGAATAGCGAAATTTTAACCGTAAGTTAATGCTTCCTATTCTTTTGGGCTAAAAAGAATCTCTGCAGAATTTTTTTTTTATAGACTCAGTTTTTTTTTACTTGGAGAGAGTAAAATATTATTATTTTTTTAAGGCAAGGTTATTTAAAAATTTTGTGGAAGAGAATTTTTACAAAAAGGAAGAGACGTATAAGTTCAAAATCCAATGGAAATGAATAAGAGAACTGTAATAGCACCAAACTTATTAAAAAAGTTGATTATTTGAAGTAGCCTGCCTGTAAGACTGGCATTGAGGGAAGAAAAACATGGACTTATTCCTCAGAAGTCCTTGTCCCTAAGACTGAAATATCCTGGTATCTTTTCCCAACATTGTTGTGTTCCCATATTTTGTTTACTCCATAGTCAACCATCCGTTCTCCGAAGAATGCGCCGGCAACAATGAAGGTCACATAGACAGAGTTCCTTCTCATCAGAAGGCGATAAGTCCCCTCCAAGAGACCGCCTGTTCTCTTCGCCGTTCGATCCATTATCAGGTTTCGTGAAGAATGGACTCCTGAAGAAAATTATTGTTGTAACCCTGGCTAACAAGCAGATCGACAGCCTTAATGATCCAAGTTCTTATTTAAAATAAAAAAATCATTCTGATTGTTTAGAGCCAAAGGTGAAGCGGTTGGTCAGAGAGGGAGCAGAGCCGTAATGTCATCGTAAATCAGAGACGGTCTGTGGAGAAACCCGTGGAGGTTTCCTGTGCGTGAGAAGAGGTGTAACATAGAGCCACCATTTTGGAGAGTCGTTGTAGAGCCATTTTGCGCCTGTGCATTGAAAGACTCAAAGGAGGTCTTCCCTGTGCAGGAGAGGTGAAGCCCGTGGAGTCTGTCGCATTCGAAGAGGGAGTCCAGTGACCTGAAGAAGGAACTCAAGCGCCGTCGTAGAAGAGTTCACAATCTTGTATAATTTTTTCACTTTTCATTTAATTCAATATTTATGTAATATTTTGAAAAGTGAATAAGTTGTTTTGGAGAGATAAGGTATTTTATTATTCATTTTTATTTTTGGAGATTTTTTATATTAAGAAGAAAAAGGTGGAGAAATAAACTTAAAAAAAAAGAAGAAGTTATTTTTGAAGTTGATGGGACTGGATCTTGTGACCTCCCACTCAACAATATTGTATCTCTCCAATTCACCTATAAAGATTTGTTATTTTTTGGAGTGATAAGGTGTAATTTTTTTATTGGGCATTGGAGTAATAAGGAGCATTGTTGGTGTCATAAGGAGTACTTGTATTTTCACTCAAGGTTTTATTAGAGCAAAGTGAAGCTCTATCAAATTCTTTTCTTGAGGCTATAAGTGGGTCAAGGCCAAGCCCCTATAGCTTTCTTTTGCATGGTGTGTGGTGTTTCTTGCAGCATTTCTTTCATGGTGACTCTTGTTGATGAGTAATTTTCTTTTCATGTTGGTGGTGATATTTTTGCATAAAATCTTCCATTGGTGATATAAGGTGATTGTTTACTTATTCTGGTGACATAAGGTGCTTTCTTTTTTTAATTCTTGGAGCTATAAGATTTGCATAATACACATCTTCTGGAGTTACAAGGTGTTTATTATTTTTTTTTACAATGTCTAAAGTTATAAGTCTTTTTAATGAATCTGACAAGTTGGAAGGATCGAAAAATTATAAAGTTTGGAGTCGTCATATTCAAAGCACTCTTATTTACAATGAATTGTGGAAGGGTGTCTGTAATGCTCAGCCTACCAAACCGACTAATCCTGATCAGTTTGCAAAGTGGGAACTAAAAGATGAAAAGGCCTTAGCATTGATTCACAGTACTGTTTCTGATGATATTTATGTGCATATTGAAAATAGTTCTGCTGCGTGGTCAGCTTGGAAGACATTGAAAGATTTATTTGATTCTCAGAGTGAAGCTAAGAAAATTGATCTTCAATTGAAGTTGTTTCAACAAAAATTGTCTTCAGGAGGTGATGTCATGGAGTACATTTCTAGATTAAAAAATATCAAACAAGAAATTTCAAGAGCTGGTTTTGGTAAAATTGAGGACAGCATGATGGTGACCATTTTGATCGCAGGATTGCCTGAGACATATAAGCATTTTTTGGAAACTTTCCAAATTACAAATAAATTGGATAAAATTTCTTTTGATGAACTAAGTGAATTACTTGCCACACATGAAAATTTTTTTGGTAAAACAAAGCAAGTAGGAGAAGATGTTTTGGTTGTAAGTACTAGCAAACAGTCTCAAGGTAATCATAAAAAAGGAAATGATCAGAAAGTTTTTCAAAATTCAAATAGAGGTCGTGGTCAGGGTTTTGGAAGAGGAAGAGGCCGCGGAAGAGGAAGAGGAAGAAATCAAGGAAGAGGTTCTAAAGAATCTGAAAGTACACAATCACAGTTTTCTGGAAGAGGAAGAGGTTCAGAAAACCAACAGGTCTCTGGAAGAGGAAGAGCTAATAAACAGGTCACATGTTTTCGTTGTAATAGAGTTGGACATTATGCTTCAGACTGTAGAGTTTCATTTGAAAAAATTCTAAAAGAAAGAGAATCTAAAGAATCTTCATCAGCGGAACATTATGCTCATGCAGACAATAGTGAAAATTGTGAATATGTCTTTACAGCACTTGGACAATCAGAATCACTGGATTTTGTTCAAGTTCATCAGTTGGAATCAGTGAATTTTGTTCAGTCTTCTTATTGTTTCAAAAATGATTTTGAAGATGCTTGGATTATGGATACAGGGGCTACTCAGCATATGACATATAGGAAAGATTTCTTTTGGAGTTATGAAGATTGTCATTTAAATTCAATTTTTCTTGTAGATGATTCTATTCATTTACCACAAGGAAAAGGAACAGTTAAGGTTGATTTGCCTGGAATTGGAGAAAGATTGATTTCTAATGTTTGGTATGTGCCTACATTTAAGAAAAATTTGTTGTCTTTAGTTGTCATTCACCAATTAGGACATCAAATTGTAATGGAAGATGGTATCCTTTTTGTTAATTCAACAAAGGATGCATAGAAAACAGTTATGACAGGTTATGAAGACGGAAAGCTTCTTAGGGTGAAGGGAACAGTCATTCCTAGATCAAAGGAATGTTTGAAGGAATTTGCAGGTTTAGTTGAAACTGATGTTTCACCTATCCGATTGTGGCACATTCGTTTTGGGCACTTGAATGTTGATAGTCTTGTACAGCTTCAAAAACAAGGAATGGTAAAGGGGTTGCCTACTTTTCGGAAGGAAAATGCAAAGTGTGAAGCTTGCATTTATGGCAAACAGAGAAGGATAGCTTTTTCAAAAAGCACTTGGAGAGCAACAAGGAGATTACAGCTTGTTCATAGTGATGTTTGTGGTCCTTTGGAAACTTCACTTGGTGGTTGTAAATATTTTTTGTTGTTTATTGATGATTTTAGCAGAATGGTTTGGGTGTATTTTTTGAAGGAAAAATACAAAGTGTTTGAAAAGTTTCAGTCATTTCAAAATTTGGTTGAAACAACAACAAAGGAAAAGATTGCTACTTTGAGAACTGATAATGGTGGTGAGTTTACATCAAATCATTTTTTGACTTATTGTCAGGAAAAAGGGATTAAAAGACAGTTGACCAATTTTTATACTCCACAGCAAAATGGAGTATCAGAAAGGATGAATCAGACTTTATTGGGCATGGCTAGAGCAATGTTATTTTTCAAAGGGTTGAAATCATGTTATTGGGTAGAAGCAGTTCATACAGCAGTTTATTTGAGGAATAGATCTCCTTCATCATCACTTGATGGAATAACTCCTTTTGAGGCTTGGTATGGATTCAAACCTATGGTCAAACATTTGAGAGTTTTTGGTTCAGTTTGTTATGCACTTGTCCCAAAAGAAAAACGAAAGAAGTTAGAGTCTAGAAGTGTTAAGTGCATGTTGATTGGTTATTCTAATGAGAAAAAGGGGTATAGGCTTCTGTCAGATGGAAAGTTTATTGTCAGCAGGGATGTGATTTTTGATGAAACTGAAAGTTTAAGTGTAGAAGAGGTTGAAAAACAACTTAGTCACTTAGAGGAAAAAGTAACTAAGGAACAATTAAGGATGCAACACTTAAATAAGACAAGGAATGAACAATGGTTTGATCTCACTTCAGAAGTATAGGATGATGAACAGGTTGAAGACACCTTGGAACAGGTTGAAGATACTTTGAATTCTTCACAAGTTAACTTGGATGATTCAAATCAAGTTAACATTGAAAAGAAGAAACCAAAATGGGCAACTAAGTTACTTCAGGATGTTAAGTCTGATGAAAAAGGCAAAACAGGTACAAGGAGTTCTAATACGGGTTCATAAAATTTTGCTCTTTCAGTTGTTGAACCAACTACTTTTAATGAAGCAGTTGAGTATGATGAATGGAAAATGGCCATGCAAAGTGAGTATGATGCAGTAATGAAGAATCAGACTTGGAAAATGGTTGATTGTCCACATGATGTTAAACCCATTGGTTGTAAGTGGGTTTACAGAATTAAGTACAAAGCAAATGGAGATATTGATAAATATAAGACAAGATTGGTGGCAAAGGGCTTTGCTCAGAAAGAAGGGATTGATTATGAAGAAACTTTTGCTCCAACAACGAAATGGAATACTATCAGGATTGTGCTAGCTTTAGCTACACAAAATGGATGGAAAGTGCATCAAATGGATGTAAAAAGTGCATTTCTAAACGGTGATCTACAAGAGGATGTTTATATGACTCAACCTCCTGGTTTTGAGGTTCCAGGGAAAGAAAATCAAGTTTGTAAACTAGTTAAGGCATTGTATGGATTGAAACAGGCTCCGAGAGCTTGGTATGCAAAAATGGATGCCTACCTACAGAAAGTTGGTTTTCTTCGTAGTGAGTCAGATGATACTTTGTATGTTCGAATCCAGGAAAACAAATTAGTCATCTTGGTTATGTATGTTGATGATTTGCTCATAACAGGTAACAATAATGATCATATATTTCAGGTTAAGAGAGAACTTCAAACAGGTTTTGAAATGACAGGCTTGGGTTTACTTCATTACTATATTGGAGTTGAAGTAAAGCAACAGGAAGGAAGTATATTTATTTCTCAAGCTAAGTACATATCTGGATTATTGAAGAAGTTTGGAATGGAGGAATGTAAACCAGCGATTACTCCCATGGAGCAAAATTTAAAACTTTATAAGTTTGAAGGGAGGGAACTTGTAAATTGTACTGGATATAGACAGTTAATTGGATGTTTCATTTACTTGATGAATACTCATCCTGATATATCTTATGCAGTTAGCATACTTTCTAGATATATGCAGGAACCTAGAGAAAGTCATTGGAATGCAGCAAAAAGGGTGTTAAGGTATCTTCAAGGAACAAAGGATTTTGGACTTGAGTTTAAAAGAAACAAAAATTTCAAGCTTGTTGGCTATTCAGATGCGGATTTTGCTAGAGATGTTGATGACAGGGCATCTACTTCAGGTTACTTAATGAATATGGGATCAGCTGCAGTGGCATGGAGTTGTAAAAAGCAGGATACAATTGCAAATTCTACAGCAGAAGTAGAATATATTTCAGCTTGGGAAGCTGCTTGTGAGATAGTTTGGTTAAGAAGGATTTTGCAAGACCTCAAAGTTGATCAGAAAGAAGCAACTTCATTATTTATTGATAATCAGTCAGCAATCAAGTTAGCCAAAAATCCTGTTTTTCATTCAAAAACTAAGCATGTGGATACTAAGTATCATTACATTTGGGCTCTCGTCGTCAAACAAATCATCAAGCCAAAGTATTGTCCATCAGAAGATCAAACTGCAGATATTTTTACAAAATCTCTTGGAAGGGTCAAATTTGATAAGTTTAGAAATGAACTTGGTATTTGTTCAAAAGAATTTTTGGATCAAAGGGGGGATTGTTAGGAATTATGATCCAAAATGTAATAAATAGAAGTTTAGTTTAATAAATGTAAAAGGGCATCTACACACTCACGTGATTATGTGAGGTGTCCCTTAGTTAGTTTTGGTAATGGTAAATTAGTTGTTACTCTTTGGATATTTAAATCCATCGAGTTTTCCATGTGAGGTAATCTTTTGGGATTTAGCCCTCACATCTCTGTGATGTAATTATTTTCCTTCTTCATTAATAAAATTATGTGTCTGAGGACACTTTGTCAATCTAATCTCTGCAAAGAGATGTAAACTACAAAGAGACCAATTACAGTTAACCTTAAACATTATGATCTATCTTCTATCCATAAGCAAAATGATATGAAACTAATGAAATCTAGAAGCAAGTAGAAAACTTGATAAAAATATCTATTTCTGAGTTCAATTTGGAAGCAAGTAGAAATCTTGATAAAGATATGTTATATAGAAGGAAGTAGAAAACTTGATAAAGATATTTATTTCTGATCCAAATTCTATTTCATGAACATCTTCATTATCTGGATGAATGGGAAACTGATCCTATGCTTAACAAAGAAACTATCAAAATTCAGATCACTTGGAGAATGAAATTATTAACTCTATATTGAAATAAACCTTAAAAACATGTAGTAAACTATGCTAAAAATAAGACTGATAAATCTGAAAGTAGAAACATATTGGTAAATCAGATATGAAAGACATAACTTGGAAAATAGTTTAAACGAAGTGAGGGAAAATGAGATTGATATTAAGAATAATGATAAACTTTAATTAAAACTCTTAAAGTGAAGCCCTAATTATGGTTAAAGATGCTAATTAAAAGAAAGAAAGATTACAATTCAAAAGCTTAAGAAACTGAATTCAAAATAAACATAAAAACAGTGCAGAAAGAATGAAAGTCCGAATGATGATCCATATGACTGTTCGAATGACAGTTCGGATGGAAGAAAATGAATTAAACTAAGGAAAGAGGCAGTTTTGATGATCTTAACATTAGCTAGCGAATGCAAATGAACCTACAGTGCAAAGAATTTAGTGAGAAGACTATTGAGAAGCTAAGATAATAGGAAGTAACCTATTCTAATTATGATTTGAAAAGATGAACTACTTCTATAACATAGTCAAACAAAACTAAGCTACGAATAAAAATTAACCTACAGCTACAGAAAGAGAAGCTAATAGACTAATTCTAATTATAACTAAGCTTGAAATAGAAACTAACTAAACTCTATCTAATTTGCAGAAGACTGAAAACAAATTAAAAATACTATGCTTGGTCGACCATTATTAATTTTGGAAACATAAATTAAGTCAGCAGTGAAATACAAATTACATGAACCTAAGAAAATGACATATACAGGAAAACAAAATTAATTATATAAACTGGAAAATGAACTAGCTATTTGCATAAAAGAAAATACAAAAAAACATAAATAAAACCTCCGGTTGATGAGGGGCCCTTCCTAGCAATCAGAGATGGAAACTAAATCAACTTAATTCACCAAAAGCGGAGCATCAACAATGAAATGCAAGAGCTTCCATTAACTCAGAAAGTTACACAGTGTTTGCAGCTTAACAATTGCCTAAACTCTAGAGACTCGAAGACTCGGGGACTAACTTGTATTAGTCACAAAGAGGTCTATATATACAATTTTCCAATGGGGAGAGCAAGTCGGCCCTTTAGTGGTCCACTACTCTAATAATAGGCAGTCTTTAAGACTGTAAAACGACTTCCTGGTGGCTCACGACAACACAGAGGTTGCCTTCCTGCTTTGATGGCATCAATCCTACCCGACGCAAACAACTGTGTGTTCGTTTCCTTTAGTCATGGGCAGAATGTATGCTGGCGAGCTGGATGTACGGAGGAGAGGACTGCTGGAGCATCAACGTGGGTAGAGCATGTGCTGGCGGACTGAGCGTGGGTGGAAGAGGCTCCTCTAGAACATTTTTGTGAGTAGGTGTGCATGATATCAGGATGGATGAACAGGAAACTTAGAACGCTGAAGTGTTGGTGTAGGGAGACCGTGTGCTGTTGAGATCAAGAGGCAAGGAGGTGAATATTCTAGAACCGGGGCTGATCAACCATACCCCCCATGTAGCTAACTGAACCCATGTGTCTGTTTTTTTCTTTAATGGCCAAGAATATGCCAACCAATGATCCCGCGGACTGGACGAAGGGCTGGATGACGGGCTGAACGCTACTGGCGTCTTTGGCATGAAAGCGAGTCTGAATGAAGGTTCGTTTGAACACCGCAACCTGTAGAGCAAGAACTAAATGCCACGCATGTCTAGAAATGTCACATTAGCATTAATAAATCATAATATAATGAGATTTGACCACAATTCATATGATAAATGAATATATGCATACCTGGTCTGTTTGATGTTCTGAATGGCGTAAAGAATAACTTATCATAGCAAAAATAATGAAAATGACACCACTCAGATTAGATTTGATGATAAAAAATGGTGACAGAATGGACACCAACATTCCCCCAAATCGAAGATATGCCAGATCCCACTGAGCAAAACAGAGAAGTTCAGGAAGAAGGCTAAGCTGCAGTAGCAGCTGCCTTTGACTTGGAAGATGAAGTGGTTTTAGCTTTAAGCTTCTGGATCTTCCTAAACTGGTCCTTCAAGGTGTCATACTTCATCCGGAGAGTAGTATGGGATGTTTTTCTGTCATTTACCTTCAATACTTCTTACTTGTGTGCACAGTGCCTTGTTTTCTTTCTGAAGTTCAAAGATTATTTCCACATAATTTTTATTCTGGTCTTTCAACCGTGCTATCACTTGGGTTAATCTATCCACTTCCTACTAATTCAAAATGGGTTGTTCTATGCAATGTTCTAGGTCCTTTTGAGGACTCAACTTTCTTCAAGTTGTTTCAAGATCAGTTGTATGTTCTTCAATAACTCTGTCTTCATTGTGTGCAAGGGAACTTTCAGTAGCAGGGGATTCACACAATCGACCAGATACATTGGCTAATGTGAGGAGAGGTGTTTCAAAGGTATGGTCGTCTGAACATGAGGGCTAAACAACAGTCTGGATGACAGATTGGTCAACGAACTCGTCACGATTTTTTCTCGTGGATTTAGTGGGTACTGAAAAGAGTGGAGGTTTTGAAGTAGGATCACCAAGGGCAAGCTCGGGAGAAGGCCATGGATGGACAAGGTGTACATCTCCTGAGGGATTCTCATCAAACCGCACACGCTTGGTGTCTTGTTTTGTATGTGTAGAGGCTTGGCTAGGCTCACTAATACTGGCTTGGAAACAATGGCGTTTTCGAGAAGCAGAGGATTTGGAAATAGGGTTCTCGATCAAATGAGGGTTTAGAATTTCAAAAACAAAATGATCCCAGGTTTTCCCTCTCTTCTCCAGCTGGTGAATGATCAATATTTTAATAAGACAATGATGGTACAGGATTCTAGAGGGATTAACAGTATTCTTCTTGACCTGGCTTGACATTTTCTCTAAACTTTTCAAGAAATAGAATGGAAAGTTGAGGGTCTGATTGTTAACAAAATGTGCTATCAATCTAAAATGGTAGACTTTAAAAACAATAAACTTACCCTCGCAAGTGTTCAGATGGATGATGAGAGTCAAGGGATATAGGTATTCCATCTTGACCCACTCCTGGTGGAATCCTTTTGTTCCAGCGACATGTTGATATTCGTTCTTCAAAGCAAACTCGTGAGCCTTCTGTGGAAGGAGGAGATGTTTATGCCAACGGGCACCTTCCCTAGCGAGCTTTGTGGCTAATGCGATAGATTCTTCCATCGCAAAAAAAGTGAGATGGCCAAATTTATCCATCTTGCCATCAAATCCTTTAGAGAACAACAGTGAAATTTCGTGGTCATAGCCTTGGAAACGATGGAGAAATAGACCCCACCCGGCTCGAAGGAATACCTCATGACACTCTTTGAACTCGGGGATGCAAAGTAAATCATGGTAACTTCCAGGTTCGTGATGGATTGGCATTGTTGATAGAGGATGAGGGATGCAAATAGATACAAGAGGTGCAAGAAATTGCAGAGGATGAAACTCAATAGAAAATATTGGACAACGAATGGAATGGAGCGAAATTCATGCAGCCATCAGTTTAAACTGAAGTCCGTTTGAGTGGTTGATTGATCGTAGGAATGCTTGAGAGATCACACTTGTCATTCAAAGATCTTGAGTCAAGCACCAACATAGAAATGTGTGAGCTAGAGAATACGTGTGGCTATAATATTTTCAACCATGTCCAAAGCCGAGCTTTGGACAGGTTGAATATAATTCTCGAAATGAAATTATAAACGTAGATTATACATGGGAGATCTTGATAGCTCGATTAATATGATGACAGATCGTACGATAGGATAATTAAAACCATATGGTGGTCATGCAATGATTCAAAATTATGCATAGTCCATTCATTTAATGGAGGCGAGATAGATAAGGGAATGAGACCATGTGCGAAATTGACATTTGATTGATTCCTGACATAGTTAGCCAATTAGATTTATTAGATATTCAAATTTGGACACCTTGGCATGTTTAATAGAGCCATTATAAGCTATGGTTTCATTCGCCACTTCATTCAGATCGTTATACATTTGCCTCATTCGGATCGACATTCGACCCGTCATTCAACCCTTCATACAGACTTTTGTCTGTACAAAATTTGTTTGCTCATGCTGATTGAAGATGATTTTGCAGGGAATTTCTGAGACTGTTAATGCACAAAATATGCTGTAAACTTTGCTTTTATGGATCTTTTATTTGCATTCCTCTTTATTTGTCATTGATTAGGACAATCCTTCTTCTGCTATTTCGCATCATTCCTGAAAATACCTATCATTTTATCAGAGATAGATTAGCTTGTTTCTTTATAAATATTCAAAAAGTAAAAAAAATAGTTTTGATCCTCCCCCAAACCAAAAATATGGCATGTCCTCTAGCCATCAAAGAAAAATTGATTAATATTCAAATATTTTTAATACATGGTTCAGGCAATAATCTAAAAAATGTTGTGATAATTCTCATAGGAAAATGAAATATTAACTAATATATGTAGATGATTTAGATATGTACATTCGTCAAAAAGAATTCAACAGTGCTTAAGAACACCAAATGAGGAATGATAATATAGTCGATGTGAAAAATGCCATAGGAAAACTAGTCATCCATGATTCATTGTAAAGATCTCTTGTCATCCAAAGAATATAGATAAGGTTCATCGTAGAGTTTGTGAGATTAACTATAGTTATGGGTCCCATTTCTAGGATAATCATATCCTAGGTATTGTTTGAATTAGATGACAGGGTCCAAGTCCAACTTACAGCCATTCTCTAATGACAGTATAAATAATTGGCCTAAACATGTGTTTGTATACTCAGTTTTTTATGAGCCATGTGAATAGAAAAGCGTTAACCAAACCTCTTTTACCCGATATTGCGCCGCTTCCAAAGATAACAAATGAACTAACTAAACCAAATTGAACCAACAGATCAGAATAGTATCAAATCATACTAATCTATTCTATGATTAAACAATGGAAAAAGAACAATTATTGATTAAAGAGCAAACTATTTTTATAAGAATGGAAACTACTTAATCAATTATTCAGATTCTAATCTAGGAATTAGAAACAACTGTAAATGAAATTAAAGACCTATCTATGAAACAACTTAATTTGATGATAAATTACATAAACAGAAAAGTACGTTAATTCAAAGAAAAACTACAAATTATTAATGAATTCAATAACTATTTATGCATTTAGTTAATACTTCAAAATTACACTAAAGCATCTAATTCTAATTCCATTCTCCTTGATGTTGTATGTCAAATGTGATAGGAACCGGAGTGAATGTATCGTAATGACTTTCAAATGTAATAGCAAAACAAAATGGAAGTAAATCTAATCTAATCTCTGCAAAGAGATGTAAACTACAAAGAGACCAATTACAATTAAGCTTAAACATTATGATCTATCTTCTATCCATAAGCAAAATGATATGAAACTAATGAAATCTAGAAGCAAGTAGAAAACTTGATAAATATATCTATTTCTGAGTTCAATTTGGAAGCAAGTAGAAATCTTGATAAAGATATGTTATATAGAAGGAAGTAGAAAACCTGATAAAGATATTTATTTCTGATCCAAATTCTATTTCATGAACATCTTCATTATCTGGATGAATGGGAAACAGATCTTATGCTTAACAAAGAAACTATCAAAATTCAGATAACTTGGAGAATGAAATTATTAACTCTAATTTGAAATAAACCTTAAAAACATGTAGTAAACTATACTACGAATAAGGTTGATAAATTTGAAAGCAGCAACATATTGGTAAATCAGATATGAAAGACATAACTTGGAAAATAGTTGAAACGAAGTGAGGGAAAATGAGATGGAGATTAAGAAAAATGATAAACTTTAACTAAAACTCTTAAAGCAAATCCCTAATTATGGTTAAAGATGCTAATTAAAAGCAAGAAAGATTACAATTCAAAACGAAGTGAGGGAAAATGAGATGGAGATTAAGAAAAATGATAAACTTTAATTAAAACTCTTAAAGCAAATCCCTAATTATGGTTAAAGATGCTAATTAAAAGCAAGAAAGATTACAATTCAAAACCTTAAGAAACTGAATTCAAAATAAACATAAAAATAGTGCAGAAAGAATGAAAGTCCGAATGACGATCCGGATGACTGTCCGAATGACAGTCCGAATGATAGTTTGGATGGAAGAAAACGAATTAAACTAAGGAAAGAAGCAGTTTTGATGATCTTAACGTCAGCTGGCGAATGCAGATGAACCTACAGTGCAAAGAAGTCAATGAGAAGACTATTGAGAAGCTAAGATAATAGATAGCAATCTATTCTAATTATGATTTGAAAAGATGAACTACTTCTATAACATAGTCAAACAAAACTAAGCTACAAATAAAACTTAACCTACAGCTACAGAAAGAGAAGCTAATAAACTAATTCTAATTATAACTAAGATTGAAATAGAAACTAACTAAACTCTATCTAATTTGCAGAATACTGAAAACAAATTAAAAATACTATGCTTGGTTGACCATTATCAATTCTGGAAACATAAATTAAGTCAGCAGTGAAATACAAATTACAGGAAGATAAGAAAATGACATATACAGGAAAACGGAATTAATTATATAAACTGGAAAATGAACTAGCTATTTGTAGAAAAGAAAATATAGAAAAACATAAATAAAACCTCTGGTTAATGAGGGGTCCTTCCCAGCAATCAGAGATGGAAACTAAATCGACTTAATTCACCAACAGCAGAGCATCAACAATAAAACGTAGGAGCTTCCATTAACTGAGAAAGTTACACAGTGTTTGCAACTTAATAATTTCCTAAACACTAGAGACTCAAAGACTTGGGGACTAACTCGTCTCAATTACAAAGAGGTCTATATATACAATTTTCCAATGGGGAGAGCAAGTCGACCCTTTAGTGGTCGACTGCTCTAATAATAACCAGTCTTTAAGACTGTAAAATGACTGCCTGGTGGCTCACGACAATGCAGAGGTTGCCTTCCTGCTTTCACGGCGTCAATCCTACCTGATGCAAATAGCTGCGTTTTTGTTTCCTTTAGTCATGGGCAGAATGTATGCTGGAAAGCTAGATGGATCGAGTAGACGACTACTGGAGCATCGACGTGGGCAGAGCATGTGCTAGCAGATTGAGTGTGGGTGGATGAGGCTCCTCTAGAACATTGGCATGAGCAAGCGTGTGTGATATCAGGCTGGACGAACAGGAACGTCAGAACGCTGAAGTTTTGATGTGGGGAGACCATGTGCTATCGAGCTCAGGAGGCAAGGAGGCAAATCTTCTAGAACCGGCGCTCATCAACCATACCCACCACATAGCTAACCAAACCCATATCTCCATTTCCATCTTTAATGGCCAGGAATATGCCAACCGATGATTCTGTAGACTGGACGATAGGCTGAACGTTGCTGGTGTCTTTGGCGTGAAAGTGAGTCTGAATGAAGGTCCGTTTGAAGATCGCATCCTATAGAGCAAGAACTAAATGCCACGCATGTCTAGAAATGTCACTTTAACATTAATAAATCATAATATAGTGAGATTTTACCACAATTCATATGATAAATGAATATATGCATACCTGGTCTATTTGATGGTCTGAATGGCGGAAAGAATAACTTATAATAGCAAAAATAATGAAAATGACGCCACTCAGAGTAGATTTGTTGATAAAAAATGGTGACAAAATGGACACCAACAAAACTGACCTTTAATCTCTTAACTTCTGAAATTAAAAAGTAGGATACAACCGAACCGATCTTTGAAGTGAGGCTTCCAAATATTCCATTAACATAAGGGAGGGTTAAAAGTTCTTTCAAAGGGACATTTATAAATTCCAAATGAATATAAACAGAGTTATAAATCCAAAGTAGGCCCAACATCTTCAAAGTTGGAACCTAAGCTCTGATATCACTTGTAATGTACCTAACCTCGAAACCAAGGTCACGGGCACATGTGAACCCAAAGGAAGGATGAATAAAGGTATAGAATAGTGGATTAGGTTTAAACAAAGGCTATTATGTCATACCACCAATCCAATTAAATCAAACATACAACCTTTAAAATATTTGTAATACTTTAAAAATAATTATAAAACTCTCTAAGATCTCATGCAGATGCAACACAGTGTAAGCATGATAATGCAATCAGTTTTACAAAATTTAATAAAGTTGGACCTTATAATTATTAAAACATTAAAGGTGATAATAATCAACCCAATAATTCTAACTAATCATATTTATGGAATTCTTTGCAAACAATTACAAACTAGATCTTTCCACCATAAAACTATGCAATTTATGGCACTCTTGTCAATCCAATTTATGACACTTTTATTAACATTTTTGCATTACTTATTAGGTCGGATATGAAACTAAAACCTACCGCCATTCAATAATGTAAAATGGAAAATATATATCTATCATACACACCCATTAATTCATACAAATATTAGATCTACTATTGCTTTAAAAATCACTACCAGATCACCCGGTAAGCATCCAAATCCCCCCGAAACCAACTATGTGTCCCAAATAAAAAGGATACCATATATATGGGGCACTATACATATATCAAGGGCACAATAGAGAATTCACATACATCCATAAAAAATAAGATAATTAGATCTAAAGAGAAACTATCAGTTCAATCCAATTTCTATGCAAAAAAACCCATCAACTAGAGTTCCAAAAACCAAGCCATTTCAACTGTGAATTTATCTACAAGATTTATCAGCCATAGAGAGAAATTTTTTAGATTAATCTATGACAAATAAACACATAAATCACATATTTCGATATTCCATTAATATCATATCTCATGGTCAAGGAAAATGTACAATTTTCCAACAGTTAAACCATCAAATCTGCATCCAACCATAGATACAAAACCATATACTTGAACTGTGCATAGATCAGCCATTAAGGGCACTACAACAGCAATGTAAGCATCATATAAACATATAAATTAACATAAAATAATTCACTTATCTTAATAATGTGCAACTAGCATCAACCATACCACGTTCCACCTAGCCAAAGGCACTACTAAGCCAAATCTCACTTTGACAGGCCACCCCTAAGCTAAGGCCACATATCCACAATAGAGGTGATATCAAGAATAGATCAAGTATCAGTTTGAGAATCCAAAACTCAATTACTCACCTCCTTATTTCTCCTCCACCCCACTATCAGGTGCAATGGTAATCCCTTCACCCCCTAGGTTCCTCATAACACTGCCATTCACCATGAGGATTAATGTGTAGGTCCAGGACAGAGACAAGTAGTTGACACAAAGGAACTATACTGGAGTTGTACAATATTTCCACAATCACCATACAAGATCACAGTGCTTCAAGCATACATTTCATTCACATAGCATAGAATACATGGCTTCCCAAGATCACAAGCTTACCAAGCTCTCGCCATCAATGGAATGAACAACCAAGAATAAATCAACCATAAAAAACCATCCAAAAAGAACCCCCAACCAAGGATATCAAACATGGATTTATATACCAAAGAAGGTAATTCTAACCCAAGAGGGTAAAATCAAACCAAGGTAAGAAAACTTGAGTCAAGCCAAGGGGGGTAACTCAACCCCAAGAGGCTAACTCTAATCCAACCCAAGAAATTTGAATTTCAAGAAGAGTGGATCCAAGTCACTCTACCCAACTCAAATTCATGTGTGGGTACATCATAAATGAGAGGAATAAAAATTAGTGAGGTTAGGAGTTACACAAACCAAGACATCTTCCCACAATAGAAAAGGAGGGGTTACACAAGGAGTTATCCACCCTTTGAGATGTCAAGGATAAAAATAGCTAGTGAGGGTGCACTAGTGAAAATGGGAGTTACAAAACCAAGTGTCCTCCAAAAAGGAGTTAAAAAACCACTAGAGGGGCCCAATCAATAAGTGGAATCCACCCAAGCACCCCCTAAATCATGAATTAGGCTGAATAGTACCAACATAAGCTAAAATAATCAAATGTTGGGCCCGTTTTACAATGTTTGGGTGGCCATCGACAATAAATTCACCAAAGCATAAATATGGACCAAGCTCAACCAAACAAGTTCTAAAGTGCTAGGAATTTCCCCATTCCCCCTCATATTGTGGATCTATGCCTCCCATACTCTTTTGTAGTCTCTAATGTGCCATTTTTTTCATTAATTAATTATTTAAAAAATAATAATAATGTCTCTAGGTCCTTAAAGACCCTTGTTCTAGCACCTTGTGCCATGATAATAATAAGAATTGTTACATGTGTCCAGGGATTAACACACAAGGCATTACAAAATCACACAAGTATGAGTCACACCATAAGTTTTCACAATAAACATACATCAAATATTATTTATGTTTAGATTTGACCTATACAAACTCTAACAAACGATGCGTTGGTTGTCACAAGCAGAGTAATAAGAGAGCACACTAAAGGCATGAGTGGTTATGAAGAAATAGATCCAACCTAAAGTCCATCACATGCACTTTTGGACGACCATGTTTTTTCACATTAAACACATGTCAAAGAATATTTTTTTCACATGCTCAACATTATATATAATGTAGACTTGAACATGTTAACTAACAATCGAATGTGTATATCTGTACCCCGTCAAATAGACCCATCGGAATGGCATCTATTGGTGTGGGAACCACTTCCAATAGATGTAGAGAGATGAGGTTGATTTGTCTATTATGAGAGACATCTCGACACATGAATCATTTGGCTATGTGTAACTATTGACGACAATACTTTTCCACATTAAACATGTATTCACAATAAAGAATAAATATATTTAACCAACTTGAAAACATGAACTAATAGTTGAAAAAACTCGATCGTCCTCCACTCATGGAGAGGCCTTTGGAGGGGACATTGGCATGGTTTCCTAATTCCATTGTTTCTATACACAAAGAAACAAAGCATAGGTGAGCATGAATGAAGTAAATAAATAGTAAACATGAAAGAAATAAAGCTTGTAAACATGAAAGGAATACAATTATTTTATTGAGGAACTCATTAAAAGTGTAATCCATCATTCAAAGTAATTCTTCATGGATATACTCATGCATCCCCTAGTAAGCCATTGTATAGATTAAAACAAACCCCAAGGGATTAATACATATAGATCCATGAATATCTCAAATAAGTTGGATGATATAAGAGAATCAATGATTTTTTAACTAAATGAAACTAGAATCATTGAACTAGATATGTTGTATGTGAAGTTCATTGCCAAGATAAAAAATGTAAAGATAAGATTATCTTCAACTTAGTTTTTCAAATCATTGACATATTTTTTGTTGATATTCCAAAGTATTATGGTTTGTTGGGCAAGGATTTGTTGCGAAAGTTGCAAGGATAATTTGGAAGCTACAGTTCACACCTGTGGCTGCCTTACAAAGGATATGAAAATCAGATTTGGGTGGATAGAGAAGCTCACGTGAAACACACAATGAAAATATTGGAGGGATAGAATGAACCAATCAACTTTTCCCAGAAAATATTTATAGATACATACTTTGGTTGTTATACAATTGAAGAGTTGCCACTAGAAATAGAAACCTAGTATGAGTCCCTTCATTGCATGCATACTGGTGATAAAAATTGTAATATATTAAGATTAGCTATTTTTTCTTCTTCTAACTTAGATGTACTAAAATTTGGAATTTGTTTTCTTAATGACTAATTACTTTATAATTCTATGCTCTTAATCTCATTACATTCCTTATTTAATCATATTTGGCTTCCTTTGCATCCATCTAACCTTTCCTTCTTAAAGTGCAACTAAATTTTTGTCTCCTACTTTAAAAGTCTTTTCAACCCTATGTTGATCATGCCTAGACTTGTACTTCTCATAACATTTATTTAGCTTCTTTTGAACCTATAGGATTATATTCTTAATCCTATAGATGGAATTCTCTGCCTTCAATGCAACACCTAAGGCTAACACCCATGTTTCGGGTTTTCCATGTACCATATCTACTAGTAATGGTAAACAATATCCGAAATTAATTTCAAAATGGGACTCATTGATTGAAGTGTGGACAAAATTCTTATAATAACTTTATATGTAAACCAAATTTTCCTTTGACATCCTTAGATGCTTATGATTGTAGCCTCTCAAAATTTGCACCAAAGTATTATTCACCACCTTCATCTACCCATCAATCTATGGGTGAAAGATGGTGATGCAAGGTGCCTTAGACAATAAGGTTCTTGCTTAACAATACACACCACACACACATTCACATAGACAATATGCAAACAACATGCCAGAATATGGCTTATATTACTTCTTCGAATCGGTTACAATGCAAATTGCAAAGAAATGAAATAACGAACTAACTGTCGGACTAAGCCATTACAAAATAGAAGTATCTTTGTGCTATCTCAGTGTGTCAACCTCACCCTCTCCTGGTTCAATCTAGAACTATGAGCTATGGCTCGATCTCCTCTACGTTCAGAAGTTGTTTGACTATTCTCTCCAATCTATAGAACTTCTCCACGAACTCTCTCAGTTGCGGAATCGATTCCCTGATGGATCTTCCTTTCTGTCCTTCTACTCTTCTACTGTTGTTGTTCCCGAGATCACTCTGATCCCTGAGACACACATTCTCTGTCTGAAGATCTTCCTAGATCCTACAGACCTACAAATTTCAGCGCCCCAACCATGCTGCAAAACCTCTGCCTATGATGACATCTATCATATCTTCACCCACCTGCAATAACTATCATTAACTTCCTTAGCAACCCCGAACTGTTGCTAAGTACTCATCTTGACTTCCATGCATCCTTCTGATAGGCTACAGTAAACCATCACGTCAGCCATACTGTCTGTCAGCTTCGACTTACTCGTCGGCTTCACTCTGCACTTAGGCTTCGCCATTCTACCCCATCCTCCTCGCTCGGCTCATGCCCAACCTATTGATGTCAAGGTCCGACAACATGTCGACCTTACTACAACCCCACGACAAGTTATCGCCCGTAGACATTTGCATGTTGACTCTCGACCCCTTTCCTTCTGTCAACGCACCTCGACAACTTCTGCTCGACTTGTTGACTTCGACAACCAACCTACTCACCTGCACGAGTGGTCGTTGGCACTCCCTCTGGTCATTCTCCTCATGTCGATCAACTTCGACTGATCTTCCTAGGCCTTGATGCTCCTGCATCAGACTCCCCAGGTGAAAAAGAACTCGACTGATTTGTTAGTCTCCTCAACTCTTCTTCGGAAATCCATGTCTCCTCCTACAACTCATCGTTCTCCCATCGCACTAAGTATTCCTTCCTTCGCGAATTGTCGGTTCACCCGACTTCACATTCCTCTATCACTTCTGCAATTTCCTCCTTGTGTCGATCTGGAATCTGCATTGTCCAGTTGATGTTCGACACTTCCGTGCTTCCATTGCTACTTGAACCTTCTTCAAACTTGTATAGATCTAAGACATTGAACATTGGTGAAATGTTCAAGTCATTCGGCAGCTCCAACACATAATCCTTGTCCGAAATCTTCTTCATAATCTTACATGGTCCAACCTTTTTCAGCTTCAGCTTGTTATATGTTCCTGTCAAAAATCTCTCCTTCTGCAAATGTGCATAGACCAAGTCCCCTTCACTGAATGACTGTAGTCTCTTCTTCCTGTTAGTTCTCAACTTGTATGCCTCATTTCTCTTTTCTATGCGCTTTCACACATCTTTATGAACTTCTTTCATGTGTTCTATGAATGATTCTACATCCTCGCTTTTCCTTATTTCTATTGGTAACTCGACCAAATCCACCACTCCATGTGGGCTTCTTCCTTGAACAATCTGCAATGGGCTCAACCCTGTCAACCGATTCACAGAATTGTTATATGCAAAATCTACTTGCGCTAACACATTTTCCCACTGCTTTGGTTTGTTGGTCGTCAAACATCTCCAAAGGTTTCCCAAACTTCTTTTCACCACCTCGATATATCCGTTTTTCTATAGATGATATGCCGAGCTAAACTACAACCTCATGTCTAGTTTCTTCCATAGGGTTCTCCAGAAATGCCCCATAAACTTGGTATCTCTGTCCGATGTGATACTCTTCGGTAATCCATGCAATCTAACTACTTCTTTGAAGAATAGTACAACAATTCCTATGGCGTCACTTGTCTTCCGACATGGAATAAAGTGTGCCATTTTCGAAAATCTGTCGACTACAACAAAAATTGAGTCACTTCCTTCCTACATCTTTAGCAATCCTAGCACAAAATCCATGCTCAGGTGCTCCCATTGGGTATTCAGTACAGGTAATGGTGTATACAACCCCGTGTTCTGACGTCTTCCTTTTGCAAACTGGAAAAATCTACATTGTCAAATCCACTTTCCAACATCTCCTATCATTCCTGGCCAATAATACCTCTCTTCGACCAATTCCCTGGTCTTGTCGATGCCAAAATGACCTGCTAATCCGCTGCTATGCAATTCTCGGATTTGGTTCTCTCTTATTGATCCTATGGGAATACACAATTGTTTTCCCTTGAATAGGTATCCCTCTTGGCTAAAATAATCCAAGTATGGAGTTCTGTCGACACTCCACGGTTCATGACAGGCTCTCCATGCTTTCACAAAATCTTCGTCGGTTTCATACTCTGTCTTCACCGACTCTATTCCTGTTGCCTGAACTGTCACTGTGTTCAGTAATGTAATTCTTCTACTCAGTGCATCGAAAACCTTGTTCGACTTGCCTGACCTATGCTACAACATGAACGTATATCCCTGTAGGAACTCGACCCATTTCATGTGCCACTGATTTAACTTCGACTGAGTATTCAGATACCTCAGCGCTTGGTGATCTGTGTACAACAAAAATTCCTTGGGAAACAAGTAATGCCTCCACTTCTTCAATTCTTGGACAATAGCATAAAATTCCTGGTCATAGACCGAATATTTCCGCTTCACATCATCCAACTTCTCACTGAAGAATGCAATTGGTCGGCCCTCTTTGCTCAACACTGCGCCAATTGCTACTCCACTTGCGTTGCAATCGACCTAGAAAACTTTGTCGAAATATGGGAGTGCCAGCATTGGGCTCTTAGTGACCTTTGCCTTAAACTTGTCGGCAGCTTGCTGGGCTACTTCCGTCCACTTGAACTCGCCCTTTTTCATGCACTCTGTTAAAGGTGCACAAATCCGATTGAATCCCCGGATGAACTTCCTGTAGAAACTAGCAAGTCCATAGAAACTCCTTACTCCAGTTGTACTTGTTAGTTCAGGCAAATCCAATATTTCCTTCACCTTTTCTGGGTCCATCACCAACCCCTTACCCAAGATTACAAATCCCAAGAATACCAGTTCTTCCTTCATGAAGAAACACTTTTGCAGGCTCACCATCAGCTTCTCTTCCTGCAACTTTTGCAATACCTGTCGAATGTGCTCCAAGTGTTATGTCTTGGTTCGACTGAAAATCAGAATGTCGTCTAGGAAGACTACAAAAAACTTTCCCAAGAATGGTTTCAGTACTTCATTCATCAACCTCATGAATGTACTAGGTGCATTAGTTAGTCCAAATGGCATGACTAACCACTCATACAACCCTTCCTTCGTCTTGAATGTTGTTTTCCATTCGTCTCCTTCTCTAACCTGAATCTGGTGATAATTGCTCTTCAGGTCTATCTTTGTGAAGTACTTCGCTCCACTCAAACAATCCATCAAGTCCTCCATTATCGACAATGGAAACCGGTACTTGATCATGATTTTGTTGATAGCTCCAGAGTCTGTACACATCCTCCATTCTTCATCTTTCTTCGGTGCTAATACTGCTGGTACTACACACGGACTCAGACTCTCTCTGATCAACCCTTTGTCCAAAAACTCCTGGACCTATCGGTTGAGTTCTCGACCTTCTGTCGTACTCATCCTATGTGGTGCTTTGTTTGGAAAACTTGACCTTGGAATCAAGTCGATGTGATGGTATATGCTCCTTGTTGGCGGAAATCCTGACGGTGTCTCATCGACCACTATTCTCTGAAACTCTTCGAGCATCTTTCCAAGTTCAACCAGAATCTTCTCCATTGTCGTCTTCTTGACACATGGTCCTTTCTTAATGATAGCATAACACCCCGACTGCTTTTTCTTCTCTGCACGGAATTCTTTCACTGAACACATCAACACTCACTTCTCCAAAAAGTTTCTCTCGCCATACTTTTCGTTGGCTCACTCCTCCGGCTTCATCTTAAGAGTCCTCTTCATGCCATTTTTCCACACTCTGACTATGTTGGCTCAACCATCATAGATCATTTTCCGATCATACTGCCATGGTCTTCCTAACAACAGATGGCACGGGTCAATTGGTATTACGTCGCATAGTACGTTGTCCTCTAACTTCCCGACCTTGAAGTTAATTAGGCACTGTTTGGTCACCTTCACATGATGTCCTTTTTGCAACCATGAGATCTTGTAAGGGTGTGGATGTTCCCAGCATTTCATCTTTTCCTTGTTGATCACCTTTGTCGACACAATATTCTCAGTGCTTCCACCATCAACTATGGTCTTGCAATGCCATTCGCCGATTCGCACCTTGGTTCGAAAGATCACCTTCCATTGTGCCGGCTCTTACTCATCGTGCTTGTCATCCAAAACTAGTGTCTTCCTGGTTGTCATGGCCCGAATTTTCTTCTTACTATCCTCACTATTGTTGGATGCTAATTCTTCCCTCTCGTCGACTTGCTCATCCCTTCGACGTCTAGGTTTCAACTCTTTTGCAGCATGTAGGTTCTTTGGGAATTCATATGCCTTGTGTCCTGATCCATGACACTTGTAACATATTATGGTTGGTCTGTTAGCTCCTTTTCAGTCGGATGGACCACTTCGACCATACACACCTCAACCACAGTTCTCGTGACCATTGCATTAGTTCTCTTGTGCTTTCTCCCTTGTCGATGTCCCTTCTGTCCTTCGACTTTCTTTGACAAATTCCTTTCTGTAACCGCTACTTTCGACTTTTGTGGAAACAGTCTTTGCACCCCAACCAGTCATCCTACCTCTAGTCATTGCGGTTTTCCTCGACAGTTTCTCTTTTTCCTTCAGAGCTAACTGGTAGGCTTCACCCACTGCTTTGAATCTCAACATGCTCAATTCATCCATAATGGCATATTTCAAGCCATTCATATATCTCGAGACAACTTCTTCTCCTTCGTCAGTCTGACCCGTTCTTGTCAACAATATGTAGAACTCTTCTGTGTACTCATTTACGGTCATCTCTTTTTGTCGAAAGTTCTGCAACTTCCGAAACAAGGAAATCACATAGTCGTTTGGCAAGAACTTCCCTTTCAATTTGGCGACCATATTGTCCCAAGATTTGATTTTCTCCTTGCTTTTCTTGACTCTGTCAACTTGCACGTTGTCCCACCACAATGAGGCATGACCCTTCAACCTCAGATATGCAGTCTTAACCTGCTTAAGATCCTCGATCTGCTCTATATCGGAGTATTTCTCCATTTCTCTAAACCAGTCGATCAAATCCTCTGGGTCCACGTTCCTAAGTAGGTACGAACATCTATCTTTGCCCGACCTCTCATATCCGTCAGAAGTTTGATCAATTTTTCTTCTGGTTCATTAGCTGCCTCTTCCCAATCTTCCACTTCTTCGACTTCCTCGTCACTGTGGTCTAACGTATCAGGAATACAACCACGCATTTGGATTTCTTTGATCAATGCGACTTCATTTGTCAAAGTTTGCATTATTCGGACACACTTGTCGAACATTTCACGATCAACTGTGACTGCTGCGCCACGCGCTCTTCGTCCTTGGACATTAAGGCCTTTGTGAGCCATTTTCAACCTTGGTTGAAACTCCCACTTCATCCAATCGCAACCGGACTTCAGAAAGTCACGCACAACTCTACCCAACCTCAGCTGGAGCTATTCAACACACTTGAAGGCTCAATATCATTCGATGTGTTGATGTATATGTAACTTCAGAATGTATTTCATATATATATTTATTGTACTCCTATATATATGTATTATTCCTCTATATGGAAGTGTCGTCATTTGTATTGACAAGTGTCACAAGTGTGTTAACTTGCCGATGGGTTATTAGACCACCTTGTAAGGGGTCGGCTCGGATTAATGTAACATGAGGTTATTGTGCTAAGCTAGACAAGTTGGCCCCATAAGTTTATTGGGCAGTCAGGACAAGTATAAATAGAGATCTCCTGATCTCTATTTGGATCACTTTAGAACTCACACTTCCATCACTCAGAAAGTGGCACACGTGTGAGGAGGAGGATCAACTGCTAGGGGGAGTCTATCTCTGTGTACTTTGGTTGTATCATTGCTCTATTTATCTCTGAGGAAGTTGTGGGGTTTTTCACCTTAGGGTTTTCCCCATGGAAACTCTGTGTGTCTATTGTCTCTTATGTTTACATCTTGTGATGATTGATAGGCTTGATATGCATTGATATAATGTACATGTTATTCTCTTAGTAAAGATCCTAGAGTATATTGAATTAATGCTAAAAAATTAACATGGTATCAGAGCTAACCTGAGAAGAAGACATTGTACAGTGGCGGAAACCAGGGTTTCTTGTTTATTGGGTTTCTCTCGACAAATTTTGTAAAAGTAATATGATAGATTGACTCTCCTCAGCAAGGTGAATCTATCTATCCAATCAAAATTCAATTCTGAGCACTTTCAGGTTTTGCCCTAAAAATTAGTGTTTCCTCAAAAATAAGAATTTCTGAAATCTGAAGACACAGCTGGAACCTCCTTGGAAAAATCGAATTTTAGAACTTTGGATCGATATTTTTGGCTAGGTAAATCTCTGGGAAACTAAAATCCTAATTCAGGGTCCTCCTAAGTGAATCCAGAAAGACCAAAAGGCACTTCTGAAGGGTGAAACTTTGCAGAAATAAAATTCTGAGTATACCAGGCTAATCAACTCATCAAGGCGCATCTTTCTATCCTTTCAGAAAGTTGAAATTCACATTTTGAATTTTTAGGGTTTCTCTGACAAACCCTAATCTAGGACCAGATCCAGTTTTTCAGCAAATCAAGTGGTAAGACCTAAATCTTTTCTATTTCCATTTGAAGTACTCTTTAAAGATGTCTCACCAAACCAAGCTTGAGGACAAGCTTGAAGGGGCTGATAACTTCCGAGCCTGGAAGTATAGGATTGGGTTAATCCTGGAAGAGAATGAGTTGGACTCATATATAAAAGAAGAGATCCCTATCCCATATGATGAAGAGGATAAGATATTGCATAAGAAGAACTTGGTCAAGGAAAAGAGAATCATTGTTGATTCTATCAAAGACCATCTCATACCACATATGTCATCTCTGAAGACACCCAAGGAGATGTTTGACTCTTTGACCAAGCTATTTGAAGGGAAGAACATAAATCAGAAGATGACTCTGCGAAACCAATTGAAAGGGGTCAAGCTATTGAATGGAGAGACCATTCAATCTTATTTATCCAAGGTCTCTTAGATCAAGGAACAACTTGAAGCTATTGATGAAGTAGTAGATAATGGTGAAGTGGTTATGACTACTCTAAATGGCCTACCTAGGTCATGGGACTCTTTTATTCAAGGAATCTGTGCAAGAAAGAAATTGATCTCTTTCAGTAGACTATGGGAGGAATGCTCTCAAGAAGAAGAAAGGATTGTGGGATGAGAAGAAAAGATGGGGAGTGAAGATCAAGCTCTCACAACTCACACCAAGAAAGGGAAGTCCAAGAGAGAGCCATCTCACTTCAGAAAAACTTCACACCACCATTATTATAAGGATAAGAAAGATCTCAGATGCTTCAATTGCAATGAGAAGGGACAGTTTGCTTCAGATTATCCCAAGAAGAAGAAAGACAACAACAACAACTTCAACAAGAAGAAGAACAACAACAAAAGAAGATATCATGCTCATGCTGCTGAGGATGATGAACCTCCAAAGAAGAAGGCTAGAGTAGAAAGTGATGATGATAACTCATCAAGTGAAGAAGAGTATGTTCTAATCTCTGCTCTCATAGGTACTATTTCTCATGGTTGTAATGATTGGCTTATTGATAGTGGGGCTTCCAAACACATGACTGGGTTTACATAATCTTTTGTAAATCTATCTGAATATGAATCACCCCATAAAGTGAAACTTGGAGATGACGATCAATACCCTATCAAAGGAAGTGGTGAAGCCTCCTACAACCTAGATTCTGGAAAGTCTTTGAAGATGAAAGAGGTTCTTTATGTACCTGGGCTCAAGAAGAACCTACTCTCCATATCCACATTGGATGCAAAAGGTATGAGGGTTGCATTTGTGGATGGCCAAGTTCTAATGTGGCTGAAAGGTAAAACTATTGATGATGTAGTAGTGATTGGAGAGCAAGAGGGAGGATTGTATAAATTGAAAGGACAACCTGAACATGCCATGGTGCATGATTCCATGGAGCCAAGTGAACTTTGGCATAGAAGACTTGCACATATGCACTACAGAGCATTACCAATTGCAAGTAAAGCTGCAGAAGGTCTTCCTGAAATCAAGACCAAGCATGAAGGTGTTTGCAAAGGATGTGCAAAAGGAAAGAACATAAAGAAGGCATTTCCAAGCAGTGAAAGCAAGGCAAAAGATATCTTGAAAATTATCCACTTTGATGTATGCGGTCCGATGTCATCCAATTCTCTGAGTGGGTATGTTTACTATGTCTCTTTCATTGATGACTTCTCCAGCAAGACTTGGGTTTACTTCTTGAAGAACAAAGATGAATTGTTTGATAAATTCAAGGAATTCAAAACCTTGATGGAGAACCAAACTAATAAGAAGATCAAAACATTCAGATCTGACAATGGTGGAGAATTCACTTCAGGTGACTTCAAGAAGCTATGCAGTGATTCAGGGATTAAGAGGGAGTTGATTGCTCCTTACAATCCACAACAGAATGGAGTTGCAGAAAGAAATAATCGAACAATCATGGAAGCAGCAAGGGCAATGCTGCATGACCAGGATCTACCTATGCATCTATGGCCAGAAGCAGCTAGGACAATTGTATATGTTCAGAACAGAACACCCCACAAGATATTGGACAACAAGATGCCAGAAGAAGTCTTCTCTGGTAAGAAACCTGAAGTTATCCATCTCATAATATTTGGTTGTCCAGTATACACTCATGTCCCAAAGGAAAAGAGGACCAAGCTAGATCCTTCAGGAAAGAAGGGTATCTTTGTGGGTTATAGTCAAAGCTCGAAGGCTTACAAAATATACTTTCCAAGGTTCAAGAAGATTGATGTCAACAGGGATGTGACATTTGATGAAAACTCAACATTCATGAAATCAAGGAAAACACCTATTGAAGATTATGAAGAACCTAAGGAAACTAGATTTCAAGACACTACTATGACTGAAGTAATTCCAGATGTAGATCGTGAAATTGAAGATCCGTAAGAACCTGTAGATCCACCCTGTGAGAATAACTCTCACAAGAGGAAACCTACATGGACTAGAGAGCTCATTCAAGATGCAGAAAGATATGGCATTCTAGAAGAAGAACACAGAGCAAAGAAGAGAACTAGATCTCATACCAGCTATGTTGCTTTACTCTGTGATATCATGAACAAAGAACCTTCCAATTATGAAGAAGTAGCGGAAAACAAAGAATGGAAGGGTGCCATGGTTGAAGAATACCAATCAATAATGAAGAATGTTGTTTTGGATGTTGTCCCAAGACCTAAATGGAAGTTTGTTGTGACTTCCAAATGGATCTACAAGATCAAGCATGTTGCAGATGGCAGCATAGAGAAATACAAGGCAAGATTCATAGCTCGTGGCTTCTCTCAGAAGTAGGGAATAGATTATGAAGAAACTTTTGCTCCTGTAGCCAGGTACACTTCCATTAGATCAGTACTTGCTCTGGCTGTAGTGATGAAATGGAAGATACACCAGATGGATGTCAAGACTGCTTTCTTGAATGGTGTAGTTGAAGAGGAAGTGTATGTGGAGCAGCCACTCGGTTTTGAGACACATGAGAGGAAGTCATATGTGTGCAGATTGAAGAAAGCCTTGCATGGCTTGAAGCAAGCTCCCAGAACTTGGTATGGTAGGATGGACAGCTTTCTATCTAGTTTGGGCTTTACCAAGAGTAAAGGGGTGTTGGCAGGCAGCTTGATGAGGATGTGTCATGGTACCGCCGACGTTGCGACACGTTGGATGAAGGCGCGAAAGGCGTATTTGGTGTCAAAGTATACCGCAGTTGGCGTATTTTGGGTCACTTGGACCATGTATTTTGTAATATTGAGTCAAGTATACCACAGTTGGCGGGTTTTGGGCCATGTATTTTGTAATATCGGGTCATTATACCGCAGTATGTGGGTTTTTGGGTCATTAGACCAAGTCAGTTAGTTGATTGTCCATAGTGTCAGTTAGGAAAGTGGACAAGTATTGTAAGAGGTGGAAGCTTATAAATAAAGGAGAATTGTAAGTGTTAAAAGAAGGAAGTAGATGGAGAAGAGCTAGAGAGAGAGCTATATGCGGAGATTGACAAAGATAATGCGGGTGTTGCATAGAGATTGATGTACTGCTTTTGGTTTGCCATAATAATATAAGGATGATGATTTGATGCAATCTATGTGTAATGTTGCTCGATGCCTATGTTATTACCTATTCTTAATGTAGTTATCTGTTTCTATTGCTATAATGTGAATGCCACAATAATGTGTTATCTGTCTATGTGAAAATGCTGCGATTAAAGTAATGTGTGATCTCTGTTTCTGGTAACGTTAAATGCTGCAATGTGCTAGAACTTCATGATGAATATTTGGAATTGCTGTTAGTATCATATTGCCACAACTCACCTCCTCCCTCGGCGGAAACATGGTTTCGTATGCTCTTCCTGGACGCCTCAGGTGAGACCTCATCCGCTCTGCGGGTGTTGCTTGGTGGGCTCAAACCTGCCCAAGCTGGTGCCCAGGGAGACCGCGGTATGGGTCAACAGTTGGTGGACCCCTGTCGACTGTGAGGTCACGACTTGGTCAACAAATGGTTCCATTTCCAGGACCATGTGTAGAGTAGAAGGAGGTCATGTTGTGGCACCCGACGAAGCCGGAGATACAAAAATGGTTCGATCAGAAGTTGCAGGAGGTCGCTGAAGAAGAAAGTTGGAACACGCGACTAACGGTAGATCATTGGTTGGGAATATATATTCACGATGGTCTGCACGAGTGGTTCTTCTCTGAATTCCCAGTTGTTCTGTATGAGTGGTTGTCAAAGCTAACCTTCCAGAAGAGAAATTTCCAGGGTGGTGAATCGACGACTTGGACCCCAGAATTGATTGAGGAATTGCAAGAAGTTGATAATAAGGCATCGCGGGCTATCGAAGTTTGGCTTGATAGCATCTTGGAAGGATATATCACAGAATTTTCGGTTGACATGAAGAAATCCTATAGTGAAGTTGAAAGATACCTCTTTGACAGACCGAGGGGAAAATTTTTGCTATCACTCCAACTATCAATTAAGATGCTAATCTGTGAGAAAGGTATCTTGAAAATACACCTCGATCAGTAAGCAGCCTGGTTGGCGGAGGCCGTGGGTATCACGACTGTCAGGGGGTGGTTGAAGGAATGGTAAAGGGGTAGATGGGTGCATACCACGAGGAGACTGTGAGCGAAGATGAGGAAGAAAGTGGCCTTACGAGGGGAGGAGCAAGGTTCCAATAGGAAAAGAGGCAGAGGATAGGAGAAGGTCCTACTGCGATCGGACTGCAAGACCGTGAAGGAAGGCCACACGGGATGAAGAGACCTCATAGTCCTGACAGGGACAGCCAGGCTACGCCCAGGATAGAGGCAGGACCAAACCTCGGTACCAACATGCCCACACCTCCTCTCACTAGTTCTCAACTAGCAAGAAACACTACTTTGACGCCATCGAGTACTTCGACACCGCAGAAGTTAATTGGTAGTAGTAGTACAGTGATAGGAGGAAGCAAGCCCAAGATGGTGGGCGATGATGCTAAGTTACCGTTGTTCCATGGCAGTGCGACAGAAAACCCAGAACAGTACTGGTTTTTGTGTGAAGCGATCTGGACCGTGAAACAGATCACTGATGACAATACTAAGAAAGGACAGTTAGCCACAACTCTGCGAGGTCGTGCCTTAGATTGGTTCATGAATTTTGTTTTAGTCCCTACGAGGACCCTAGAGAAGTCACTAGATGAGATTCAGGATGGGTTGATTGTTGAATTTAGATAGCCTAAGTCGGAGGCTCAATATATTACTGAATTAAAAAAAAATAAAGCAGTATCCCAATGCGAAAGTGTGGGATTTCGACCAACGATTCAAGACACTAATGGAAAAGGTTAGTTTTGATATGAGCGTTGTCCAACATAAAGAATGGTTCATTGTGGCACTGTTACCCCACATTCGGCTGCCGCTGATGTAGCAAAACATATCGACACCTAGCGAAGCTCTAGAGATTGCAATGCGATTGGAGGCATCGCCGATTAGAGATAATGCAACTGGGATGTCGCAGATTCAGACGCAGCTTGCCAACTTGACTATACAGTTGCAAGATTTAAAGAAGAACAAGGAACAGCGCGATGAAGTATGGTGTACGCGATGTTGACGAGAAGGACATACGAAAGATGATTGCCCAAATTTTCGTAATTATTTGGTCTCCGGTGCGCCCAACCCGGTGAATGGCGGCAGTATGCCGGGGTGTCGTGTTTGTTTGGTATTTGGGCACAGTCATGATAGTTTCCCGTATATGCAGAAAATGGTGACAATGCCACGAAATCTGTATTACACCTTATGTAAGTCGGTAGGACATGATGACAAGGATTGTTGTGCATATGGGTTGCTACAGGAGAGAATGTGTGATGCATTCTATGTCAAAGATGATTAGCACGCTGCACCTCTACAGCCGTAGGTAGCTCAGCTGCAACCACAGATGCAGTTTGTACTGCAGCAGCAGCAACCGCAGCATCTCGTATCGCAATATACACTGGTGAGCCCCCCGCAGCCTCAGTACATGTAATAACCATAGTATGTACCACAAGGGCAAGGGATGCCACTAGCACCCATGCAGCAACAATTTAACCAACCTCAGTATCAGCAACAGGGAGGCTATCAGGGAGGATATAGGGGCAGACGTGGTGGTGGATTTGGTCGTGGAGGACGAGGCCGAGGTGGTCGAGGACCTGTTTAATGTTACCACTGTGCAGTATGGGGGCATTATCAGTGTGACTGCCCACTACTGCAGAATCAGTGTACGTTTTTTTTCGGTATAGATCATACAGTCGAGAATTGTCCACAGTTGATTGCAAGATGGCAGGCTGGGAACACTCCGTAGCTACAGAACCCAATACAGCAACCGGTACAGAACCAGCCCCCGCGACCACCGCCGAATGCTAATATGAACATAAATCAACCAGGGAACCTACAGTGGAACCTAACACAAGGTGCCAATATTGCAACTATTTCTACGGAACCGCGACCACAAGATGCATCGGTGGCTGTTGTCACTCGTGGAGGTAAGATGACTGGGGAAGATGGTTCGCGACCACTAATCTGGTTAGCTGGTCAAAAGACGGTACCTTTCGACATTGATGCGGAGAGGGAAATGTTCATGGAGGCACGTCGCACTTTGGAAAAAGACCGCGGTAAGGTTGTTGTTTGCGATATGCCACCTGTCTTTGATGCCACATCAGACACTGGCCGACCACCACCAGGGATATTGCAGAAGTTCCTTGAAAGCTGTCTGTCATTGGCACGAGACCCGGCTACCTTGGTTGAGATTGAGGGATGGTTGAAGCGATTTCCAAAGGGACGACAGAAGTCGGCAGTAAACTCCTTACAGCGACGGAAGACTGGCAAGGAAATGTGAATGAACATTCAAATCGGCGACTACGATGTTGATTTGGTTATTCTTGATCTTAGTTCGGATGTTAACATCTTAACCAAGTAGGCATGGCAGAAAATGGGGAGTCCCCCATTGAGCTGATCCCCTGTGCAGCTCCAGTTGGCTAATCATGCGAAGGTTACACCTATTGGATGGGTTCTGCGGCTCACGATTGATATTGAGGGCATGAAGACTTATGCTGATTGTGACGTCATTGAAGTAGTCGATAGAGGAAGATACTATCCTACGTTATTGGGGATAGGATGGGCTAACGATAGTGTAGCTATAATCAACTTCAAGAAGCGTATGATGACTTCTGAGAACCACGATTTCCGATTTATCACTCCATTGGATCTGGCTGAAGGACACCGACATGTTGAGCCTGTTAAAGATGATGATCACACTGGTTGGGATCATGCATTCAATATTTCTGAGGATTACATTCATCCCACTATCCATGGTGAGCTGGAGTGGCACAGCAAGAGTTCTGCCTCTTCTGACTCTGATGACGCATTAGAACATTGGGAGAATTGCATGCATGAAGTATCAGTCTGGAAGTGCGGTTTAGTTACGCAATCTTTATGTCATGTTGCGATAGAAATATTCACACTTCCTATCTATGATGGGTTTCCTGACCTCACTAACGTTTTGGCGGAATTTGAAGAACGGGTCTCAGAACCCCAGCAATTGCTGGCCTTGGAGGAAGCACTAAAGGCTGCTCTAGCACGCTGGTGGGTGACACATAAGAAATTCATTAAAGATTGGTCACAGTGTCGCAGGTTGATGATGGTTTAATTTGGCAATACTGAGGTTTATGACACTGGCAAGTATGATGGCTGAACTGATCCCGGTGATCATGTGATGGAGTGTCAATACTTGTGGGTAACGCGACCCAGAGATGAGTGGGTTCATGCTTTTGTCCATACTTTGGAGGAGATACCGTGGTCATGGTATACTGCAGCCAAGTTGTGCCATGAAATTACAACATGGGGGGAGTTAACGATCCTTTTCACTCATACCTTCACATTTGCGGATGTCAACCCTAATGTCCATAACACCCTGCAGCTCATCCGCGATGTGATCTTTCAGTTTGTTCCAGTGAAATTCCCTGTTGACCCACACACCCATAGTCAGATGCAGCCTCTCATGGAGTGTTTCAATGTTAGTGGAGAGCCAGAAGACAATGACGATCCCCGGAATGTTAACATTCCCGAATCCGAAGGAAGTCATGATGTGGTACCACCTATTGCGCCAAGTAATCCGTTCAATCAGCCGTTGCAGCTTCGCAAAATGAATATCTGCACTAAGGCTACTCCCAAGTTTGCTAATGTTGGGGATTATTGGGATGATGAGATGATGAGTAAGGTTACCGAGTTATTGCATGAGTTTCAGGATGTGCTTCCCACAAATTTTTCCGAAATGAAGGGAATATTGGGTGACTTAGGAGAGATGAGGATTCCATTGAAACTAGACGCTAAGCCAGTTCGACAGTGACCTTATCGGCTAAACCCACGACATAAAGAAATGGTCAAGGTGGAACTTGATTGAATGTTGGATGCTGGTATTATCGAACCTATGCAAGAGTCAAAATGGATCAGTCCTATGGTGGTGCAGGACAAGAAAACAGGTGAAGTGCGCATTTGTGTCGATTTGAGGAAGTTGAAAGATGTTTGCTTGCATGACCCCTTTCTGACCCCATTTACTGATGAAGTACTTGAAGGACTAGGTGGAAAGGAGATGTACTCTTCCACTAATGGCTTCTCTAGCTACCATCAGATTCGCATTGCCAAGGAAGATCGCCATAAGACAACTTTTGTTACTGAATGGGGTTGCTTTCAGTACAAGGCCATGCCCTTTGGTTTGAAGAATGCACCTGTGATATTTTCCCAGGTCGTTGTTGCAGCATTCAAAGATTTTATTCAGAAGTTTTTGCAGGTATATATGGATGATTGGACTGTTTATGGATTGATTCGTGATCATTTGGCCAATCTACGGTTGATGCTTGAGCGATGCCGACAGCAACAGATATCGTTGAACTTGAAGAAATGTATATTTTGTGCACCCTTTGGAATATTGATGGGTCATATAGTGTGTAAGCAGGGATTGTTGGTTGATCCAGCCAAGATTGCGCTTATTTTGGGGTTGCAACTGTCGACCACTGTTAAGCAGTTGCGCGCGACTTTGGGTCACACTGGATACTATCGTAGGTTCATTAGGGGGTATGCTGTGATTACTGCCCCTATGGAGAAGTTGTTGAAAAAGGATGCGGCATTCCAGTGGAATCCAGAATGCTAGGAAAGTTTTGAAACACTCAAAGTGAAAATGGCGTCGGCACCAATTTTGGTTTTTTCGGACTGGAGCAAGGAATTCCATGTCCACGTTGATGCTTCATCAGTTGCATTAGGGGTTGTATTGGATCAATCGGGTGAAGGTGACATTGATCATCCCATTGATTTTTCCAGTCGGAAGCTGCCTTCTGTAGAACGCAACTACACTACCACAGAACGCGAAGGTCTGGCCATGGTTTACGCACTACAGAAATTCAGGCATTATTTGTTGGGTGTCCACTTTAAAATGTTCACTGATCATTCTGCATTGAAATACTTGGTCAATAAGCCTGTGTTGGGGGGGAAGATCTGTCGATGGCTACTGTTGTTTCAGGAGTTTGATTTTTAGGTTGTTGTGAAGCCGGGGTGGTTGAATGCTGGACTAGATCATTTGTCACGGATTGATATAGGGGAGGAACTGACTAATATCGAAGACGGGTTGCCGGACAGCCAGTTGTTTCACGCCGCTGCTGCTGATCAATATTTTGATGCCATCCTTCAGTTTCTGGTGACCGGCACCACGCCCGATGACTTTACAACTGCTCAGAAGAAGCAATTGGTCATCAAGTCTGCTGAATTTCAACTGATCGCGGGAGATTTGTATAAACTGGGTGCTGATGAGATATTGCACAGATGTGTCTTGTCGCATGAGCAGGTGCAGATATTAGCTGAGGCACATGGTGGAGTTGCGGGAGGACATTATGGCGGTCAGGCGACTACCAGGAAAATACTGCACGCAGGTCTTTGGTGGCCTACATTACATAACAATGCGACAGACTATGCGGGATCTTGTGATGTCTGTCAACGAACTGGCAAGCCGTCCAGGCGAGACGAAATGCCGCTACTACCTCAAATAACATTACAACCGTTTGAGAAATGGGCTATGGATTTTGTGTGGTTGATCAATCCACCAGGAAAACGTACGGGTGCATGATACATCATTACAGCGACAGAGTATTTGACTTGATGGGCTGAGGCAGCGCCCATTGTTGATTGTTCCGCAACCACAGCCGCTCGATTTTTGTTTGATCACATTATCACTCATTTCGGCTGCCCCAAGATATTGCTGAGTGATCAAGGAAACCACTTTCTTAATCGCACTATTAGCGCATTGACGGAGGAATTGCAAATATAGCAAAAGGAAAGTGCACCCTATCACCCTCGGGCGAATAGAATGGTGGAGGATTTTAACAAGGTATTGGAGCATGCATTGACAAAGGTGTGCAATGCAAACCGTGATGACTGGGATTTGAAAGTTCCAGTGGTATTATGGGCCTATCGCACTACATGTAAACGACTGACTGGTCAGACGCATTTCAAGCTGGTATATGGGAAGGAAGCAATTATTCCAATGGAGTATATTGTCCCAAGTCTACGTATTGTAGCTATTACAGGTATGGATGATGTTGCAGCATTAAACGAGCGTCTAGCACAATTGGTAGAGCTAGAAGAGGATCGATTTATCGTTGGATTTCATCAAGGGGTGGAGAAGGACAGCCAGAAGGCATGGCATGATCGCCACATAAAAAATAAGCAGTTTCAGCAAGGTGACTTGGTGCTATTGTACGATAGTAAGTTTATGAAACATCCAGGCAAGTTATAGATGCATTGGCTGGGTCCCTACTGCATCAATAGTATTAATTTAGGAGGAGCGGTTCAGTTGCAGCGATTGGATGGAGGGATGCTCCCCAAGCTGGTCAATGGTCATAGGTTGAAGCACTATCACGTGGGCTCGGAGCAGTGTGATGTCTGAGTCCCATTGGTGAAAAAAAAAATGATGAATAAGGGATGATGAGTGTTGCAAGTTGCTTGGTGGCCGATGGTGCACCAATAGAAGAAGGCATGCGATAGCAAGGAAAATTCTACAGCAAGTTTGCATAGTCAGCGATATATGGAAGCATGGTGGCTCAGTCAGATCAGTAATAAATGCCAAAAGTGGAGATAGTTAATTAATGACGTGTTTGAGTTATGGGCATTAATGGCAGATATGACCGAGGGAAGGACACGATCGTCGACAGATTTCTCTCAATACTACAAGGATTTGGTTGAGTTAATGCATGATTTAGTCACGATTACAGTCGATTTGGATCAATGTTATAAGTATGTTTAGCGTTGGGTAGACGACACCGAGAAATTAGCAAGCCGAGTTGTTGTGGAGTGCTGTCGAACTTTCAGTCAGTTACTGTTAGGTATATTACGAGTGGTGAGGTATTCCAAGAGCACAGGAGACAGTGGATATTAGTAGTGAAGTGGAGTCTCCATTTGTTCTGATTTTTGTAGAATAGGAAGGTACGTCCTCGAACACTGTTGATCTTGGAGTTGAGGTCGCCAACATGCTGGTGGGAACATCAACTATTGCTAAGAAGCACCGTGGAGGTCAGTCTTTTGAATCCCTGAAGAGTAAACGATTGCTTCGGTCCATGGCGGTCGGTGAAAATTTGAAGCAGGTGGGACAGTCCAGTTGCCCTGCCACTATGTCTTCCCAATGGCTGGGCCAGTCCGCTAGTAATATTCTTGGGTACATCCCTCCTGTTCGGCCGGATGCCACCCCGTGTAAGCTGACCCCGAAGTCAAAATTCAGTGTGAAGATGCCCGCACTCTCAGCAAGCTTGGAGTGCTCACTGGATATTGGGTCGGCATTGATGCACCTGCGCTATGATGACCATGACATGGTGGCCCACCCTGAAATTGTTGCCGCCCCATACGTAAAAGAGATGTGCCATTTACCAGAACCAGTGATACATGAATGGGCATGCGGATTGCGGTAGGATGGTTTGTTAGGGTTAATTAACATGCCGCATTTTGGATGCTTGATGGAAGTTAATTATTGTGTCAAACAGCTCTTGTCATGCTTCCATGGGGGTTCATTGTGGTTGGACAGAGAAGTCCCAGTCACTATTGACTTGATTTCTTTGATTACTGGCTTGCCCAAGAATGGTGTTGATCCGGCCTAGTTTCTTGAAGGAAAGGCTAGTGAGAGGAAGCAGGCACGTCGGTTGGCATGGAAGTATGGCTTGGAATCAGATGGGTGCAGGTATCGCACCAGTACCTACAACAATCAAGCGGTACTCACAGGCATTAAGATTCTGTGCTGTAAGGTGATTAGGGGAGGTCTCCCTAACCAATGTAACTCAGGGATAGTTGCTTGCACCGAGCAATGTGCGGAAGGAGTCCATATGAATTGGTCCTTGTATCTTTTGAATCAGCTAATGGAGGATGTCGCAGATGTCCAAGTAGGGAGAGGTGCTTTTTCATATAGTTGGTTGTTGCTACTAATTGCTCTCGTCGCATGGAAAGAGCCAGATATATACCAAGGTATGGACTTCCCGGCTGCTAGGGACCGACGAGGGGCACGTTATCCGAATTTGTGGGTTGTGTGAGAGCCTGAGCGAACCCGGGAGTGCCAATTACAGTTTTGGTTGTATTCGGAAATGCTTTGCGATGCCGCAACCCAGGTCCCATGGATATCCACAGACATTGTGGCATGATTCACACTAATCATGGCATTTGCAATACGACCAAGTGTCCTACATATACAGGCTCTCCGTGATGTTAATCGCCAATGGTTGCAGACAAGGTATAAAGTGACAGGGTCAGATTTGGAGGCTATTGTGAACGAGTGGCCGGCGACTTGGCGACAGCCCATGAGTCCTGCAGAAATTGATGCTGGAGGTCCGGCGGAGGGCCCTATGGATCAAGTATCGGCCCAGGATCAACAAAGTCATCATGATTCTGATCACGAGTCGACTCGAACACCAACGACGGACGATAGTGACCACGCTTTGGAGGAAAATCAGCCAAAACAGAGTCATGAGCATGCCACGATCAGCGGATTGTCTTTACCCATTGAGGCGCAGTTGGGATAGTTATTCACAGCCCTTAATAATTCCGCCAAGGCGGCTGCTGATAAAATGTCTGTGAAAGTGGAGGAGGGATTCTCTAAGATTGCTGCCCATATGGAGTCTCTAGGTAATGGAGTATTACAAATGGAACCGGGCAGTGTATCCAGACAGGAGACGGTCACGATCCGCACCATGACTCGAGTAAGGAACCTCAACATTCCCCCGACTGCAATTGTGACCGGCAACAAGGAGTTGCAAAATGTGCTAAAGTCAATCGACCAGGTGACTGTCAATGTGAATGCACTATCAGCAATGGCCCTGATGACAATGCAGAAGAGCGCCTCCCAAGAAATGGCAGATAGAATGCATAGAATCAGTAAGAGTTTTCAACAATTGCAGGCAAAAGAGGCAACCATGACCGCGGAGAAAGAGGAGATGACAACCAAAGCTGCAGAATCATGGAAAGTAGTGGATGGCTTGCAAGCCGGCCTTGAGCACAAGCGAGCTGAGACCAGTCGCACCATTGAGGAACTAAAAAAGGAACAAGACTTCCTTGTTGCGGAAAAGTCTTGCATGTGGGATGATAGTGCTCGAATTGACCAAGCAATTGCAGAAGCTTATCAACATGTCCGAGAGCTTGCTGAAGAGGTCGACGTGCTCCACCGCATGCAGCGATTGGGGGCTGCCATTGTTCAGTTGAAAAAGGAGAACGACCAGTTGACAGCTTAGTTAAAACCAAGTACGCCTCAGGCCTAAGTAGATGAGTGAAGAAGGGCACTCGAGGAAGTTGCCACCCAGATGGAGGAGCTGGAGATAGCGGCAACCAAGCTCACTATCGAAACAATAGAGTTTTGGGGCTGCATTGTCCACGATGAACAAATTGAACAGCTCACTAAGATGTGACAGGAAGCAGAGGGTCAGGTGGCCACCTTAAAAACTGCAATGAAAACCTTTCCACCCATGGAGCAAGTTGCCAAGTCGCACAAGCTGAAGGACCTGCAACAACGGGTCATCAAGGCCGATGAACGCCAGAAGTTGCATGCATCACAATTGGACAAATTCCAGGACACTGGTGCGAAACTGATACTGCAGGCTAGTGAAGCACTCCTGGCAGTACAGAAGTGTCGGCAATAGGTCATGGACAAGCTGATTGATCACCCATCTGCCGATGATGTGCTCGACAGTCGGGCAGCAGCTAAGGAGGCTTAGGAGTTGGTGAAGAATGTCGAACAGCCATACGTAGACTTCAAGGCAAGGACCGCAATGTGTACATTTTCCACTAGTTGACATGGCTCGAGGGTGAGCCACAAGATTATGTTGGGGGCCTGTTGGTAGGCGGCTTGATGAGGATGTGTCGCGGTACCGCCGATGTTGCGACACATTGGATGAAGGTGCGAAAGGAGTATTTGGTGTCAAAGTATACCGCAGTTGGCAGTTTTTGGGTCACTTGGACCATGTATTTTGTAATATTGAGTCAAGTATACCGTAGTTGACGGGTTTTGGGTCATGTATTTTGTAATATCGGGTCATTATACCGCAGTATGTGGGTTTTTGGGTCATTAAACCAAGTCAGTTAGTTGATTGTCCATAGTGTCGGTTAGGAAAGTGGACAAGTATTGTAAGAGGCGGAAGCCTATAAATAAAGGAGAATTGTAAGTGTTAAAAGAAGGAAGTAGACGGAGAAGAGATAGAGAGAGATCTATATGCGAAGATTGACAAAGATAATGCGGGTGTTGCATAGAGATTGATGTACTACTTTTGGTTAGCCATAGTAATATAAGGATGATGATTTGATGCAATCTATGTGTACTGTTGCTCGATGCCTATGTTATTACCTGTTCTTAATACAGTTATTTGTTTCTGCTGCTATAATGTGAATGCCGCAATAATGTGTTATCTGTCTATGTGAAAATGTTGCAATTAAAGTAATGTGCGATCTCTGTTTCTGGTAATGTTAAATGCTACGATGTGCTAGAACTTCATGATGAATATTTGGAATTGCTGTTAGTATCATATTGCCACAACTCACCTCCTCCCTCGGTGGAAACATGGTTCCGTCTGCTCTTCCTGGATGCCTCGGGTGAGACCTCATCTGCTCTGCAGGTGTTGCTGGGTGGGCTCAAACTTGCCCGGGCCGGTGCCCACGGAGACCACGGTATGGGTCGACAATTGGTGGACCCTTGTCGACTGTGAGGTCGTGACTTGGTCAACAAGGGGATTCTAACCTTTACTACAAGGTTGAGGAAGGAAATCCTGTGATACTACTCGTGTATCTGGATGACCTGTTTGTTACAGGTAATGATAGTTTGATTGCTGATACCAAGAGGAAGCTTGCTGTCGAGTTCGAGATGAAGGACTTGGGGATGATGCACTATTTTCTAGGCATGGAGGTGTGGTAGAGTGCAGATGGGATATTCCTTGGACAAGGGAAGTATGCAGTAGAGATCCTGAAGAGGTTCGGGATGATGGACTGCAAGGTCATGGCCACACCTATGGCATCAAACCTGAAGCTTCTACGTGATGCTTCATCTGAGCCGGTTGATGTCACTATGTATCGTCAGATGATTGGGTCCCTAATGTACCTGACGAACACAAGACCAGATATTTGCTTTGCAGTGAATACATTGAGCCAGTTCCTAACGGATCCAAGATGTTATCTCCCCAAATAAATTTGTCGAGTTGATCATTTTTAGATGATAGGATTTCATTTGAAAATTCATTTCTAAATTTCTTAAGGCTCATTGTTGATAGCTTTATGCATGTAATAAAGTTTGAAAAGCATTAGATTGGGTTTTCAGTTCAAAAATTTCAAAAGACAGGTTTTGGTAGCTAAGCGCTTATTTAAAACAATTCCTAAGCTACCGAAAGCTCTACTTTCGGCAGCTTAAACGAAATTTTCAGGGCTCTCCCAGCTACCGAAAGTGAAATTTTGAAATGAAAGCAGATCAGATAAGAAGACACCCATGCACCCAGCATTGACAGTGAAAGAGGTGTCAAAGATCGTGAAAAGAAGTAAAGGGCCATCCACAAATATTCACCGTTGGTACTTAGCAGGTCTAAGAAATTTCTTTGATAAACTGCTTCCAATGACAACACAGATTTCAGGAGTAAATGATGGATAAGGAGAAATCACTTGGTCATGCTCTGCATGATCTTTTCACAAATAAACCATCAATGGTTCATTAGCTACCGAAAACCCAGCTTTCGGCAGCTTACAGAATGGAAGACAAAACTCTTCAGATACTGAAAGGTAAAGGCACATGTCAGGTATCATGGAATAGTTTCGGTGGCTTAGGCAAACATGGTGACGGTTCATTAGCTACCGAAAACAAAGCTTTCGGTAGCTTACAGATTCGGACTTTGGCTTGCCTAGCTACCAAAAGCTAAAAAACTGGACAGAATGTTACCATTTTTGCACAAATTTGATTTTTACTGATCCAAACAGCTCAAGGGTGGTTTATAATGTTATATAATGATTAAAGGCATCATGATCAAGGTTCTGTTCCAGATTTAAAGGTGCCAGCAAGGTGGAGAAGACGAAGGATATTTACTGAAATTGATGGCGTTTTTACTGTGAAAGGTCATCATTTTCAAATGACGTTTCTAAGCGACTGGAGGATCATTTTTCAAAACTATTAGAGGTTTTTCTTCCTAACATGTCATAAAAAAAATAACCTCTCTCATTTTTCCTACAAGTGTCACAGATTGGGAGAATCGAATCCGTCACTGAGCCCCAATTTTCGGATCCCAGAATCTGCCTGTTTGACACATGTTTTTGAAATGCAAATATCGGACAAACCAAAATGAGTTTCAAAGATCTGATAGAGGTTTTTGCTCAAAATAGATCAATGCAAAATAACCTCTTTCCATTTATACACAGGTGTCACATAGCTGGAGAACTGAACCCATCTCTGAGCCTCTTTTTCAGCATTTTCAGCAAAAGTGGCGTTTTTACTGTGCAGAGTCATCATTTCCAAATGATGATTTTGAGTGACTGGAGAATCATTCTGCAAACCTATCAGACATTTTTCTTCCTAACATGTCAAATAACAATAACCTCTCTCAGGTTTCCTACAGGTGTCACAAATTGGGATAATCAAATGCATCTCCGAGCCCCATTTTTCAGCAGTCTGGCCAATTAAAAATGATTTTCCTGGTTTGTTGAAAAACGGTTTTGGATTTTCCACCTGGAGTAAATTCAACCCAGCTTCTTAGGATCTGGGGAGAGGTTGTAAAGGCTATAAAGCCCAGAAATCATGTAGAACAATGGTTTGATTTTGGATTTCTACTATGCTGCTACTGTAAACAGAGACCTTTTCTTAATATATTAAACTTGCAACTTCTTTCATTGATGTGAACAGATTTCTTCTCTCTTATCTATTTATGCTTATGAGTTGAATGAAGTTCTTTGTCTGTGCTTATCTAATCCATAAGTGACTGTCATCTCACTATCTGATTATTTGGCAAAGGATCATAAGTTGTTATACTAGTTTCTAGACCCATCATACTTATTGTTTTATATGTGTATGATCTGGTTTAGGTGGTTAGTTTCTGTTCTACTTGATACACAACCTGTCTGATTGCATCTCTCGAAGGCCTGGTAGTGTTTGATATCCCTAGACATCCTTGAATACATAGTCCATTTAGTTAGATATTCATCTTGATCCAACCCCACACTCATTATTGAGTGAACCATTACAAGAATAGTTAAGTTACTAGGCTCATTCCCTTCACAGTCAGGGAAAGACTCCTTGAGTGATAACAAATTGGCGTCATTGCCGGGGAGAGTAGATTGAATCTATTTTCCCTAGGAGAACGACATAGATCCGACTTTTGATGGCAGACAAAGGGAGGATAAAGAATTGACTGTATCATCTGCCTGGCGACTCCACGATTAAAGACTCCACTGGGGAGGACCGGTTGACAGAAGATGAAGAGAGTAAATTTTAAATCCAGGTATCAGTTCATTAGTCTTCTTCATGAACTTTTGTTTTTCTTTATTATCTCTTTCATGCTTTTCCCTTCACATATAAAGAGGATTATCTTCTGTTTTGTTTATTCCGATGATCAACAACCTACCTTCGTATACCCATCTGTCCAGGAAGGTTTTGTTTATTCCATATCTTTACCTCATCCTATTCCTAAAGAAGAGTTCTGCATTCAAATTCCTTCTAAATTTGAGCATCCGTGTAACCTTGAAGAAATCAAAACTGATTCAAAACCCATGCAGAGCTCAGCACTTGTTGCCATAACCTTTGAACCTTGTCAGCAAATTGCTATCCATCATGATCAGCCCACGACCTTTCAAATCAAAATCAGGATGAAAATGTTTAAGCCATTAAAACTGCCATCTTGTCTTCATCCTTATCCTCTTGACTGTTATGAATATCTCCCTTGGTTTTCTGGAGAGAATCAAGCTTCAACTGAAAGGCACTTGGAATCTTTTGAAGATTTTATTGACCATTTTCAGATTGTTCATGAGGATGTAATCATGATATTTTTCTCTAAATCATTGATCAGAGATGCTGCCATATGGTTCAAAAGTTTAAGAGATGACTCCATTGTCTCTTGGATAGAATTCACTAATGTTTTTATGAAACATTGGGGCGAACATAAATCACTAGATTCTTACCTTACTGATTTACATGCTTTGAAGAGAGAACAGAATGAAACTTTGTCTACTTTCAAACGGAGATTTTGCAGCATCTATCATGGCATGCCATTGCAGATCAGGCCCACAGAGACAGCTGCCATGATATATTATGTGATAGGACTGCATTCAAAGTTTTCCCTTCTTCTGCTAGAAAGAAGGTCTTCATCTCTAAGGATCTTGTTTGAAGATGCTCAAGAGGTGGAGGAGAACATCCATGCTTCCAGAAAGATCCGAGAACAGATTGACTTTGAAGACCTGCATGCACAAAAGCAAATGAACTGTGAGTATGGCTCGGATTTTGAACAGGAAGATTATGAAAGTAACAAGTATGAAGTAGATTTGGAACAACAACAAAATGAATGTCACTACATTTCAGGTTCAGAGCAAGAAAGCAGTGAGTATGAAGCAGAGTTGGAACAACAACAAATACATGAGCTCACTTCAGATTCAGAATCAGATTCTTCATTGTTTGCAGAGTACTCCCGGGACAAGTATGAGTCTAAATTTTATGATCAGTTTGAAAACCAGGATGGGCCTATGATAACTGATGATTGTATAGGAAATTATATGTTTTCAACTGATCTTTATGCATATGATGTAAACCCTATTTTATTATCCTCTCATGAGCACTATTCTCAAAAAGAAACTTTAACGATTGATGATCAAGATCGGATCATAAGAGAGCAAGAAGGTCATCAATTTTCTGCCAGAGAAGCAGTCATTGAAGCGCAACAGCTTCCCAAAGATCAGCAAGTTTTTGATTTCAGTTTCAAAGATCCAGTGTCAGCATTCATGGACTTATACTTTTCAGAGAACCTGAAGAATTCAGACTTCCTTAGCTTTCCTTTGTTTATGGGTAAGTATGGTTTCCTGAATGAGTTCTTATCACTGCTGTTGCATTTCAAACATCAGCTACTAATCAGTGATAAAGATCATATTTCTTTAGTTTTAAAGTTGTTTGGATGGCTGTTATGGAAGTCAGCATTTACTTAACCAAATTGCAGAGTTGGTTAGAGTAGTATAGGGTAGGAAATAAGCTCATTTACTAAGCATTTCTTTCTTTAGTTTGCAGCAATAGCGGTTAGTTTTTGTGAATAAAGACAACTCTTGAAAAAATTTCAAAGATCGGTTGCATAGGCCAAATGACTCCATAGCCGAATAGTAAAGGCTACAGGTTTGCAGAGGACCAAGTACACAAGCCAGATGACTCCATAGCCCAAGGGTAAAGTCGACTGGAGCTACTGGGTTTTTGGAACCTCACAGGGAGGTTTCCATCCTCGAGTAGGAGCCAGAAATTTGTTATCACTCCAGGAGTCTTTCCCTGACTGTGAAGGGAATGAGCCTGGTAACTTAACTATTCTTGTAATGGTTCACTCAATAATGAGTGTGGGGTTGGATCGAGATGAATATCTAACTAAATGGACTGTGTATTCAAGGATGTCTAGGGATATCAAACACTACCATGCCTTCGAGAGATGCAATCAGACAGGTTGTGTATCAAGTAGAACATAAACTAACCACCTAAACCAGATCATACACATATAAAACAATAAGTATGATGGGTCTAGAAACTAGTATAACAACTTATGATCCTTTGCCAAATAATCAGATAGTGAGATGACAGTCACTTATGGATTAGATGAGCACAGATAGAGAACTTCATTCAACTCATAAGCATAAATAGATAAGAGAGAAGAAATCTGATCACATCAATGAAAGAAGCTGCAAGTTTAATATATTAAGAAAAGGTCTCTGTTTACAGTAGCAGCATAGTAGAACTCCAAAATCCAACCATTGTTCTACATGATTTCTCGGCTTTATAGCCTTTACAACCTCTCCCCAAATCCTAAGAAGCTGGGTCGAATTTACTCCAGGTGGAAAATCCAAAACCGTTTTTCAATAAACCAAGAAAATCATTTTTAATTGGCCAGACTGCTGAAAAATGGGGCTCAGAGATGCATTCTATTCTCCCAATATGTGACACCTATAGGAAAACTGAGAGAGGTTATTGTTCTTTGAAGTGTTAGGAAGAAAAAACTCTGAGCATTTTGTAGAATGATTCTCCAGTCACTCAGAATCATCATTTGCAAATGATGACTCTACAGAGTAAAAACGCCACTTTTGTTGAAACTGCTGAAAAAGAGGCTCTGAGATGGGTTCATTTCTCCAGATATGTGACACCTGTGTATAAACTGAAAGAGTTTGTTGTGCATTGATTTGTTGTGAGAAAAAACCTCTCTCAGATATTTGAAATGCATTTTGGTTTGTCTGAGATCTGCATTTCAAAAACATGTGTCAAATAGGTAGATTCTGGGATCCGAAAATTGGGTCTCAGTGATGGATTCGATTCTCCCAATATGTGAAACCTGTAGAAAAATGAGAGAGTTTATTTTTCTATTACATGTTAGAAAGAAAAACCTTTGGGAGTTTTGAAAAATGATCCTTTAGTCACTCAGAAACATCATTTGAAAATGATGACCTTTCATAGTAAAAATGCCATCAATTTCAGTAAATATCCTTCGTCTTCTCCACCTTGCTGGCACCTTTAAATATGGAACAGAACCTTGATCATGATGCCTTTAATCATCATATAACATTATAAACCACCCTTGAGCTGTTTTGATTAGTAAAAATCAAATCTGTGCAAAAATGGTAACATTCTGTCCAATTTTTTAGCTTTCAGTAGCTAGGCAAGCCAAAGTCCGAATCTGTAAGCTACCGAAAGCTTTGTTTTTGGTAGCTAATGAACCGTCACCTTGTCTACCTAAGCCACCAAAACTGTTGCATGATACCTGACATGTGCCTTTCCCTTTCGATAGCTAAAGAGTTTTTTCTTCCATTCTGTAAGCTTCCGAAAGCTGGGTTTTCGGTAGCTAAAGAACCATTGATGGTTTATTTGTGAAAAGGTAATGCAGAGCATGACCAAGTGATTTCTCCTTCTCCATCATCTACTCCTGAAATATGTGTTGTCATTGGAAGCAGTTTATCAAAGAAATTTCTCAGACTTGCTGAGTACCAACAGTGGATATTCGTGGATGGCCCTTTGCTTCTTTACACGATCTTTGACACCTCTTTCACTGTCAATGCCGGGTGCATGGGTATCTTCTTATCTAATCTGCTTTCATTTCAAAAGTTCACTTTCAGTAGCTGGGAGAGCCCTGAAAATTTGGTTTAAGCTGCCGAAAGCAGAGCTTTTGGTAGCGTAGGAACCATTTTAAATAAGCGCTTAGCTACCGAAACCTGTCTTTTGAAAATTTTGAACTGAAAACCCAATCTAATGCTTTTCAAACTTTATTACATGCATAAAGCTATCAACAATGAGCCTTAAGAAATTTAGAAATGAATTTTCAAATGAAATCCTATCATCGAAAAATGATCAACTCGACAAATTTATTTGGGGAAATAACACGAGGAGTGTTCACCTGGTTTCTATAAAGAATATTCTGAGGTACCTAAAGGGTACAGTTGATTGTGGGTTCAAGTATGATGCGAATCAAAAGTTTAACCTAGAGGGTTATGTTGATTCAGATTGGGCAGGCATTACTGCAGATAGGAAGAGCACATCTGGGTGCTGCTTCAGTATGGGATCAGGTGTGATCTCTTGGTTTAGCAAGAAACAGTCCTGCGTAGCACTGAATACAACCAAAGCAGAGTATGTTGTATCTTGTTCGGCTAGTTGTGAGGCAGTGTGGATTCAGAAGCTACTGTCTAAGTTATTTGATCTACCGCTGGAGGCTACTGGTATCTTTTGTGACAACCAAAGTTGTGTGAAGCTATCTGAGAACCTGGTGTTCCACGATAGGTCGAAACACGTAGAAATCAAATACCACTACATCAGGAATATGGTGTAGAGAGGAGTAGTAAAGCTCCTGTATGTTGCGACAGATGAGCAGATTGCAAATGTGCTAATGAAGCCACTAGCTAGAGTGAAGTTCGAGTACTTCAAAGAGAGGCTTGGTGTTCTTCAGATCAGTGACACTTCGAGGAAGAAGTGATGGAGACATTTGCTGAAGCCATTCCGAGCATGGTGAGAGGAGGATCCTTCACATGGCTATAGATGTAAGCACTGGATGATGAGCATCAGGATGATGTTCTAGTTTTTGCTCTACATGATCAGTTGGATCATTTATGTATGTATGCATCATGTTGGATGCTGGATATGATCAGTTGGATCATTTATGTATGTATGCATCATGTTGGATGCTGGATATGATCAGTTGGATCATTTATGTATGTATGCATCACGTTGGATGCTGGATATGATCAGTTGGATCATTTATGTATGTATGCATCATGTTGGATGTTGGATATGATCAGCTGGATCATTTATGTATGCATCATGTTGGATGTTGGATATGATCAGTTGGATCATTCATATCTATTTTGTATATGCATCATGTTGGATGCTTGGACCATGTATCTGTATATGTATCAGGTGGATACGTTGTATGATCAGGTAGATCATGTATGTTGATGTGTATCAGGTAGATACATTGTGTGATCAGGTGGATCATGTATCTATGTATGTATCGGGTGGATACATTGTATGATCAGGTGGATCATGTATGATGATATGTATCAGGTAGATACTTGGTATGCATCAGGTAGATGCATTGTATGATCAGGATGATCATGGATGATGAGCTTCAGGATGTTTCTCTAGATGACATGCACCAGGATGATACAGTGTTGATGATCAGGATGATCATGTACATCAAGATGATGTATGGTGAGTATCAAGTTGATACTCTGTGGCTGTGGACAGGTTGTGTAGATGAGCATGTAAGTAGACCTGGGAGATCTGGATAGGATGAAAAAGGCCTCAGATGCTCTTTCGAGGCATTGCTCTAGGAGGACTTGTAAGACCTGAGAGATTCGAGAGGTTGGGATGTGTGCCCGTAATAAGTCCTGGGATTCTCTTTCGAGGGTTTGTCCTGTGACCACATGTAAGACCTTGGAGATCCGAGAGGTTGGGCTGTGTGCCCGTAATAAGTACTGGGATTCTCTTTTGAGGGTTTGTGGTGGTGACTACATGTAAGACCTGGGAGATCCGATAGGTTGGGCTGTGTGCCCGTAATAAGTTCTGGGATGCTCTTTCAAGGGTTTGTAGTGGAGATCACATGTAAGACCTGGGAGATCCGATAGGTTGCGCTATGTGCCTGTAATAAGTCCTGGCATGGTCTTTCAAGGGTTCGTGATGAGGGTCACATATAAGACCTGGGAGATCCGATAGGTTGGGTTGTGTGCCCGTAATAAGTCTTGGGATTCTCTTTCGAGGGTTTGTAGTGGAGATCACATGTAAGACCTGGGAGATCCGTGTAACGCCCCCTTCCATCATCAAGTGCAAGAAAGGGAAACGTTAACAACACACGGGCTTATGGCAGGCTTAGCCCCAATAATTTGGCTCATAACGCATGCAATTTAAAACTTATGGATGCAGACATAAACTCAATAACTACACAGCGGAATTAAACTTCACAAATACACATAGTTTCCTCATGCATTCAGCAGATAAACAACAGTCATTAATTATCATATTGCCTAAACATGACGCATTTCATTCCATTAATCATGAATGCATTGTAAAACACATACTGTATATAAATTAAATCACAGATTACTCATCTTGAACTGTAATGGTCCAAACGACTGGCTATGGAAGGGCAACGTTCCTCCCAACCGTAGACCTCTGTCCAGCTTGTGTTCTTTCAGCTGAGAGGTCACCCCCGAGCTGGGCTGTGTATCCACTAAGGAGGACTAGCTGGGTTCACTCATAGCCAGGCTTCAGTCAAGCATCCAAGCAGATAGAGGAGGGTAGTGCTAAGCCAGTGAGCTCAACCACAGAGCTACAGGCATCTCAAGTGGGCTCAACAGTCAGGCACCCACATTACCTACCACATCCAACACAAGGAAGATCCCCTTCTCTGTTACACAGTCCCTCAGGAAACTCTTCCCTCCAGTGCTCTTCAGGATGGGCATAGAAAGGTCCAGCTGCTGACCCTTGAGATCCTAGCCTTCACAGGGTTTATCAAGCATACCCAACCTCTGCATAGTCAATCCCCACTTGATTTCTCACCATTCTGCTCACCAAATACTCAAATCCGTCACTCGTTTCCTGAGCTGCAAAAACTGGGTTTTCCCATTGATTTCGAGGTAGATAATGCTCCCAAATTCACCCCAAGGTTCATGCTAATGGATTCCCCATTGGATTTCTTTGTCCCATGCCAAATCTGGACGTTTTTGGTCTTTCAAAAACTGGGTTCTCTCAAGGTCGCGATTTTCTGGTTTCCTCACTGTTGGCTCTCGTTTTTGGATGGGAATGATGCTAGATAGTTTTACAATGGACTGGGGTGAGAATGAAGCAACCTCCCATGAGGTTGAGTGACTTCTTACCCAAGCAATCAGAGCCCATGCCCACCCATACGAATTTCAGGGCTGCCCATGCTCCATTGAAGCCATGGGCTGAAATCTCAACCACCTTCTTACAGCAGGCATTAATGTCACCTAGGGAAGTCAATGGGTTCTCATAATGACAAATGGCAGCCTAGGGTTTAATCCCATAGCCCCCTCACCACTCCCTAGTGGATACACGTGGCCCCTTCTCATTCGTTGCCTCCATAGCCAGTTTTTGGTACTTTATTTCCATATTAAACATTTACATCAATTTACAATATCCCATGGCTTAATAGCACGTGGGTAACAAAATATCAAGCGTGTCTAATTTAAATAAAACCCGAGCATAAACTAGCGGGGCCTTGGCCTTGAGCTCCACGCTAGGGAAACATACATCGCGTATTTACAATATTTACATTAGAGCCAATATTTCCTAAGGGTCAAAATTGGGGTATTACAATCCGATAGGTTGGGATATGTGCCCATAATAAGTCCTGGGATGCTCTTTCGAGGGTTTGTGATGAGGGTCACATATAAGACCTAGGAGATCCAATAGGTTGGGTTGTGTGCCCGTAATAAGTCCTAGGATGCTCTTGTGAGGGTTTGTGATGTACGTAATAAGTCCTGAGGATTCCATAGTATGGCCAGTGATGATGAAGACCTACAGGTGGTGGGCCTGCCTCCAGTATGAAAAAGGCCTGGCTCTGTAGAACTTCCTATGACGAGTAGATTCAGAGATTGATTGAGATAGAAGTAGCAGTGACAATGACGATGATTCAAGGATGATGATTTGCTGATGATGATCTAGAGAAGAAGACTTTTGCTAGCAGATCTGTGTCGAGAAATACCATCCTAGTTAAGAGGGAGTGTTGATGTATATGTAACTTTGGAATGTATTTCATATATATATTTATTGTACTCCTATAGAGATGCATTATTCCTCTATACGGAAGTGTCATCATTTGTATTGACAAGTGTCACAAGTGTGTTAACTTGTCGATGGGTTATTAGACCACCTTGTAAGGGGTCGGCCCAGATTAATGTAACATGAGGTTATTGTGCTAAGCTAGAGAAGTCGGCCCCATAAATTTATTGGGCAGTTAGGACAAGTATAAATAGAGATCTCCTGATCTCTATTTGGATCACTTCAGAACTCACACTTCCATCACTCGGAAAGTGGCGCACATGTGAGGAGGAGGATCATCTGCTAGGAGGAGTCTATCTATGTGTACTTTGGTTGTATCATTGCTCTATCTATCTCTGAGGAAGTTGTGGGGTTTTTCACCTTAGGGTTTTCCCCATGGAAACTATGTGTGTCTATTGTCTCTTATGTTTGCATCTTGTGATGATTGATATGCTTGATATGCTTGATATGCATTGATATACTATACATGTTATTCTCTCAATAAAGATCCTATAGTATATTGAATTAATGCTCAAAACTTAACGTGATGTGCTATGGCTCTGATACCAACTGACACAAGGCACCTTAGATGATAAGGTTCTTTCTTAACAATACACACAACACACACCTTCACATAGACAATATACAAACAACATGCCAGAAGATGGCTTATATTACTTCTCTGAATCGGTTACAATGCAAATTGCAAAAAAATGAAATAAGTAACTAACTATCAGCCTAAGCCATTATAAAATAGTAGTAACTGTGTGCTATCTCAGTGTGTCAACCTCACCCTCTCCTGGTTCACTATGGAACTCTGAGCTATGGCTCGATCTCCTCTATGTTCTGAAGTTGTGTGATTGTTCTCTCCAATCTATAGAACTTCTCCTCGAACTCTCTTAGCTGCGGAATTGACTCCCCAACGGATCTTCCATTTCGACATTCTACTCTACTGCTACTGCTGTTCCCGAGATCACTCTAATCCCCAAGACACAGATCCTCAGTTTGACGATCTTCCCAAATCCTGCAAACCTGCAAATGTCAGCGCCCTAACCGTGCTGCACAACCTCTGCCTATGACGACATCTGTCATATCTTCACCCACATGCAATAACTGTCATTAACTTCCTTAGCAACCCCGAACTGTTTCTAACTACTCATCTTGACTTCCATGCATCCTAATGACAGGTTACAGTAAACCATCACGTCGGCCATACTGTCTGTCAGCTTTGACTTACCCGTCGGATTCACTCTACGCTTAGGATTCTCCATTCCGCCCCATCCTCCTCGCTTAGCTCATTTCCAACCTATCGATGTCACAGTCCGATAAGATGTTGACCTTACTGCAACCCCGCGGAAACTTGTCGCTTGTGGACATTCGCATGTCAACTTTCGACCCCTTTCCTTCTGTCGACGTGCCTCGACAACTTCTGCTCGACTTGTTGACTTCGACAGCCAACCTGCTCACCTACACCAGTGGTCATTGGCACTCCCTCTGGTCGGTCTCCTCATGTCGATCAACTTCAACTGGTCTACCTAGGCCCCGATGCTCCTGCATCAGATGGTAGATATATTCTATTTAGTATCCAATTTATCTCTTGAAGTTTAAAATGTACTAAGAGAAATAGTATATCTACAAGAAATGATGTTCCTTGGAATCCCAAAGTGCAACTAGACCATTTCAAAGAGCAATACTAGAGGTACGAAATTCCCTTAACAATGGTAGTATTTATTCGTTTGGAACACAAAATTCTCTATCTTGTAGAGTAATCAATATTCAATATAGTAATCAACATCTTCTTAATCTAACTAACCTTGTAATTGTTGATACACTCCGTTTAATTCCTCCTAATCAACATAATCCTCTTTGTATGGTTCATGGGAGAACTGCTTCATGTGCATAATTCCTCCTAGAGCTGTATTTTTTGTGTTGATAGTCTTGGTAGTAGATAAAATAACTTGTTGTAAGTTCTTTTCTTATAACTATAACTAGATGGATTTGTTTAAGAAATCATACTTGTTTAAAATATCTTGATTGTTGGATCTTGCAATGAATTTTAAAGTATTGTACAGGTTGGTACTCCATATGAATGAAAATATTATTATCCAATAGATTGTTCTTTGACTTATTCATTGATTGAATTAATGAACAACATTTTTTGGCATATGTAGGGTAGTTTGGTACTAATCCATGGAAGATCTATAAATCATATCAATTAGTTCTTCCCCCGTGCATTAATAGTACATAAATAACAAAACTACTACCATTAGCTTGTTGCACAAACGACTTCAACAAGTGAGGTAGTGTCAATATCAGAACTTGACTAATCATTGTTGATTCTTGTACCATTGGAAACTCTTAGCACTTGATATTATAGAATTTAGTGGTGCTAGGGCACAATTGAAACTGGTGTTATGAGATTTATTAAATATTAGGAAGCTCCCACAAAAATCCTAATTTTGGTAACATTAGTAGGAGGGAAGACTTTAAGAATGGCCTTTATCTTTGTAGGATCAATCTTCAATTCACCTCCACTAATCACATGCCCCAAGAGTACTAGGGATTTCCCAACAAGCTCACACTTCTTTATGTTTTATAGAAATTGATGCTTCTTTAGTGTATCTAACACCTAATTTAGATGTACTCTATTCTCTTCCCAAGTAGAACTAAAGACCAAAATTTCATTTAGATATATAATGGCAAATGAATCTATGAATGGATGAAATATATCATTTCCTTAAATGCATATAATTAGATGGTACATTACACAAAATAAAATGAATTAGAAACCATTTTTATAATTATTTATTCATCTTAAAGGTGGTATTCCAAGTATCTTCTCCATTGGTCCAAACTTAATGATATATAGATTCAAAATCCAACATGGTCAAGTGCATTACGTTTCGTAGCATGTCTAACAAGTCATCAATTCTGAGTGAAGAGTATCAATTCTTGGAAGTGGTATTCTTCAAAGATTTGAATTAGATGCATATTATGAGAATTTCCATCCTTCTTTAGCAATAAATTGACCAAGAAACTAACATGGTGACACACTTGATCTTATGACTCCTTTCCCTAACAAGTCCTATAACTACTTCTTCACTTCATTTCACCATGTTTGAAAGTTTGGACTAAGACTAGTCTCGATCTTTTTAAATTCATTAATTAGCTCCATATTGGAAAGCATGTTGTCTTTGGAAGCATAATAGTGGATCTTATACAACTTGGATTAAATATGAATCTGATATGAATTGTCTTTATAGTCCTATGTTTTCTAAAAAATAATCTAGCAGTCATTGTATATTTTGCTCCACTTTCATTTTGGATGGTATACTTGTCTCCTGGAACACTTCTCCATTTTCATATACAAGCTCCTATAAATGTTACTTCTATTCCTTCATAAATACTTCCAATAATGGTTTCACACCTATTGACTCATTTTCATTTTGTATATGCCTAAATAAAAGTACATGCTTAGTGGTTGAGTTGACCAATCTCTTAGCTTGATGGGAACCCACTAAAGAGATATTAGAATTCCCATTACATGCATTAATGTTAAAATATTCGCCATACTTGATTTGGAAGTATTGTTTTTCCCTTATCATGAATATGGAATCCCTCATATGCATTTATGGAATATCAAACACTACATTGCACACATCAAGAGGCACTACCCCAACTTCTATTTCATTAATAGATTTTGCGTTGATAAAAATATATGAGCATACATTTCTTGTTAACTTTCAATTCTACATTTCCTAGTGACCATGGATGAGGGTGATCATACATTTATAACCAAGAATAGTTACTAGCTTCCCTATAATGTGCTTAGCTTGTGAAATAGATTTTTAAGAGATTAGATTGTATGGAATTTTCCTTATTGATCCTATAAAGAGTATATTGATTGTTTCAAAAGGGACTAGGGACATGTTATTTCATAGGGTGCAGTATTTGTAGACCTAAAATGTACAAAATCCATAATGTAGATCCCTATACCAACTAGAAATAAATCAATACAGTCTTTCTTTAGGAACACTAATTTCATCTGTATATTTGTAGCTAATTTTGTGGATATTGTCAATCCTTCGTAGAATATGACTAAGAAGGATGATTTTTTCAAATGTATTTACATGGGGAAAGAGATTTTGAAAAGCTCAAGGGTTTGATAGCTACTTTCTCAACACTACTCAACCCAAATTTTAGCAAAGACTTAATGCTATATACATTCACATATAACCATTCCCTTACTGTGGTGCTCATTCATAATGGAGAGGAAGGGGATGCATATCCTATTTCATTTATGAGAAATAGTCTATAAGGGCATGAAATTAAATATCTAGTGTTTGAAATGAAAGAATTTGATGTGTTTAAAGTAGACAAACAATTCAAACCCTATATTCTAAAGGACCAAATCCAAGTCACTATACCTTGCCCAGCTGTGAAATCACTTTTGTACAAAAATAACTGAGAATGAAGGTGAAATCAGGTCACAACTATACAAGAGTATGATGTGAATTCGAACCAACCGCAATTTATTCTAGTGGATGAAGCCTAGATCCTACTGAGGAATCTAAAGGAGGAAGGGAGACTGAAAACTCTATATCCAGGACATTATTTATTTTCCTACTGACACATATTCTTGGTTTTGAAGTGTTACCTACAACAACCAACAACCTGGTGTATCAACTTAACCTTTCAATATTGGCTCAAGCCCTTCACTTTGAGATTTTACTGGCTTGGCCCCTCATTGTCAAGGGCCCCTCAACCTGGTTTTGGATTTTATTTTTGGGGGTTAAAACTTATATATATAACAAAATATGGAATATACTATTTACACTTGAAACCTAAAATTTGCTAGGAATTTGTTACATTTGGTATCAGTTAATACCTTCTATGTGTTACATATTACGTTACATAGGGTTATTAGAAAGTAGTAGTTCTAATTGGTTTACCTAGCTTGTATCAATCGCAGTGATTAGTCTACAAGAGGGTAAATTGGATGATGTTGGAGTCTAGGCCGTAGCTACGGTAAAGCTGCGAATTTTGGGGAAAAAAGCACAAGTATGAAAGGAAAGTGCTAATTTTGGGACAAGCACTAAGTTTTGGGTAAGAAGGAGACGGTGCGCAGTACGGTGCCAGATGGACAAGCTCAGCGAAGATCACGGACCAGAAATCACGGAGCTCGTGCGCACGTCATAGAAGAATGAAGGTGGCTCAGCTACCATAATAAATAAGGCGATGGAGTAGAGGGCTCAGCTACCCTCATTTAAAGGCTAAGTACAGAAGTTATGGTTGCTCGGATCAAGGAGGAGCAACGGACCAGAGCATTGAAGGCGAAGGACAAGCGCCCATACCCACAATCTACGCCGAAAGTCAAGGAGCCTGCAGAAAGCAGTGACATGACTACAAGCGGCGCCTACAGTACACCTAGCCATGTGCGTGGTTAGGGTTTTTGGGAATCACTGTTGGGAAAGGCCCACAGTTTTGTAAAGGTGTGACCGTCATGGCCACCTATATATATGTATACATGATAAGAAGAAGAGTTAGATAGTTTTGGGATAGTTAGATGGTTAGACTGTTCGATAGTCAGTCTCAAGGATAGATCATGTGTTGATTATCCTTTGCTATGTTTTCTACCGAGTGTGTAGAACTAGAGTAAGAATCGGATAGCCGAGGAGCTAATCCCTGAGTTGCCAGATAGTCTGAGTTGACGTCTGCGCCTTTGTAATCTCTGTAGAGAAGAGACTAGATTGAGAGAAGGGCTCCCCGCTGTGTGCATGGAGTTTCCTGTAAGAATCTAAGGCTGCAGCTGTGTGCGCAGCATGTTGTATAACTCTATCATTTTCTGGTTAATATAACACTCCCGAGGACGTGGCTTCCCTCGAGGAGGTGAACTTTGCATATTTCTTCTTGTTATAATGTTTGCGTGAGTGATTAACTGTTTAAGTTCATTACCTGTGTATACAAGACTCTTGCATTATCTTTGTGACTGTGTAAGTGAGTTTGGAAGGTCCCTTGATAGCTATAAGTGTTAAGTACTGAAGAAGTGGTGGAGCACTGTCGCGGCGGCGATCGAGGAATGCGATACTGCGCTGGGCGCGCCGGGCGAAGAGGTACTTAATGTGTCAACGCAAGGAATACTTTCCTTCTACACCAGAGAGGAGACTTGCGCAGCGGGCCTGCTGAGGAAGGAAACCGCGCAGTTGCGCCGAGGGGCCTGCGGGAAAGTCGGACCACCGACATCTGAGGAACCGAAAGAGGAAGAACAATCTCCACGTCACCAAGGTTAAGGAAATCTGATTCCTTAACCCCCCCATAGCCACTTCGGGTGAGACCTCGAGCTGCTGCGCAGCTCGTTGCCGAGAGGGCTAGTGCGCCAAGGGGTTTGTTGCTACGCTTCATTAAAACCCGGGTCTTCCCAAGAAAGCAGCCAACAAATGGTTCCGTTGCCTTGCGACTTGCTGTTGTGAGACCTGTTATTTAGGCGACGCGCGAGATCGAGGAGAACAAATGGTTCCGTTGCCTTGCGACTTGCTGTTGTGAGACCTGTTATTTAGGCGACGCGCGAGATCGAGGAGAACAAATGGTTCCGTTGCCGCGTGACTAAAACTTGCTATTTTTGTGACGTAGAAGGTTGTGGTTGAGCCAACAAATGGTTCCGCTGTCTTGCGACTTGCTGCTGTGAGACTTATTATTTCCGCGACGTCTGAGATTGTTGCTGAAGCCAGCACAAGGTTCTGCTACACTGAGACGTGCTCAGTTAACAAATGTGTTACTGGAATCCTACAGCTAAAGAAATTGGAGACTGGTTTGATTTAATGGCTAAAGAGTTCACTGAACAAGAAAATAGAAGTTCTACGCTCCAAACAGAAGACTGGTTGCAGAAGTATATTTATACTGACCTTCACGAAATTTTCTTTGTTACATTCGCACTGGAGTTGCATGCTTGGATAGCCAAGTTAGCAGACTCTAGCACTACTGTGCGTATTGCTCGACCCGTCGCTTGGACGCCTGAGCTAGTCAGTATTGTGAAGCGGATAGACAATCCTGTGTCCCGCGCAGTAGACTTTTGGTTGAATAGTCTACTGAAAGGTTTCATCACCGAGTTTGCAGTAGATACAAGAAAGAGTTTCAGTGAAGCTGAGAGGAATTTCTTCCAAGTACACAGAGGTAAGTTCTTAAATTCTCTGAAATTATGGATTAAAATGCGTCTGTATGAAAAAGGAAAGCTATGTATTACTTCTGATGAATAGCATAGACAAGTAATGTCCGTAGATTCTGATAGTGATCCTGAACTTATTGGTTGCACTCGTAGTGGAAAACGATATAAAGTAGGCCTTGACCAACATTCTTTTGAGTCTAGCCCAGACGATAGCCAAGTCCTTAGAGCAAGCCATATAGAAAGACAAGGGAGTGCTCATATCCCTTATCACCCCTTTACACCGCAAAAACCAGACGGAGCTCAGTATAACCCCGCAGCAACATCTTCTAGTAGCCCACACGGTACTTCTAGTACCTCAGAATCACCTTTATTTAACCAGCCCAGAAGCACTGCTACAACAGCCTCACCTCAACCTAGCACAAGAAGGATGGGTGATGACATGAAGCTACCAACTTTTAGAGGAACAGGGATAGAAGACCCTGAGCAGCACTGGTTCTTATGTGAAGCCATTTGGACAATTAAGCAAATTAATGATGATGCTGTTAAACTGGTTCAGTTAGCAACCACACTAAGAGAAAGAGCCTTAACTTGGTTCATGAAATACTCAGCAGCACAGAATAGAACGCTTGCTGAGGTAAGAAATGCCATGATTCGGGAATTTAAGAAACCTAAATCAGAATCACAGTGTATAACAGAGCTCAAAGACATCAAACAGTTACCTACAGAATCAGTATGGGACTTTGACCAGAAGTTCAAAGCCTTGATAGATCAAGTAAGCTTCGAGTTTGCACCACAGCAGCATAAGGAATGGTTCATTGCTGCACTACTTCCACACATTAGACTTCCTCTTATGCAACAGAATCTCAATACTCAGGAACAAGCTCTAGAGATGGCTATGAAACTAGAAGCTTCGCCCATTGCGGGAACAAGCAACGATGTTGCGTAGTTGCAGAACCAATTAGCAAACTTAACCTTGCAAGTGCATGATATTAAGAAAGGCAAGGATGTTAAGGAAGAAATTTGGTGTACAAAATGTAAAGCCCAAGGTCATTCAAAGGACCATTGCCCCGTTTTCATAGACTATATTGCAACCGGAGCACCTAACCCCTTACCACAGGCACAAGGGCCTTGGTGTGAAATTTGTAGAACTAGAGGTCATAGAACACAAGAATGTCACTTACTACAGAAATACGTACAGACTCCAAAGAATCTATATTGTAATTTCTGTAAATCAGTAGGTCATGATGAGAACAATTGTAGAGCATATGATCTTATGATCGAAATAAAGCATGATGTTTATAGGGTACAAGCAGAGACACAAGGACCCACAGCAGGTCCACCGTATGACCAAACTTGCGACGCCCGAGCAGGAAATTACAGGGGACGTGGACGCACAACAAATTTTGGTCGCGGAAGAGGACAGATCACTTGTTATAATTGCGGAGCACAAGGTCATTTTGCCAGGGATTTCCAAAACCCTACAACCTCTGCAGGTATTGTAAATCTTCTGACCATATCTTTGAAGAATGCCCTCAGTTACAGGCTAAGATGAAAGCAAAGACCCCACAGGTCAATCAGAATATTCAGTTGATTGGAGCAGAAAAAAGAGAACCAGACCCTACAGTTAATATAGTGACACGCAGTGGAGCAACCACTGGTGCGCAAGAGATGGGAATGGGAAAGCAAGCGATGCAATGGGTGCGCCGCGCTAATATTAAACCAGCCCCACTTAACCTGCAGAAGCAAAAAGAAGCATTCAAGCAAGCTCAAGAGTATTTCTCAGATCCGAGAACTTCAAGTTCTGCCGCAATTCCGCAGAACAATATTAGAGCGCAAGTGCTAAGACAAGACAACCTGGTACAAGAACAGGCCACTATAGCTGGAAGGCCTGACGAGGAGCATGCACTAGGCAGTGTTCATGCGTTCCTGCGACAATGTTTAAAATTGTTGCGCAACGAAAAGGCAACTCTAGAACTCCAACACCTGTTGGATCAATGCCAACAGTCTGCTTCGACAAACACACCGCAGTGTGCTGTTCACCAGATTAGGAGTCACATCAGAACTGGAAAAGAGATGAGGCTCACAGCACAGATTGGAGCATTTGAAATGGACGAAGTCATGTTAGATCTGGGTTCAGAAGCCAATGTTCTCACTATGCAGACATGGGAACAGATGGGAAGCCCTCAGCTTACAAGATCCCCTATCCAGCTAAGACTCGCGAATCAGCAACGAGTCTCTCCATTGGGCAGATTACCCAACGTACCTATTGATATTGAAGGAGTAAGAAGCTCTGCAGATTTTGAAGTAATCAAAATCCTGGATGATACTAGACCATACCCAGCACTTTTAGGAATAGACTGGGCATTTGATAATTTGGCTGTCATTAATTTGAAGAAAAGACAGATGACCTTTGAGGATGGCCAGATTAGGGTCATCGCCCCACTTGATCCTATTCAAGGACCAAGGTATATAGAACCCATTCGGGAAGAAGAAGAAGCGCACCACATGGCAAGTTTTTATCAGATGACTGCTAATCAGAGTGACTATGTTAATCCTACAGCAGATGGCCATATCAGCTGGCGATGCGATAGCTCGTGCACATCAGACTTAGATGCAGGATTGGAAAACTGGCAGAATCGTTTACATGAGGTTTCTGCAAGACGTTGCGCTATGATGACTAAATCCATTCGATGGATTGGCACGGAATTAACTGACACTCCAATTTTTGATGGTTTAACTGAAGTAACTAAATTCATACATGAATATGAACAAAAGCTTCCAGAACAGCAGCGCATACAGGCACTGGATGTAGCATTGCGCGCCACACCCGCAAGATGGTGGGTTGCGCATAAGGAGAATATTCATACATGGCGAGACTGTCGCAGATTGATACTGCGCAGATTTCAAGACACCACGGCCGGAACCCTACGCAAATACGAGGGACAGAGTGACCCCAGGTCACACATTGAAGCATGTATTCAGCAATGGTCAGATATTCCGGAAGATGAATGGGTTCACCTATTCATCCACACATTGGATACAGTTCCAAGGAATTGGTACACTGAAACAGAATTGCGCAAAGGCACTATCAGTTGGCCTCTTACGATAGAAAGATTTCAACTTACCTTCAGCTTTGAGTCAGAACATCCAAGCATCGATCAGGCTTTGAAGTATATTAAAAAGAAGATATTTGAACAATGCCCGTTATCAGAATATTCCCAGCCAGATTGGGCTGTCCAGATAGAACATGCCCTGGAATGTTATAACTTCACCACTGAAGATGAGGAGGACGATCCTCGCAACATCAATATCCCAGAATCAGAAGGGACGCGCAATATTGAAGGTCCTGAGCTTGATATTCCTGCCATCACAGAACACATCAAGCTCAAGAAGATTAACATTGGTACAGAAGCTGAACCAAAGTTTGCTTCTATAGGAGATTATTGGGATGATGAAACTGTTGGACATGTTTCAGAATTATTGCGTGACTACCAGGATATCTTTCCTACCAAGTTCACAGAAATGAAAGGCATCCTAGGAGACTTAGGAGTGATGCGCATACCTCTGAAACCAGATGCCAAGCCAGTAAAGCAGCGCCCATACAGGTTGAACCCGCGCTATAAAGAAAAAGTCAAAGAAGAAATTGACAAGATGCTCGCAGCAGGTATTATTGAACCGGTAGAGGAAAGCGATTGGATTAGTCCTATGGTGGTCCAAGAAAAGAAAACGAAAGGTGAAATAAGAATCTGTGTCGACTTGCGCAAACTCAATGATGCATCAGCACACGATCCATTTCCCACTCCTTTCACAGATGAAGTACTTGATAATGTTGGAGGACAAGAGGCTTACTCTTTCACTGATGGTTTTTCGGGATATCATCAGATCAGGATCCATCCGGACGACCGCCACAAGACTACTTTTGCAACTGAATGGGGCTCATTCCAGTATATGGTAATGCCCTTTGGTCTTAAAAACGCACCTGCTATCTTCTCTAGAGTTGTTGTTGCTGTTTTTAAAGAATTCATTCACAAGTTTTTAGAAGTCTATTTTGATGACTGGACTGTATTTGGCCTATTAAAGAACCATATTGCAAATCTGCGCATGATGTTAGAAAAATGTAGACAGCATCAGATTTCCCTTAACTTGAAAAAATGTATATTTTGTGCGCCCTTTGGTATTTTGTTGGGACATATTGTATGCAGGCAAGGACTCTTGATGGATCCTGCAAAGGTTGCCATCATTGCTAATTTACCTGCGCCCAACTCAGTTAAGCAATTGCGCACTACATTGGGACATACAGGATACTACAGAAAATTCATCAAAGGATATGCAAGGATCACAGCGCTTATGGAAAGATTGCTGAAAAAGGATTCGAAGTTCCAATGGACAGAAGAATGCCAACAGAGCTTGGACACACTTAAAGAAAAGATGATCACAGCGCCTATTCTAGTTTTCCCGGACTGGATAAAAGCTTTTCATGTTCATGTTGATGCTTCTTCCATAGCATTGGGGGTTGTGCTTACACAGTCTGGAGAAGGAAGTATTGACCACCCGATTGCTTACTCCAGCAGAAAGCTATCTACAGCTGAGAGAAACTACACCACTACAGAAAGGGAAGGACTAGCTATGGTGTATGCCCTACAAAAATTCAGACACTACCTGTTAGGCACTCATTTTAAAATGTATACTGACCATTCTGCTTTGAAATATTTGGTCAATAAACCAGTGTTAGGAGGAAGAATTTGCAGATGGCTACTGCTCTTTCAAGAATATGATTTCGAGGTTATTGTAAATCCAGGCAGATTGAATGCAGGGCCTGACCATCAATCCAGGATAGAGTCAGGAGAGGAACCTACAAATCTGGAGGACAATCTGCCTGACGCACAGTTGTTTTCTATTCAAGCAGCAGACGAATATTATTCTGATATTCTTGAGTTTCTCACTACCGGGCAAGCGCCGGCTGAGTTTACAATCCAGCAGAAGAAGCAACTTGTTGTCAAAGCCGCAGACTTCACTTTGATAGCAGGCCAGCTTTATAAGTTGGGCCCTGACGAAGTTTTGCGCAGATGTATCTTACCACATGAAAAGAGCTCTATCATCGCAGAAGCGCATTCAGGTACCGCAGGAGGCCATTTCGCAGGAAAGCCGACTGCGCAAAAGATATTAGCCGCAGGTCTTTGGTGGCCAACATTGCACAAGGATACTAAGGCGTTCTGTAAATGTTGCGATGTGTGCCAGCGAACAGGAAAACCCTCAAGGAGAGATGAAATGCCGCTAAGACCCCAGATCACACTGTGCACTTTTGATAAATGGGCCATTGACTTTGTAGGACCTATTAACCCACCAGGAAAAAGAACTGGCGCAAGATACATCATTACAGCTACTGAATACCTCACCAGATGCGCTGAGGCGAAGCCAGTTAAGAACTGCGACGCTGCTACGGCCGTGCAGTTCATTTTCGAGAATATTATCACTAGATTTGGATGTCCAGTGATTCTCATGAGTGATCAGGGTACACATTTCCTCAATGAGACTATAGAAGCCCTTACTGAAGAATTCCAAATTAGTCACCATAAGAGTACACCCTACCACCCTCAAGCTAATGGTACGGTGGAGGCATTCAATAAAATTCTTGAGAATGCCCTGACAAAGATCTGTAATCAACAAAGAGATGATTGGGACCTTAGAGTCACAGCTGTATTATGGGCTTACAGAACCACTTGCAAGAAACTAACAGGCCACACACCTTTCAGTTCGGTGTATGGACAAGAAGCAGTTATTCCCATGGAATACATTGTTCCCAGTCTTAGAATTGCGCAAATTACAGAAATGGCAGATCCTGATACTATGAGCCCAAGACTCTCACAACTGCTTGCCTTAGAAGAAGACAGACTCTTAGCCGGATTCCATCAACAGGTACAGAAGGCAAGACAGAAAGCTTGGCATGACAAGCATATTAAGAATAAAGTCTTTCAGGAACGAGAATTGGTACTCCTCTATGATAGTAAATTTACCAAGTTCCCAGGCAAGTTTTGTGTACATTGGTTAGGCCCTTTTCAGGTGACGAAGATAACTGAAGGAGGAGCAGTTCAGCTTGCAAAGCTTGATGGAGAATTACTACCTACAATGATCAACGAGAGTCAGCTCAAGCTTTATCGCGACGGCCACTCCGCTCTGTCGACCTAATATATTGCTAAAAAGATGCAGATGCCCAGTGTAGTTGAAAGAGGCACCGCATTTAGTCTACACGGAAGTTGCGAGACACTCAGTCTCCGGCTTCCTACGCAGTTCCTAGAAGCATCCGCGCATGTCTAAAGTTTGGCTGGAGCGAACATAGTTGCGCTCTTGTGAAGCTTCTCCCTGGACCGTTGAACTATCGCTCTTGCGGAGTTCCCTTTGACAAATTTGCCGCTTGAAAAAGTTTTGTTGTGGACCCCTATAGGCACAGTTCCCTAAGTTGAAATGACCCGCCGAAAATTTTGAATTACAGCAGTTATGTAGCCGCGTCCGAATAAATGAAGGATAAGTCCGCTATTTAAGTCTAGCCGCTCCGACGGATTCGGCTTGATCTCCGAAAGATTTTCATTTAACTCAGGCGCCGAAAGCATTAGCTTCTCCCGGAAGGCTGTCAGAGCCCGTCAATCACAAATAAATGCACCACTGCGGCGAGGAGGATAGCGTGTTGTCAACTCATCTATAGACGCCTATAGCTACGTAACCCCACTTGGTCGCATTTACTATCAGCTCTGGCTATAAATACCTTACACTTGTATAATTTTTGGGTTACTTTCCTCGAATTGCTATCTTGTTTAAGAATCCAAGTTATTGTTCTCAGAGCCGAGTTGTGCAGAGTATTTTCCCTTGTTTTCAGCGTCCATATCCTACGCAGGTCCGCCATTTGCTGTCCAAAGTTTTTTGTTCCCTACATCGGCTCACGACGGAGAACCTGTCGACTGAAGAAGTTGTTCATCAATTCCTGCGTCGAGGCTTAGATTTCGGCATGACTACTCCAGTCATGGCTTTGACTTATGTACACCCTGGTTATCAGGATCCTAGACAGTCTCCGGCTACAAGAGCGTCTCCATCGCAGCCAGAAGAACCTGTTCCAGAGCCGTTGGACACCATGGCGAACTATATTCCACCGCGTCCAGATGATGCGCCAAAAGTACAGATCCCGAAGAATGCAAAGTATCCCATTCCGTTACCGCCACTACCGGCTACTGTGCGGGTAGAAGGGAAACTGTTGGGACATATTCCACTGGTCAAATTCTCTGATTTCAATCTGGGAGACTATAAAATGTATCCCCAGTTTGCGCCAGATCGATATCTGACGATAGTTCACAATCCCATCCGAAAGGTCGATGAATTTACCCCAAGGGGATTTGCAACAAACTTGGAGAAGCCAGGTTTGTTGAATTTGTTGAAGCTACCGCACTTTGGGCGTAGCAACGAAGTCAATGCAGTTGTTAAGACGCTGCTTACATGTGTTCATGGAGGTTACCTTTGGCTCGGGAGGCCAATTGATCTAAATGTTGATTTGATTCACCGCATCACCGGTCTATCTAAGGCTGGTAAGGATCCCAATATTCACTTTGTGGGAAAGGACAAAGACAGAAAATTGGTTGCACAGCTGGTGCAGAAGTATAACTTGACAAGAGGAGGTCGGGCTTATGACCTCACTACAGTAGAAGATGAGGCACTTCGATTTACAGGAAGTCTGCTTGCAGGCAGACTTCTCACAAAGTGCCGACCGAAGGAAGTTACTGGAGCTGTCGTGGAGCTCGCCATCGCAGCTGCGGAGGGAGAGCAGTACAACTGGTCTCTCTTCCTGCTGAATTCTTTCTTGGCTGATTGCCTGAATGTGCAGGACAACGCAGCCCAATCATTCCATTTTTCTTGGCTTCTAATTTTATGCACTCTCGTTGGGTGGAAGGAGCCCCCGAATACTCAGTTCCTTCCGCACCGCGCAGGAGAGGTTGCCGGCATGCGCTACATCAACCTCTGGGATTCCCCCAATCCCGCGAAGCGCAAGATGAATCGCGCTGTATTTTGTGAATACTACTATCTCCTCAGAGATACTATTCAAGAAATGCCAAGGCTGAGCCAGGAGACAGCCACATTATATGAAGGAAAGTTGGCTTTTACTGCCGACATACATCAACTTTACCTCCGCCCCTGTGGCATTCCAAACGAATGGGCGCTAGGCCTTTACAGGATGACTACCGAGGATGTTGAAGAAACTATCAAGTCCTGGTCGGACGAATGGAGAGAAGTCGCCGACATCGCATCTGCGATGCCACCCGCCGCTGCGCAAGAGAAGGATAAGGGCAAGGAAGCCCGTGAGCAAAGAAGTGATGAAGGCTCGACAGAGCCAGCAACCAAGAAACAAAAGGTGTCGCATCCCTCTGAGGCCATTCCCTCGGGAATCGACCAATACTTGAAAGAGCAATTTCGCGAGCTGCGGAAGACGCACGCTTGTTCGGATATCCATCATCTATTTCGGGATACATATCTATTTCAGGATCATCTATTTCAGGATACATATCTACTTCAGGATCTTGCATGATCTATTTCAGGATATGCAGTCCAGTCACTAGTTTGATGCCTCCAGCACCTTATCCACCTTCTTCTAGCACCCGGGAGCCACTTTCCACAGAGTTTTATCCCTCCTAAGCTGAAAGGCACCCTCTTCTCACCTACTGACAGAGAAGGGCGCACTTGTTCACCTACCACTGCAGATTCACTCCAGTTACATTCAGTTAGCTCCGATTCTGATTGATTTCACTCCGATTTCACTCCTGACTGACTGTTTCACCTCCGATTGACCTCCAGTTCGATTAGGTGACTTGTTCTGACTCCAGTTAGCCTCCCATGCGCCCCCACTGAGCCTCCAGATCCTATATCAGTGCTACACACTTCAGTTACATTTATTATGATCAGTTAGACTCAGCTTGACACCTGGATGACTGGTTGGTGTGATTGATGAGCACCACCGATGATTGATGAGGACTCCTAGACAGAGTCAAGCTACTCCATTCTGTGATTCAAATGACCTCCTTAGGCAATTCGAATTGCTCTGTTCACAGTGACAGTTTGTATTGTAATTCATTCACCCTTTCTGGGATAGAGAGCACTGCTGCATGTTTTGCACAGTTTTGCACCATATTTTCTATGTTCATCTGTTGTGATTGATTTACTTGTTCATTAGATCTGCTGTGACTAATTTTACATGGTATCAGAGCCATTGCAGGGACAAGATCTCTTTTCTACAGGTGTTTATACAAGAAGATTTGACTGAATTGCTAAAAATTGCAAAAAGTTTGGCATGAAATATCTCAAGGGCATTCGCTCCTGTGCATGCAAAGCTTGAAAAATACTCCAATACCACTCCAGAAGCTTGAGTTACCACATAATTCCTGGATCTGATACATTGGACCTATTCAACATTGCTTGAAATCCAATCCCAGGTGTGATGCAACTCTCAAAGGGTGGATTGTTCGACCTTATTGTGATTGTTCTTATGTGATTTGCAGGTTAATTATCTCCTCCAAGTGCACTCGCTACATTCTGCATGCAAGCTTCCCTACAGCATTTCCATTCGCTATAGTCTGCATGCAAGCTTCTTCTTCATCATTTGACTCGCTCCTAGCAATGGAATACTCTTCTTCAAAGCCTATCCTCACCCCATTCAATTATTTTGATTGGAAAGATGATATGGAGATCATATTACGTTCAAAAGGATACTACCGAGTCACTCTTGGTCTTGAATTGGAGCCAAACAATGTGGCAGAAAGAACCAAACACTACAATAAGCTTGATGAAGCTTACGGTCTTCTTTGTCTCTCCATCTCCAAAGATCTTCACTTCCATCTCAGCGGATTGAAGACTCCAAAGGCCATATGGGAGCAACTTGAGACACTATTCGGCAAGCAGGATGAGCTTAGGGCTTTTCAATTAGAGAATGAATTGATTGGCCTTAATCCTGAGAATTTCGAGACCATCAATGAATTCTTCACAAAATTCAAGAACTTGAACTTGCAATTGAAGAACAGTGGTGTTATCAAAGAGGATAAAAAGTTGATCCTCTCCATTCTAAGCAAGCTTGGGAAAGATTATTCGGTATTTGTCTCCACTTTCAATTCCGGTCGGCTAACTACCCCGAATTGGAAGATGCCTACCTTGAATGCCTTCATTGAGTCCGTTACGAAAGAGCATGACAAGTTGATTCAAATGGGGTCCATAAGCTCCAAAGATTCAGCCCTATTTGTTCAAGGACCCAAGATCTCGAATGGTAAAGGAAAGCTAAAGAAGGAGAAGCCCAAATTCGAGCCTCACAAGCAAAAAGACAAAGGCAAGCAAACGGATGCACCATCCAGTTCGAAATCCAAGCAAAAGGGCAAAGAAGGTAACCAAAAATATAAATGTACTTATTGTAACCGTGGCTTTCATCCCGAAAGTTCATGTATGAAGAAGACTATAGATCAAATGGCCCTCCTTTTGGAAAAGAACAACATAACCCTTCCTGACGGTGCAAGGAAGAAGGATCGGAATGACGATCATGAAAGAGGACAAGCACTCATGGCAACGGTTTCGAAGCCCACTCTCTTGATAGATTCGGGTGCATCAAATCATATGGCTGCAAATATTGATTCTTTTTCCTCATTCGATCCAAACAGCTCCATCCCCATCCATTTGGGAGATGACTCAAAAATTTCTTCAAAGGGAAAAGGTACGATTCATGTAGATCATGGATGCTTTCAGAATGTTCTCTATGTGCCTTCCTTAGCTTTGAATCTCCTTTCTGTGTATCAAATGACACATACTGGTGATCCAAAGAAAGTCACATTCAGCCCTAATACAGTTGAAATTTCTGATATCAAAAGTGGAAGACTAGTTGCGGTTGGAAAGGCAAACCACACTGCAAAATGTTATGAGTTTTCGCACTTTATTCCGCTTGCAAAGCCCACTGCTCTTCGCACACATGGTAATGAGGTTAGTAGGCTTTGGCATGAAAGATTTGGACATCTAAATTATAAGTATTTTCTGCTGCTATCAAATAAATCCATGGTTGATGGGCTTCCACAACTCCGTTCCTCGAAGGGAATATGCACCGGTTGCATTATTGGGAAGCACCCCGAGCACAGATTCGACCGCGGCAAGGCTAGCAGAGCCTCTACTATTTTGGGATTGATCCATTCTGATATCAGCGGTCCGCTGCCCCATATGTCATTAAATGGTTCAAGGTATGTTTTGACATTTATTGATGATTATTCTCGCTTTACATGGGTATTCTTTCTCAAAAACAAGTCAGAAGTGCTTGGAAAATTCAAGGATTTTAAGGCTTCTGTTGAGACCACCACTGAGAGCAAGATCAAAGCTCTTAGATCTGATAATGGTGGGGAATATATCAAGTCCGAGTTGCTGCAACTTTGTGCCCAAAGCGGAATCAAGATCCAACATACAGTTCCCTACACACCCCAGCAGAACGGTGTAGCGGAAAGGAAAAATCGGTCACTGAAAGAGATGGCTACATGCATGATTGAATCTAAAGGGTTGGCTGCAAATATTTGGGCTGAAGCAATCAATGTTGCTGCATATATACAGAACCGAGTTCCACATTCATCCGTGAAAGGTATGACTCCTTTCGAAGCATTCTTTGGTCACAAACCGGATGTGTCAAATTTGAGAGTTTTTGGCTCTACTGCATGGGCTAGAATTCCTTCTGAGAAGAGACGAGCTTTGGATCCACAAAGTATCGAGTGCATATTGATAGGATATGGGGAAGAATCAAAAGCATATAAACTCATGGATATCAGATCTAAAAAGATATTCATAGAGCGCAGTGTGCAGTTTGAAGAACCGCTTCAAGAATTGCAACTAGTTGAGGAGAAAACTGCCGATTCACCGCCTTCACCAGAAGAAGATTCGAGCAGCGATAATGAAGGTATGAGTTCTGATATTTCTGATATTGTAGCATCATATGATGATCATGACATATCAGGTTCGGAATCCGACCATTCAGATCCCCCTCAGTTACCAAAGTGGGCCCAAAATACTCTACAATCTGCTGGTTCGAATCTTGGAAATCCTGCTGATTCGAGACGAACAAGAGGAGACTTTCAAAGGGCAGGTATGGCTCTTTCTATTGCTGATCCATTTCTTCCTGAGATTTGTTATTTGATGGCTGGTTCAGATCCCCAATCATATTATTCATCCCATCGAGATCCGAGATGGAAAGATGCCATGGATGAAGAGTACAGTTCTCTTCAAAAGAACAATACATGGGAGCTAGTTTCTCTTCCACCTGGAAGAAAATTAGTGAAGTGTAAATGGGTCTACCGTACTAAAGTTGCTGCTGATGGCACTATCAGAAAATATAAAGCAAGGTTGGTGGCAAAAGGTTTTTCCCAAGTCCAAGGAGTGGACTACACAGAGACCTTTGCACCGGTTGCAAAGATGGATTCCATCCGCCTTGTTTTAGCTATTGCCGCATCCAAGCACTGGGAGGTGCATCACATGGATGTGAAGAGTGCATTTTTACATGGAGACCTTGCTGAAGAGGTCTATATGCAGCAGCCAGAGGGTTATACATCAGATCCATCATTGGTTTGTAGATTGAAGAAGTCTTTGTACGGGTTAAAACAGGCCCCAAGAGCTTGGTACGCAAAGATGGACTCCTTCCTTCTTTCTCAGAATTTCCAAAGATGCAAATCTGATCCGAATGTCTATCTTCAGCGAGTTAAAGGTAATTTGTTGGTTATTGTACTTTATGTTGATGATCTGCTTATTACTGGTAGCACACTTACTTCAATAAACAAGCTAAAATCTGCCCTAAATCTAGCTTTTGACATGAGCGATTTGGGCTTGCTGAGTCACTTTTTGGGCTTGGAGATAGCTCAAAATTTTGATGGGATCACTATATCTCAGCAAAAATATGCTTCCAACCTGTTATTGAAGTTTAATATGGCTGAATGTAAGGCAGCCCCATTCCCATTCCTCTCAGGAATCAGTCTTGAGGAGGGAGATTCCACACCGCTTGCAGATTGCAGTATGTATCGACAGTTGATTGGTTCACTACTTTATTTGACACATTCATGGCCTGATATCTCATATGCCGTGAGTGCCGTTTCAAGATATATGCAGCAGCCACATGAGCTTCATTGGCGAGCATCCAAGCGGATCTTGCAGTATGTGCAAGGTACGAGACAGTTTGGCATACATTATGCTGCAGATTCTGAGCTAGATTTCATTGGTTTTACTGATTCAGATTGGGCAGGTGATAGCATTGATCGGAAGTCCACTTCCGGTTATGTTTTCATGATTGGTCATGGTGCTATTTGCTGGTCCAGCAAAAAGCAAGCAGCCATTGCACTTTCTTCAGCAGAGGCAGAGTATCGAGGGGCAGTCAATGCCTGCATTCAGGCAGTTTGGTTGCAGGGTATTCTTTCCGAGTTTGGTTTTGGTGGCACTACTTCGACTGTCCTATTTTGTGACAATCAAAGTGCTATCAAGATCTCCACAGATCCAGTTCAGCGGCAGAGGACCAAGCACATTTAGATTCATATGCATTACATTCGACAGTTGGTGCATGACCGCACCATCATTCTGCAATATTGCCCTACTGATGAGCAAATTGCAGACATCTTCACCAAGAGCTTCACTGAGAAGAAGTTCTCTTACCTCCGTTCACTGTTGGGGGTGAGTTCCATCATGGTGGAGACAGATTGATTCATTATTATGCTTTAGACTTGAGGGGGGGCTTTCTTCCCACTGGGTTTTCCCTCTTTCCTCACTTAGTTTATTTTTCAGCATTTTTGGATTATTGTATTGGGGTGACCTTTGGTCTTAGTTACCAGGGCCCCACATTATTTTAGTTGGCACATCATAGTCTAGCTTGAGGGGGGGTGTTCGGATATCCATCATCTATTTCGGGATACATATCTATTTCAGGATCATCTATTTCAGGATACATATCTACTTCAGGATCTTGCATGATCTATTTCAGGATATGCAGTCCAGTCACCAGTTTGATGCCTCCAGCACCTTATCCACCTTCTTCTAGCACCCGGGAGCCACTTTCCACAGATTTTTAGCCCTCCTAAGCTGAAAGGCGCCCTCTTCTCACCTACTGACAGAGAAGGGCGCACTTGTTCACCTACCACTGCAGATTCACTCCAGTTACATTCAGTTAGCTCCGATTCTGATTGATTTCACTCCGATTTCACTCCTGACTGACTGTTTCACCTCCGATTGACCTCCAGTTCGATTAGGTGACTTGTTCTGACTCCGGTTAGCCTCCCATGCGCCCCCACTGAGCCTCCAGATCCTATATCAGTGCTACACACTTCAGTTACATTTATTATGATCAGTTAGACTCAGCTTGACACCTGGATGACTGGTTGGTGTGATTGATGAGCACCACCGATGATTGATGAGGACTCCTAGACAGAGTCAAGCTACTCCATTCTGTGATTCGAATGACCTCCTTAGGCAATTCGAATTGCTCTGTTCACAGTGACAGTTTGTATTGTAATTCATTCACCCTTTCTGGGATAGAGAGCACTGCTGCATGTTTTGCACAGTTTTGCACCATATTTTCTATGTTCATCTGTTGTGATTGATTTACTTGTTCATTAGATCTGCTGTGACTAATTTTACAACGCTCACATCAGAGGTGCTCTAGACCTGCAATTTGTGGAAATAAAGGGTCTCGCAGGAAGGATTGCGCAGACTCACGCGCCAGCATCTACTTCGCAGGCGCCACAAGAAATTCCAAGTGCCGAGCGAGTTGAAGAACTCATAGAAAGACATATTGTCGTGCATATTCCACCTACCAGCATGACATTTCCAGATCCGCTAGCTGCACTACAGGTAAGCACCGTTGGGCCCGTTGAAATCAATTTGTCTCTAATTCCTATAGAGACTCTACAGCTAGTGCATGAGAAAGTTTCTCTTGAGTTGAGAGCTAGAGAGCTCTCTACATTTCAGGAAAATCAACGACTGCAATCGCAGGAGTTAGAGTTGAAGGCAATCCATAAGAATACCTCTGAGAAGCTTTCACTTTATGAGGCGCAAGACATCGGCATCAGAAACGCAGTGGATGAGATTGCCCAGGAATTACCGGCTTGCGAGATTCAACCAGACCTCCCTCTGGTTGCAAAAGTTCAAATTATTGGAGAAAGGGCGAAAACCCTGGAGCAAGAAATAGTTGCTATGGCTGAAGGCCATAGAACCCAGATCGCTGAGCTAGAAGCTCGCGTTGCTGCGCATCTTACGGATGATGCGCAGGTATAATTTGAAGCACTGAGCAGAGCTTCCACACAGATGAAAGATAGAATACAGGAAGCCGAGAACCTGATGAGCCAAGCTATGGAAGCTTGGACGGAGCTTGAGAAGCTCCCTTTTAAAGTTGGTCTGTCAGAACAGGTGCAAGCTGCAGAACAGACTCTCACTGTTCTGACTGAAGAAGCTAAGGCCTTAACAGGCTTACCAAAAATGAAGAAAATGAGTGAAGTGCGCAGAATGCAGCAGCAACTGCACAAGCTCAGAACTGAAGATGAGAAGCTCACCAACAGCATTCAGCCATTCATGGATGACTATGCTGAAATCGTTGGACAAGTCGAGGCAAAAATCAAAGAGATTGCTGAATCTCAAGAGGTGATTGATACCATCACTAAAGAAGAAGCCACCGCAGAAACGGTGCAGACAGCTATGGAGTGTATCGATGAATTGGACTCCGCTATTGCGCAGTGGAAGAAAACATTCACGGAGACCCAAGCACAAGCAGATGCGCAAATCAAGCGACCACACGCTAGTGCGAGTGGCTCGAGGGCGAGCCACAAGTGAGTGTTAGGGGCCTGTTGGAGCCTAGGCCGTAGCTACGGTAAAGCTGCGAATTTTGGGGAAAAAAGCACAAGTATGAAAGGAAAGTGCTAATTTTGGGACAAGCACTAAGTTTTGGGTAAGAAGGAGACGGTGCGCAGTACGGTGCCAGATGGACAAGCTCAGCGAAGATCACGGACCGGAAATCACGGAGCTCGCGCGCACGTCATAGAAGAATGAAGGTGGCTCAGCTACCATAATAAATAAGGCGATGGAGTAGAGGGCTCAGCTACCCTCATTTAAAGGCTAAGTACAGAAGTTATGGTTGCTTGGATCAAGGAGGAGCAACGGACCAGAGCATTGAAGGGGAAGGACAAGTGCCCATACCCACAATCTGCGCCGAAAGTCAAGGAGCCTGCAGAAAGCAGCAACATGACTACAAGCGGCGCCTACATTACACCTAGCCATGTGCGTGGTTAGGGTTTTTGGGAATAACTGTTGGGAAAGGCCCACAGTTTTGTAAAGGTGTGACCGTCATGGCCACCTATATATATGTATACATGATAAGAAGAAGAGTTAGATAGTTTTGGGATAGTTAGATGGTTAGACTGTTCGATAGTCAGTCTCAAGGATAGATCATGTGTTGATTATCCTTTGCTATGTTTTCTACCGAGTGTGTAGAACTAGAGTAAGAATCGGATAGCCGAGGAGCTAATCCCTGAGTTGCCAGACAGTCTGAGTTGACGTCTGCGCCTTTGTAATCTCTGTAGAGAAGAGACTAGATTGAGAGAAGGGCTCCCAGCTGTGTGCGTGGAGTTTCCTGTAAGAATCTAAGGCTGCAGCTGTGTGCGCAGCATGTTGTATAACTCTATCGTTTTTTGGTTAATATAACACTCCCGAGGACGTGGCTTCCCTCGAGGAGGTGAAATTTGCATATTTCTTCTTGTTATAATGTTTGCGTGAGTGATTAACTGTTTAAGTTCATTACCTGTGTATACAAGACTCTTGCATTATCTTTGTGACTGTGTAAGTGAGTTTGGAAGGTCCCTTGATAGCTATAAGTGTTAAGTACTGAAGAAGTGGTGGAGCACTGTCGCGGCGGCAATCGAGGAATGCGATACTGCGCTGGGCGCGCCGGGCGAAGAGGTACTTAACGTGTCAACGCAAGGAATACTTGCCTTCTGCGCCAGAGAGGAGACTTCCGCAGCGGGCCTGCTGAGGAAGGAAACCGCGCAGTTGCGCCAAGGGGCCTGCGGGAAAGTCGGACCACCGACATCTGAGGAACCGAAAGAGGAAGAACAATCTCCGCGTCACCAAGGTTAAGGAAATCTGATTCCTTAACCCCCCCATAGCCACTTCGGGTGAGACCTCGAGCTGCTGCGCAGCTCGTTGCCGAGAGGGCCAGTGCGCCAAGGGGTTTGTTGCTGCGCTTCATTAAAACCCGGGTCTGCCCAAGAAAGAAGCCAACAGATGACCAAGTGAATAAGCTTGTTAGCGATACCTTTTCTTGGAGGTAGTGATGGGACTAGTGTACGCAGCTGGTCCATTGTCCTATGGATGGCTATTACTCGTGGCATTTTTTTAACCAGGGTAAAGGAATAACATCAATTCCACAAAGATCTATTCAACAAATAGTTACATACCCTTTCACAAAAATCAATTCAAGAAATAGTTACACACATTCACAAGATCACTTCAAGAAATGGTTACATAACCGGTTCTACCAAGCACTGGTGAAGAATTGACCACACTCCTGTCGAAAAAAATGAAGACAAATGCCAGTGGATGACATTGCAGGCCAGTGGAATGTCTTTTCACAGGGGAACTTGTGGCCATTGTAGTGTGTGACATAGTGCAGTGTCATTTTCGCGGGTATATTGCGGTCCTAGTGCACTGTCATTTTCACGGGTGTCATTTGTCGAGTGCATCCCAGTGCAATGATACAGTGGGAAAATTCAATTTTCAGTTTATATATATATAATTGTCTCCCAGACGAGAGTTTAGAAAAATCTTATTTCTCATCTGAGAGTTCTCGCCGAGAGTTTGTTTGGCGGGTTTGGAAAAAATGATATCAGGCGAGAAAAATTTAAACTCTCAGACGAGAAAATTTTAAACCCAATGTAAACCTGACCAAACTTTTGGATGATAAATTTTTAAACTCTCGTGTGTGAAATTTTTTTGACATTTTTCTCAGCCGAGAAATTGAAAATTACAATTACAATTCACCCCTTTCTCAAAAAAGTGTATACCAATTTCGCGATTTCACCCCATAACATATGCATCCTAGCCACAAGAACTTTGGCAAATGAGTTTCATGTCAAATTGACAATTTCAATATACATTTCTCCACATATGCATTGGGCTTGGAGGTCTTCTTCATGAAGCCAAAATCCATTTTGTGTGTCAAAATTCAACTAATTCAAGTGTTTGAATCAAATTGTATATATAACAAGGATGTAAGATGTGTGAGAAGAGTTTGATGTTGTCCAACACAACTATTTGCACAAAATCAATTATTTAGCCTCTTAGGCACTTGCACAATTATTTGTGATTATTTAAGTTGAATATTTTAAGACCAAAGGATTTATTTCGATGTTTTTGGAGCATATAAACTCAATGCAATTAATGAAATTTTATTTAGATATACAAACTTGTGAAAATGTCTTGAGAGGTAGAGAACTACCAATTTTCCCCCATTTCTCCCTTCTGTACATAGCTAGAATTTTTGAACAAATCTAAAACAGGGTTGTAAGTGATTAATTGGTTGTTTATTCATTTTTTTTAGACAAATTGATAGAGGACGTTGGTAGAATCACCTCAAGTTCAATCCAATTTATTGGTCGACATCTCTGGGAGCCCTAATTGCACACACATTCTCCTTATGTCACTAGTTGGAGCATGCAAATGCATTGTTGTAGGATAAATGGGTGGTTACAAACTTGTTTTTTGGGTTTATACCATGTTCTCCAAAACGAGCATGCATTTTTGTTCTCCACATCATGCATGAATTTTTTCTCTATGTATCACGCAGGAATTTATAAATCGCGTGCACATTTCTTTCTTCCTAACCTATGTGTCATTTGACCTAACAGGCTTGGGCCCCTCCAATACTAATGCTAAGGAACGTGCGCACGTTTTAGTTTTTCAAATCAGAAGAGTGTTTTGGAAAAACTCAATTGTATCTAAAAGGCCCCTCAACTTCGTGTGAGGGACCATGTATACTCAAGTACTAATTGACCATATTGTGGTGGATACATGCATACTGATGAACTGAGTTGTTGTGTTATGTTCTTATGAATTCTCAGTTTTTCAACTCTTTGTTCACAGAAAAGCGATGCCCTTTCTAGACAAATTATCAAATCCTTCCCTTCTCTTTTATTTTCCCTTACTTCATCCCCTTAGTTTTGAGAACTAGCATACATGCACATGGATTCCCTTTGTTGATGTAATATTTATTCCAACACACATCCATGATGATTGATCATATTTAAGGTCCAATCTGAGTTCTTCTAGTTATCCTTCAATATCCTTATCAATCCTTCTTTGTTCAATCCTTTATGGTCATCCTGATTCTCATACATATTAAAACTTGATTTCCAAAACCAGAGCTATTTCTAACCTTGCATGTTTCTATAAGCAATGCACTTTTGTTGGTTGGCATCTGTTGACCACATTTATTGTCAACGAGCATGAGTCAACTGTTGTAGCGTAATTTTCCACCTTGTGAGCATCAACACTTTGTGGCCTTCGGTATTCATTTTATTGACTCAGATCCATTATTTATCCTCTAGGAACACATTATTCCCTATTTTTGTTTCTGTACGCTTGTTGTTCCACTATAGCCAGTGTACACGCAAGATATTCCACTATAGCCAGCATACACCTAGTAAAGTGGTAAAAAAAAATAGAAATTTACTTTTAACTCCAAAAAGCGGTCTTAGGGTGACCTTTTGTCACATACCCCAATTTAGCAAAAATAATGTAATTATTCTATTAATATTCCTGAGACATTATGTTAAATTTAATGCTAAGTAGGAATTGATGACTCAGCAGAGTCACCAGAAATGGAATGTAAATTCTGAATATTTTATTATTAATAAATAAATTATGGATACAACAGCATGGGAGAGCTGTTAAAAGAGGTTACTGGTCTAACTGGTGGATGGAACTAGGTGGAAAGGTAAAAGACAAGTGGCAGCATCCTCAAACACTTCCTAAGTTGTAGGTGGCAACTTCCCTATATTTTGGGGTCATGATTCCCCAAGAAAGTGGAATCTGAGCAGGTGGCTCATTAATGACAGTTAACCCAACTAAGACCTAGGCAATCTTTTAAATAGTACTCAATGAACTGAGCTGGGGGTTCAACATAGTTTTGGAGGGAGAATACATTCAGGTGAATGCTATTCAGGAGTCCCATTGAGGAAGTGGGATAAACAGTAAGGAAGTGGTATGAGAAGTATGCTACAGTAACTTGGTTCCAGTTTAGCTATTTGGCTGAGTGAACTGTTTTGTTGCACCTAGTTCCAGCCAGGGAGACCATAGCAAGCTCGGGGGTCCTAAGAAGTGCTGTCTGGGCACTCTCCAGGAATTGGTAGGGAGGAACAACCTCCCATTGCTGTTGTTGTCTACAATTAACACAGGTTCTGCCACTTATTCTTGCTGTTTATTGAATAAATATAAATGTAAAATATGACTATCTCCTCTATGTTTGAACAGGATTTAATTCAGTAAAGTTAGCATCTCTGAATTGTTAGTAGATAGAATCTGCAAAATTTTTATGTCTTAGAAAATCCCTAGTATCATTATTATCTTACAGTTCAAGTATTTGTTTTATGCATAATATGCTTTGTTATTAATATAAGTTATAGGACGTTATCGTGATTTTACATTTGTTTATTACATTAGTTAAATAGATAAGTATAGACTACTTATACAGTAAATATTCCTGGAAAATACACTCGTTAAAACAATTATAGGAACAGAATTATAGACAAACTTTATAATCCCAGTGAATTATTTTTCATAGATAGTTAACAGGTATAAACCTTAGCTAAACAAGTATACAGGTCTTATCTGTACTAAGAATGGGTGAACCAAATCATGCTAGTAAGTTTATTTATTTACTGTCAGGACATATGAAAGGACTGGATGAACTTTTATTTAACTCAACCTTGAAATAAAAAAAAACAGTACAGTAATGTTGTTCACCTGTTTGAAAATATTTTTGACAGAGTTCTGACTAAAACGAATTGATTAGTTAATTAAACAACAAGAAACCTTTGGTAGAGTTTGACCTAGTCATTAAACTTTAAAAAGAATCAAACAAAGACGGAATGATAACTAACTCGAGGCCGAGCTTAAACCAGGTAGTATTTTTATTTCCAGTCTTAATATTTTTATGAGCACTATAGTCTTGGTTCATTATCGAGCTCAAAATCTTTATGTGAATGTACAGTCTCAACAGAGACCTATCTTAACAATAAAATAAATTATCAAATTTAGAAATCGTACCTACAGAGATAGCATTTGAACCAAACCATGGTTGCCATTTCGGAATCAAACTCAACTACTCTATTTATTTAACAATAAGAAATTTATTACAAGTATTCCACATTGAAAATTTGGACAACGAATCTACCACGGCCGCAGCCAGACTTTAAGTATAGACAATTTTAAAACATAAAGTCGAAATGCCACACATATCAGCTCGAAACCTACAGGAGACATTAGACGTAGCATCCTAACAACTAAATTCATACAATAAATTTATCCACAGGCCGTAGCTCTTTTACATTACTTAATAGAATGTAAAGACATAGAATTTATCCAGGTAAGTTTTACAATGACCAACAGAGCACGAACATCTTTTCTTTTATTACAATATTCCAATTCTGGGTGAGAACCCCAATTCGACAGGGTTATCAACACATTAAATGGCCTACCACTAAAAGGTTTATTGAACCCTATCGTTACCATTCAACATATAAAAACAAAAGAAAAATGCTGATAAATAAGACTGTACCATCACCTACAGCCGAGTTATGTCTTCTCTGAAAGTATCTTAGAAATTTAAAAACATTCCTACTACTGTACATTATATTCATTTAAAGAAAACACAGGCATTATACGGCCATCTTACAGGCAAACTTTCATTATTTATTTAACTTCTACAGAACTGGGTGATGACCCTATTCTTTCCCAAAAATACAGTGACAAACAAAACCCCAAGGCCGTCACGACCGATTAAGCCACAGCATGTTCCTTTTATACATGACTTCATATACAAACCCTAACTACTGTAAGGAAACAAATACATTTCATATGACTGCAACTATGTCATACCACACCCATCATAGGGTCAATCATGTTCATAAATGCGATAACAAACAGTCACAAAGGTGGTCTTCCCAGACCCAACCCTAACCATCCAAACTATCAAAGGGAGAAACAGCCATGGTATAACCAGGCTTACCCGGTAGGAGCCCAGTGTCAGAGGTTGAGCCTCGTACACCATCAGGAGAGATCAACGCCTGCACAGTACAAGTTGACGAGTTAGTGATCAACTTTTATTAAAATAAACAATCTCTTTAAAACTGAAAATAACGAAAACAAATGATAACTCTTACCAGCGATTTTTGGAGGAAGCAAAACCCAGTGAATGACCCTGTAGCCACGAGTTGAGCAAAGTAGAAAAACCTCACTATGATCACCAGAAGAATGGGCCAGGAAAACCCCAAGTTTTCCTTCTACAATAAAAGCCGTGACCAGGAGACATACAGAATAATACCCTCACGCCATGGATGGACCAGTATGGGAAGCACGAATATAAACCCTAGGACATGACCACATCATGAATAACGACAACAGGAAAACCTTCACTCTAAATCAACACAAGTAATAAGTATGAGGGCTGGGAGCAGCATGCGACTGATAATCCTCAGTAATAGCAGGAAGTTAACCCGAGATTCCCTATACACCTATAGATCGCCAATAGCAGAGCTTACGAACTCACAAACAATACGAGAGACACACTCCACAAACTGTAGCAGCATGGAAGTTGTAATTTACAGTACCACAACGAAGAAACTCAGACCGGAGGGTTATCTCAGGCAACCGAGCCCGAAGGCATAGGGAAATGGCCAAGTAGGGTTTCGGACAAACTACATATATCATCAACACAGGGACCAGAACTATCCACGTAGCCTTTAAATATTTTAACTTGCCATGGGTCGAAAATCCATAGTTCTTGTGGTGTTTTCAAATTATTGTTTCTCCATTGTTAATCATCGAATAGATAAGGTGTGTTCATAGTAGGGATATTCCTTATGATCAAAACACTATCATGTAGCCATCCTAATGCATGTTAGAATTTTTCCTTCGATATTGCTTAGAGGACATAAACCTTGCCCTACAAACAAATTAGAATTTGGTATAGTCAATATTGTTAAAAAGTTCAACGAAGATTCATAAGTTGGTGTATCATTACAATGTTATCATGGGTGAAATAATTAACTATATATTTTATCCATATGATTTTTATATCATCGCTTAAACGCAAAAGCATTAGGATAATACCTATAATTCCTGTAATATTTGGATAAACCTAACGTGTTATTCCATACAAATGAATGTTGTTCAAAACCAAGGAAGAAAAGTATTCTATGCATGGAACAAGCCTATTGCATTATAACAGTTATAAAGTTGATGATGTTTTATAACTATAAATGGATAAGAACACCATATCACTATTGTTATCACAACTCCAGTCTCATGAGAACAACATGGGTCACACCCATCGTCGGAGCAGGTAATTGACAGAGCATCACACAATGCTAGCATTAAGTAATGTATACGAGGAATTGTTTCAGTTCCTTTATAAGAGGGAAGGTAAAAGATACAGTATTATTAAGATAATTAAAAATGAGATGAATAACATGATCCAGTGACTTTATACAGCACTAAATAAGAGACATGGTTACAGCGCAATGATAATATCAAAGAGACAATACTTCATAGGAATGCTTATCTCATTTTTATCCAGAAAAATAGTTATCACTTTTCATTGTAAACTGTCAACTCTCTATCAAGCAAGATTTCATGAATATTACAGGAAGGAAATTCTACCTTCTTACACTTGAAAACCTGTTAAGAATATTAGACCTTTACTGAGCATTATGGTACAGTTAAAGGGATTTTAATGCTTTTACGAGTCATTGACGACGATCCATACTTTACCTGTATACCTGTAGAAAAAGGACGGATTATGCATTAGCTCGAAAGCTAAGTAAGCCAGTCAGCTATGGCAATTTCTCCCTTTGAGGTTAGAGATCAGAAGACAATCCTTAACTGCAATTGAAAAACTTACATTAAAATATAAGTACAATAACAGATCATTTAGACTAAATTATGATAGATCAAGGAATGCAATTAATAACATTTATTGCTATCTTAAAAATTTTAAATTTTTTTGTAAATTTTGGGTTATGACACCTTTGGCCCTCCATGTACTCCCGAAATGACTCGATTCGAGCTTTCACCTACCTTTTGGGAGGTTATATATTGAGATCTTATGGTACATGGAAGGAGGAGAAAGAGATAGTACCGTAACTCTATTGGATTTTTGTTGTGACTTGAGTCTGCATCCATTAATCCTTGTTGTTGTGAACTTCTTATGTTCACCTACCAAACTCCTTTCATAGTTTAAGTTTTCCATTACATGGGTGAATGAAGTGGTGGAGGCACAAGTGTGGAGACCTAGTTTTTGGTTCATATTGGTTTCCGACAAGAGGTTGTATTGTGTACTTCTTGTTATTATTAATGAAATAGTCATTTTATCATCCATTTGATGTTGTAAATGTTGTTTAAATTGCATTGGGTTACATTTGCTTGTTATATCATGGACCATGCTATTGATTATGCTAATGTCTTTCATACATTATATGCACTATATTGGAGAAAACTCACTATGGCTTGGGGGACCACTACAGACAATTGATTACTAGAAATTAACTCAATTCTCAGAACTATGCTATTATAAATGACAATGCTAAGATAATGGAGAATGTAACCAACCTCGATCCAAACGTTTGATGTAGATCCCCGTTGGAGCTTTCAATCTGTGCACTTGAATCTGCAAATTAGTCTTGACATCCAATATAAAACAAGTACATATAATATATAAATGACATTAACATCGTCAATAGCAATGGTCCATGATATTATAAGTAAATTCAACCCAATGTAGAATAAACAAATTCACAACATTAATGGACGAGAATATGAGTATTTCTATTAATAAGCAAGAAGAAGTACAATGTAATACGACCTCTTGCCAGCAACCAATCTGAACCAAGATCTGGATCAATCCACTTGTGCCTCCACCACTTCAATCCTCCATGAATGGAAAACTCAAAATATGGTAGGAGTTTGGAAGGTGAACATAAGTGGTTCACAACTACAAGGATAAATGAGTGTAGAATCAAGATAGGGAAAAAATCCACTAGAGTTCTCTTGCTCTTCTTTCTCCTCCCGTCCATAAGCCATATGTGCTCAATATATAGTCCTCCCAAAGGTAAGTGAAAGGACACATCAAGGCATTACTTGGGTAGATGGAGGGCCAAATGTCACCCAATAACTGCTTTTTGGGAGTAAAAAGTAATTAACTAGTGATTTTCACCATTTTACATGCTACCCACATGCTATAGTGATGCAACTCACGGGTACGCTTGCTATAATGATGCAACAAGCGGGTAAGAAGAAAAATGAGGAAATAGTATGTCTGAAGGATATAAAGTGTATTTGAGTCAGTGAAATGGATCCTACAGGCCAAAGAATGCTAATGCTCACAAGGTGGAAAATTACGTTGTAACAGATGCCCCCTAATGTGTGAGGTTAGAGACTAATGCTACGATGGCCTAAATACATTATAAAACTCAGAAGTGGAGTGATGGAAACACAAGTGGAAAGAGCAGCTCACTCATCATAGTACAATAGTATCTCTGAATACATGTCGGTATAGTACAACAATCTGATACAATGGCCATGAATAGGAAGTACATAGTGGATATATGTCATAAGTGATCATATCCATGATCCCTCTACAGTAAGATATGGTCTCCTGCTAAAAAAGAAACAACTGGTGCAAACTGGAGGTACAAACTACTGATATCTGAGAGGTGATATCTCAGATGTAAAGTCAAAGTCATAGGTAGCATACTGAATGCCACTATTGCTTGGGGTCTTCTACACAAGTCTTCGACGGTGCAAGTCCCATCAAGTCAATAAAGGAGTTGGGGTTGAACCTGATGTGACATCGTCTTATTACCGATCAATGATGTATACCGTTAACAAATGCGAGATGACCCACCAATAATGAAAATGGGCATTAAGGCACATAGCACAATCATCGGAGTGTGAATAAATGAGTTGACATCAAACACTAGGATGAATCCATCGATCAAGGGACATTGATGTATTCCCAAAATTGTCGATGGAGAGAGAACCTGGCACTAATGACTGCAAGCCTCAAGGTACTCAACTGAACTCTAAGCCTCAAGTCCCAGAATAAATGGGTTGAAGTCGACGGAACGAGACTCACCAGAAGGAGGGAATTAAGGCATCCCCCATCAACCAACATGAGGTACCATCTATGCTGAAAGATTTGAAAGATCTCAGGTGAAATGGACTAACTCAATAAGGATGGCCGACATGCAATAGTCAAAAGATCTGAGGAGTGGTCAACACTAGTTTCAGGACTTCCTTTGAAAAAGAGCATGAGCAGATGGATAGACGTAGGCAACATAGACTCAATATAAATTGTGTGATGCAGGAGGCATCACAAAGGGCTCCATAATGACTGGAAGCTTAACCAATCGGTGGAGAAACTGAGAAACAAGTACAGCTCCTAGGGTCCAACTATAGTCCCAACTCATAGTGTATGGAGTGGAATGAATGCTCTGTTCAAAGGTGACACAACAACCGCCAACAAGAAGTTGTAACCATAATCCCGTCCGTCTTTTTGGAATATTTGATTTTTTTGGTCTTTTTCATATTTGGAAAAGCTTGAAAAATAATAAAATTGCTTATAGTACAACGAGTGAGGGAACGAGTGTCAGATAGAGAAAAAACTAGTCCCAAGTAGTGGAACATACCTATGATCAATGCAAGGAAGCATGTGCAGGATGTGGACACTCAGGGGAATGTTCCCTCAGGGTAAAGGGTCATCAACCTGCGAAAGATAAATTAAGGCTCTGTTTGGCTCGGAAGGTAAAGTGCTCAGGCATATGGCTAATAAGTGAGTAAGAGGGATCCGACACAAGGCTCAAGCGGCAAGCGAGATAATGCAATGCAATCACAACTTGACATAAAAGGGAAGTCCTTTTTCGTAAAGTTAGTCTCCTCAACCGAAAAAGTGTAAAACAATGAGAGAAGAACTCTTCTAGTCACGTATGAATAGAGTATACCTTTTTCGTAATTAACCCACAAAGTTCCGGAAAAGGGGTAAACTTATACCTAAGTGAATGTCGCTTCAAATCCTTTAGCGAGTCTGAAATGACAAGTATACTTGGCAAGGCAATCTTGTTTGATTTGAAAAATTCTAATAACGGCTTAAAAAAGACTTTATAAAAATATTTTTCGTAAAGGTTTAACGAGCCCGAAAAAGTAAACTCGTGACATCCTTACTGTTTTTAACGATCTCAAAGGAGAGATGGAAGAATGCTCGTAATGAGAGCAAACGAGTGTCAAGGACATGCGAGACTAGTTCCAAGCACATGGGACAAAGCTATGCATAATGCAAGGAACATGAGCAAGATAAGGACACTCAGGGGGTGTCTACAAATTCGAATAGTAATAGGTTCAAGTGCATCATAACAAAGGGAAGGCCTAAACCTATATGCAAGGTTCCAAATATTCCTTCCATGACCAAAGCAAATGTCGAAAAGGACTAGTAAACAAGTATGAGTCCAGCTAAGAATCATGTCTCCAAGAAACATAATTACCAAGGTCATCTCTAAAATGTACGTAAAGAAAAATCTGATACAAGTCACTGTGGTAGAAAAATTTTCAACTTCACTATTATCACCCTCAGACATAATGCATGGACAGCTAACCACTGAGGGTTCCATAGTACCGACAACCGAGGGACCAAAATGATCAACTTCAGAATGAAGAGCAAATTTGAAGGACGTGGAGGAATCTGCAGTGGCAAATTCATCATCACGGGAGTTGGAAATTCTAGAAGTAGAATCGAACTCATCGGGATCACCAATTTGCGGATCTATAGGAGAGTCTACAGACTCATCACAAGGGAGATCAGACTTTAATGTCAAACCGGGGCTAGACAAAACTATGCTTGGATCAAAATCCAAATTCATGGCAGGTTGTACTTGAGTCTCATCTCGTTCAATAAGATCAACGGTAGGAGGGAAATAAAATTGATGATGAGAATCCTCCCAATACTTGTCATTACCATTCATGGCCTTGATAAGAATTTCATCTGAAGGTAGAATACCATCGAGGCAATCATGTGAACGGGATCTTCTTCCCCTGTCCATGAAGAAGAGAGATCTAGCTCTGAAGTGGCTTGTTGAATATCCTGGTAATCAAGCTCAGCTACAGATAGTGGCATAGACATCTCGACATGCGCAATGTCTCCAGATGTAGAACTCGTAGACAGTAAAGTCCACGGATCATCAAAATATGATGTCTGGAATGGTACATTATGCAAAGGAGGAGACGCATTAGTGGAAATGGTTTCAATAAAATTCACAGGTGCAGGAAAATCATAAGTTCCCATCAATGAAGGGTACATAAAAACACCCATGTTCCCAGTTGCTAGCTGAGAATCAGTAACTTGCGGGACTATGGATCTTGTGGATGCTGTGGAAGGAGTGTTAACAAAATCCAGCTGATCGATGGTCACAATCTTGCCTTCATGAGGAAAGCAGATAACTCTGAATACAATGGAGGTGACAGCCTTCATAGCGTACATCCAATTCCGACCCAGTAACAGGTTGTAGTCAATGGGCACATCAACCACCTCAACTTCAATAGGCACAGACTTACCTCCCAAGCAAACAACAAGGGAAGGGATAATTCCATGTAGCTTAAATGACTGACCGTTGAATGCAGTGAGTGTGGTTCTAGACGCGACTAGAGTAGGAGAGCCAAGAGCTTTCCAACAAATTAATGACATTACTGACGTGGAAGCACCTTCGTCAACCATAGTACGTTTGACAAAAATCTGAAGGCACACCACCTGGATTTGAAAAGCCATGTGGTAAGGTAAGCGAGGTTGAACATCAGTAGTATCAAACTTGATAACAATGGGCTTTCACCCATCCTGAACTCCTAACGCACTCAAAAGGGCATGCTTCTAAGAAGGACAAGCCTACAAAACATCAAGAGCCGACATGGCACACGGATTTTGGCCCAAATCTTCTACAATGGAGTAGTTCTAGGCAATTCAAGCATTAGGATTATGCGTAGAGCACTTGAGAACACCTTTCGGTATTCACGGCATATTAGAGGGATTCTCGATATGCACGGAATTGTCAGGAGGAGGGGGAGGCTCACTCCCCATATTAGGTTGTGGTGCACCATAATCACGTTGATGAGTAGCAACACTAACCTCCAATTGAACCATATTCACACATCCATAACCACTAGTATTGGAAGAAGCCGTTGCCATTTCAGTAGGTCCATAACTAGTGGTGGGAGCATGCGAAGCCATGTTTTGATGATGAGGAAGGGTATCCTTTAACACAATTGGGCTCTGTGCCAAATGCTTCGATGCTTCTTCAATTCGAGGACATAAGTGAATAAGATGATCTTACCCACATAGCTTGCAAGGGAATTTCACCTTATGCCTAGGTTTATGATCCTCACCAGCATTTCCACCTTCCCAAGGAGGGTTGGCATTCTCTTTACGAGGGGTATTGCGATTTATATTATTGTTACTTCCATTGTTTCCACCCCTACGGTTGTTTCTCCCCTTTTTCTTACCACAAGGTTTCTGGTTACCTGACGGCTTCGTTGATTACACATTGTGTACATCAGACGACGGAGTGGAAGTGGACAAGGTGTGAACCTGTCCGGGAGTAGACTGGTTTAGCGACAAATTTTGGATTTGATTAGCTACCAAGTCTATAGGGCGAGTGCTTGCGGATCCCACGATGCCATCGGCATGTGGTCCAGGAACTGACGTAGGCTCATGTCGTGTCCTCGGTGCGTTAGAAATAATGTCATATAAAATGCCGGACTGAGAGTATAGTAGATCTAACTGCTGGACTTTCAAGATGGCTTGTTCCTCAGTCACAATGTTGGACATCGAAACATCCTTATCAATGTATGGGAGTAGAGACTTGAGGAACCATTCCAACATAAACTCTGGAGGAATGTTGGCTTTCACTAATCTCTTCCATCGTCGCCACTCTTGAACATGGTCAGAAATATGTGTGGATTTATTTTGACGGAAGGTAGACAACAGTTCAGTACCAGTATCATAACGAACTGGCAATTGGAAATGGTCCAAGAAAACCAAAGCAATCTCGTTGAATCCCCTATAGGTGTTCCTAGGAAACTCCACATACCACTTCGTAGCTGCCCCTGTGAGGGTGCATTGAAATAGTCGTAATCTAACGGAATCGTGATTCAATGAGTTGGAGGAGCACCAAAGGTGAAACGTTGTGACATGATCACCCAAATCTTGACCACCTTTCCCCTCAAACTTAGGAATTTCCGAAGGGAGCTTGGTAGGGACCGAGAGCTAACTAGGGTCGTGACACACTGGATCATTCGTGAGCTTTGAAAGATCCGAAAGATTCAAACGTGCAAGGAATGGGAGTTGTGGCTAGAAAGCTTGATTATAAGCTCCCATAAAAGGTTGGTTGAACGGAACCAAATTATAAGGTTGACCAAAAGCTTGACCATGAGCATTAAATGGCTGATAATGAGGACTTGACGGACCATAAGCTTGACCATGGCCATAAGGTGGATAACCTCCTCCAACCTGACCCGTATGAGAGTAAGCAGGCATATGTGTGTTTTGGGCACTGTATTGAGGTGGGTTGAACTGGTGGCCAGCACCGACTGTGTTGTAGTAAGGGTTGCCACCATAAGTATGGGGCATATATGTACTATTCATAGCGGGAACCGAGTTGTAATGACCATAATGGTGAGGTATGTTCCCAACCCCAGCATTAGGATTAGCATGAGCATTCGTGTGGTGACCCAAAGCATGAGAAGTATTCCCAACCCCAACATTGGTGTTACTAGTAGCAGGAATGGTGGCGTTATGACCATGAGGATAGGATATATTCCCACCTCCTACATTAGCATTACTAGTAGCAGTGGTGGATGCAAAAGTGTGTGGTACATGTCCACCCCCATAGTTAGGAGGAGCATTAACATTTGCAAAAGTGGTCCTGAGTTGACGGGTAGCGATATGTGTGTTAGGTGGTGGATGGTGAGTCGTGTTTCGAACAGTGTTCCTATTAGGTTGGGCAGTCCTAGGAGGTTGGAACAGCATAACCACTGCAAGTACCCTATGTGATACGTAGGTAAGGCAACTATGGTCACCGCAATATAACCAATGCTCAGGGGGACAGTCGCAGGTGGGATCTGTCGTATGGGCAGGGTAGCTAAGCCCGAAGCACAAGAGGACAAACCTCTGGTACCCCCAGATACGAACAAACCCTGAAAATATCTCCCATGTTCAGTCGATATCAGAGGGATATCCCTTCAACCAACCTCCCGTGACCTTGTGCTTAACTCTGGTTTGAGTAGAGCTTCCTGAGAACACTGATATATACCATGGATTCCTCCACTCCCTGTTCAGACACCTAATGTTTCGTCTAGTAGTCTTGGATTGTTAACTCACAATGATCTATTCCAATACTCTAAACCTATGCTAGTTGGTGTACCCTATAAATAAAATCAGTTTAATCAATTTTAAGATTAAGCATTAATTTTAATGGTTGTGGTTACTCAAAGGATATGGTCGTGAAACTAGTGATGTGTATGACTCAATAGTATGCAAAATCGTCCAATCCTAGACTCATCTATCCAATAAAACAATTTCACTAACATGAAAAATCAACCCAACGATTTCGAAATAAAAATGCAATCATTTTATATTTTCGTTGCACAAGCAGAACCTAAATGAAGGCGGCAAGCACTCAATGCAAGATGCAGTACATGAAAGTAATTTTTTTTTTTGTATTTTCTCTTATAAGCAAAAGGAAAATGAAAAACTATATGTATATTTTTGTATTTTTCAATATAAAGAAATGAAAAATGCAAGCAAAATCCTACTATTTAGTCACTGAAGTGCCGAGAAGATCACTAAGACAACCCAGCAGATCCCAAACAGTAAAACCCAACCACAGGAATGAGCTTAAAAGGAAAAAAACAACAAGGCTAAATCCAAAGATGGGTAAAAAACCAATAAGGCTCAACCAAGAGAAAAGAAGAGTTCTAGTCACAACCAAGGCATGGAACAGTCAAGAAACAGGCCAACAAAGACTTAGGATCATCCAAAGCCAACCCAGCAACAACCAAAAGTCATAAATCAACCAAAGCCAGAGTTATACGCTACTATCGAAGGAAATCCTGCGGGTACCCGCGAGTAGTAGAGTAAATAGATGCAGGTAGACGCAGGCAGATCTAAGCTAGTGCGCGGGTGAGGAAAGGCAAATGGGAAAATAAAGAGTCCAATGGCTCAGAAAAAGCAAGTTTTCTATGGTGTATCTTAATGACCAATCAGCAACACCAAGCTTCGACAAACAACAACTCTAATTAAGGACTAATGCTCAAAAAATTCCCAAACATGGATGTTTCCCCAGTGGAGTCACCATTTATGTATTGGAGAAAACTCACTATGGCTTGGGGGACCACTACAGACAGCTGACTACCAGAAATTAACTCAATTCTCAGAACTATGCTATTATAAATGACAACGCTAAGATAATGGAGAATGTAACCAACCTCGATCCAAACGTTTGATGTAGATCCCCGTTGGAGCTTTCAATCCGTGCACTTGAATCTGCAAATTAGTCTTGACAGCCAATATACAACAAGTACATATAATATATAAACAACATTAACATCATTAATAGAAATGGTCCACGATATTATAAGTAAATGCAACCCGATGTAGAATAAACAACATTCACAACATTAATGGACGAGAATATGAGTATTTCTATTAATAAACAAGAAGAAGTACAATGTGATACGACCTCTTGCCGACAACCAATCTGAACCAAGATCTAGATCAATCCACTTGTGCCTCCACCACTTCAATCCTCCATGAATGGAAAACTCAAACTATGGTAGGAGTTTGGAAGGTGAACATAAGGGGTTCACAACTACAAGGATCAATGAGTGTAGACTCAAGATAGGGCAAAAATCCACTAGAGTTCTTTTGCTCTTCTTTCTCCTCCCATCCATAAGCCATATGTGCTCAATATATAGTCCTCCCAAAGGTAAGTGAAAGGACACATCGAGGCGTTACTTGGGAAGATGGAGGGTCAAAGGTCACCCAATAACCGATTTTTGGGAGCAAAAGGTAATTAACTAGTGATTTTTACCATTTTACATGCTACCCATGGGCTATAGTGATGCAACTCGCAGGTAAGAAGAAAAATGAGGAAATAGTATGTCTGAAGGATATAAAGTGGATTTGAGTAAGTGAAATGGATCCTACAAGCCAAAGAATGTGTTGATGTATATGTAACTTCGGAATGTATTTCACATATATGTATATTGTATTCCTATAGAGATGTTATTATTCCTCTATACAGAAGTGGTTGTATTCCTATAGAGATGTTATTATTCCTCTATACGGAAGTGTCGTCATTTATATTGTAAGTGTCGTGACTTATACTTGATGGCTTATTAGACCACCCTATTGGGGGTCGGCCATGTGGGTTAAAGGGTTCTTAGACCACCCTAGTGGGGGTCGGCCTAGTCAGCATTATGTTAAGTGGTTAAGTTGAGGCCGACCTAGTTGAGTAAAGGTCAAGTCAAGTTAGTGTATAAATAAAGAGTGTGTATCTCTCATTTTACACATTCTATTCTCTCACTCACACTGTGGAGAGTGGTGCAATTGTGGAGGAGGAGGCTCTACTACTAGGAGAAGACTATCTCTTGTATTTTGGTTGTATCATTGCTCTATCTATCTCTGAGGAAGTTATTGGGGTTTTTCACCGTTATGGTTTTCCCTAAGTAAACTCTGTGTCTCTTCTGTGCTTGCATTATTGTGTCCATGAATGATATGCTGTAGATTTGCTGTACATGTTGTTCTCTCAGTTAAGATCCTAGATCAGATTGAAGTAAATTCTGAAAATTTAACATGGTATCAGAGCTAGCTTGAAAGAAGGCATGATATGGCATGTATGACACTTGTTGCACTTACGATGCTAGGGCTTGATATAGCAAAAACCAGTCATTGTAGCACTTTCGCCATAAATCCGTTTTGGCGAATTTTTCGGATCTGAAACTTTTACAGGTCGAAGATCAGATCCCCATGTACCTTGTATCCAAAGGAAAACCTCTAATTCGTTGTACTTTGTGATTTATGATCTGTACAATATAGGGTTTCTGCCTCTTCCAGATCTGAGTCAAAATCAGGTGACCTTGGGAAAAAGGTCATAACTTGGGCTAGAAAGCTCCAAATTAAATTTCATAAAACGTAATAGGCAGTATACAAACTGTACTATCTCAGGAAAAATTTTCAGAGGTCGAAGTTGAACCAGTGACACGTGGCACGCCGTACAAGTTCGCTCTCCTGTATTATCCCATAAACAGGTCATGTTACGACACTTGGCATAAATCTCTCTCAGAGAGTCCAATTGAGGTTAGACCTGTCAGGATGGAAAGATAACAGGTCGAGCTATCTCAAAAAAATATTTCAAAGGCCGAAGTTGAAACAGTGACATGTGGCATGCCGTACACGTTTGCTCTCCTGTATTATCCCATAAATAGGTCAAGTTGCGACACTTGACATAACTATCTCTCAGAGAATCCAATCGAGGTAAGACCTGTTGGGATGGAAAGATAACAGGTCAGGCTATCTCAAGAAACATTTTCAGACCCTATGGATCAAAAAGTTCAGAGTTACATCATAAACAATTAGGTACATATTTATGTCAAAACAGAATTATTTTTGAGTACTTTCATTCATGGATTCCAAAATTTAGGGCTTCGGAGAAAGTTGGAATTTTTGTAATCAGAGACCACGGCTGAATGCTATTCATCAAAATAAAAATTTAGAGACCAAGATCAGAATTTTTGGTTGGGAAGAAGGCCGGGCTTGATCAGACCCTAGTTCGAGACTTTGATCAGAAAAGTGGAAAATTAGGGCTTCTGCAAAACTGGGAATTTTTGAAATCTATGACCATGGCTGGAAGCTCCTCAGAAAAATAGAATCTTAGAGCTTTGGATCAACCCTTTTGATTAGGCAGAAGAGTGGGCTTCATCAAACCCCAGTTCAGAGTCACGTCCAGTGAATTCGGAAGTTTCAAAGGCAAAACTGAGGAGTGAAAATTTGCAATTTTCAAATTCTGAATATACCAGCTTGATCAGCTCATCAAGGCACATATTTCTATCCTTTCGGGAGTTTGAAATTCAAAGTTTGAATTTTGGGGGTTTCTCTAACAAACCCATATCCAGCTCCAAGTCCAGTTCTTGCAAATCAAGTGGATTGGGTTAATCCTAGAAGAAGATGGATTGGTCACCTGCATAAGTGAAGAAGTTCCTGTTTCAGAGGGAGATGAGGCTAAGGCCTTACATAAGAATATTACAAGCGATGTCGACAGGTATGACTCATCGAGGTATGTTTCGATATTTGTTCATGATTAAGTTTATGGTATGTTTGTCTTCATGTTATTACGGTTAGTACAATCTTGATTTTAGATTTGTCGTATCACCTTAACAAAATTATGAATGCATGATAGAAGATATTCATTGGTTAGGGTGTTGACACTTATGATTGTACTAATGCATTATGGTGTTGTATGAGGTTTATGTTGTCTGCTAGCATAAAAGGTACACCAAGAAAGACAAATCATGTTCTGCTTCAAGAACATATGATCATGGTGACATAAAGACAAGGATTCATCCATTTTCATGGATCACATAGAAGATCTACTTTCGAGGTATGTATAACTTGGTTCTACAATGGTTAACTTATGAGACATGCAGGTTACTAGCACAAGTCACTAAAGAGAACCAGAAGACATTATGCGGGTATGTTAGACATAACTAGCTAGCATGCTAATCTAGGTATGTTTTTCCTATATCAAGCTAGAATCCTACCTTGTGTTAGGATCTTATACTGTTGTGTTGTTGATAATGATTATTCATGAAGTCACAGATTTGAATAATCATGGTTGTATATATATTATGTTTCTTACCATTATGGATGATATGACTAACCAGAAGAATCATGAAGGTATAGGTTTGAATAATCACGGGTTTTATGCATATTATATCTCTTCTCTTGACTGATGATAAGAGTCCTATGATCAAATAAGAATATGTATGAATAAAAGAAGACTTCCTTGAAACCTTGAATACTAATGTTTATTATGTGTGTTTGAATTGATCCTAACTATACATGCTTAAGATTATTGTGTTTTGATAGTATTAAGATTATATTAATAAATGTGTGATTATGTATGAGTCCTCAAGGATAACACAATGATGATACTAACAAGCATGCATAGGGATCGAGAATGAATATAAGTTCAAGAATAGGTAATCCAGGAAGCAAAGATCAAGAGGGAGCACACTCTAGTAGTTTCTGCAAGGATGCAGATATTCAGAGGGAGTTGACCACTTCTCACAATCCACATCAGAATGGAGTTGCAGAAAAAGAAGCAAAGACTGAGAGGGAGTCAACCCAACAATCAAACAAAGATAAGTATTTTTATTATCATTTCTTGCATATTTGTTTGTTTAAATAAAATTGTTCAATGATGTATATGCTCATGTTCCTAGACTTAGGATATGTATTATGCATATTAGAATAGTTGCATTGATGAACAGTATATTACTAATATACATGGGTAAGTGGCCTATGGCACTGTACAACATTCCATTGCTACTTATCTAGAATGAAACCTCTTTGCTGACATGTTAGGAGTTGTGCACACTCTTAACAATGTTCTGGTAGAGATTGGAAGGCATCTAGAAAGTTACGGAATATGGATAAATGTTGTATTGAAGCATTGGCTAAGATAATTGCATGACTGTATGACATATTTCTTTATGTGTAAGAATTTGTTCTGAAAACTATGAGATGTTTTCTAATCATGCAATTTAACTTGTTGTGTAGGAAAGATCATATACCATCACCTACAAAAGAAGGACTACAACATTTGTTCAAGCAACAAAATTATCTATTGAATATATTGAAGTTTCCAGGATACGGGAAGAATGCCATGATCCGTCGATCATGAAGAATGATGTTTGGGATGCGGTCCCAAGAGCTGAAGGGAAGTCTGTTGTGACTTCCAAATGGGACTATCAGATCAAGCATGCTGCAGATGGCAACATAGAGAAATATAAAAGTGATGAAATAGAAGATACACCAGATGGATTTCAAGACAGCCTTCTTGAATGGTGTAGTCATATATGTGCGCAGAACTTGGTAGGATAGATAGCTTTCTATCCAGTTTGGGCTTTACCAAGAGTAAAGCGGATTCCAACCTTTACTACAAGGTTGAGGAAGGCAATCCAGTGATACTACTTTTGTATGCAGATAACCTGTTTGTTACAGGTGAAGATAGATTGATTGCTGACACGCAGCGGAAACTTGTTGCCAAGTTCGAGATGAAGAACTTGGGGATGATGCACTATTTGTTTTTGGCATGGAGGTGTGGCAGAGTGCATATGGAATCTTCCTTGGACAAGGGAAGTATGCAGTAGAGATCCTGAAGAGGTTCGGGATGATGGATTGCAAGGCCATGGACACACCTATGGCATCGAATCTAAAGCTTCTTTGTGATGTTTCATTTGAGCCGGTTGATGTCTCTATGTATCGTCAGATGATTGGGTCCTTGATGTACTTGACGAACATGAGACCACATATTTGCTTTGCTGTGAACACAATGAGCCAGTTCCTGACAGATCCAAGGAGTGTTCACCTGGTTGTTGTAAAGCATGTTCTGAGGTACCTGAAGGGTACGGTGGATTATGGGCTCAAGTATGAAGTGAATCAAAAGTTTAACCTGCAGGGTTATGTTGATTCAGATTGGGCTGGCAATGCTGCAGATAGGAAGAGCACATCTGGGTGCTGCTTCAGTATGGGATCAGGTGTGATCTCTTGGTTTAGCAGGAAGCAGTCCTGCATAGCATTGAGTACAGCTGAGCCAGAGTATGTTGCATCCTGTTCAGCTAGTTGTGAAGTAGTATGGCTACGGAAGCTACTGTCTGAGTTAATTGATCTCCCATTGGATGCTATTGGTATCTTCTGTGATAACTAGAGTTGTGTTAAGTTGTCCGAGAACCCAGTGTTTCATGACAGGTCGAAACACATAGAGATCAAATATCACTATATCAGGGATATGGTGCAGAGAGGAGCTGTGAAGCTCCTGTATGTTGCGACGGACGAGTAGATTGCAGATGTGCTGACGAAGCCACTAGCCAGGGTGAAGTTCAAGTACTTCAGAGAGAGGCTTGGCGTTCTTCAGATCGAGGACACTTCGAGGAGGAAGTGATGGACACATTTGCTGAATCCATTCCAAGCATGTTGGAAGGAGGATCCTTCACATGGTTGTGGATGTAAGCACTGAATGACGAGCATCAGGATGATGTTCTAGTTTCTGCTTGGATATGATTAGTTGGATCATTTTTATATATGTATGTATGCATCATGCTAGATGCTGGATATGATCGGTTGGATCATGTGTATGTATTTTGTATAAGCATCATGTTGGATGCTTGGACCATGTATCTGTATATGTATTAGGTGGATACATTGTATGATCAGGTAGATCATGTATATTGATATGTATTAGGTATGATCAGGTAGATCATGTATGTTGATGGATACATTGTGTGGATCATGTATCTATGTATCAGGTGGATACACTATGTATGATGTTATGTATCAGGTAGATACGTGTTGTGCATCAGATGGATGCATTGTATGATCAGGGTGATCGTGGACGATGAGCTTCTCCAGATGACATGCAGCAGGATGTTGTCGTGATGATGATCAGGATGATCATGTGTACATCAGGATGATGTATGGTGAGTATCAGATGATGATGACATGCAACAGGATGTTGCAGTGATGATGATCAGGATGATCATGTGTACATCAGGATGATGTATGGTGAGTATCAGATGATACTTTGTGGCCGTGGATCAGGTTGTGCAGATAAGCATGTAATTTGTGCCCTGGGAGATTTGCAGATGGTCTTTCGAGGTTTTTCCTATGGCATGTAATTCGTACCCTGGGACATCTGGCAAATGCTCTTTCGAGGTTTTGCTTAGGAGGACATATAATTTGTGCCCTGGGAGATCTGCAGATAGTCTTTCGAGGTTTTGCCTAGGCATGTAATTCGTGCCTTGGGATATCTGGCAGATGGTCTTTCGAGGTTTTGTCCTATGGCATGTAATTTGCTCCTGGGAGATATGGACAGGATGAAAAAAGCCCTCAGATGCTTCAACCAGGTTTTTCCATGACCACATGTAATTTGCTCCTAAGAGATCTGGACAGGATGAAAAAGGCCTCAGATGCTTCAACCAGGTTTTGTGGTGGACCACATGTAATGTTCTTCTGGGAGATCCGACAGGTAGAGTTGTGTGCTCGTAATAGCTTGGGATGCTTTAGCCAGGTTTTGTGGTGAGATCACATGTAATGTGCTCCTGCGAGATCCGACAAGTAGAGCTGTGTGCTCGTAACAGCCTGATATGCTTCAGCCAGGTTTTGTGATGGGTCACATATAATGTGCTCCTAGGAGATCCTATAGGTAGAGCTGTGTGCTCATAATAGCCTGGGATGCTGCAGCCAGGTTTTGTGACACACGTAATAAGTCCTGAGAATTCCACAGTATGGCCAGTGATGACGAAGACCTGCAGGTGGTGGGCTTACATCCAGTATGAAAAAGGACTGGCTCTGTAGAACTTCCTATGACGAGTAGATTCAAATATTGATTGGGATAGCAGCAGCAGTGACGATGATGATGACTCGATGACGATTATCCAGTGACAATGATCCAAAGAAGATGACTTGTGCTAGAAGACCTGTGTCAAGAAATAACTTCCTAGTTAAGAGGGAGTGTTGATGTATATGTAACTTCGGAATGTATTTCATATATATGTATATTGTATTCCTATAGAGATGTTATTATTCCTCTATACGGAAGTGGTTGTATTCCTATAGAGATGTTATTATTCCTCTATACGGAAGTGTCATCATTTATATTGTAAGTGTCGTAACTTATACTTGATGGGTTATTAGACCACCTTGTTGGGGTCAGCCCTGTATAAGTCATGTGGGTCAAAGGGTTATTAGACCACCCTAGTGGGGGTCGGCCTAGTCAGCATTATGTTAAGTGGTTAAGTTGAGGCCGACCTAGTTGAGTAAAGGTCAAGTAAAGTTAGTGTATAAATAGAGAGTGTGTCTCTCTCATTTTACACATTCTATTCTCTCACTCACACTGTGGAGAGTGGCGCACTTGTGGAGGAGGAGGCTCTACTGCTAGGAGAAGACTATCTCTTGTATTTTGGTTGTATCATTGCTCTATCTATCTCTGAGGAAGTTATTGGGGTTTTTCACCTTTATGGTTTTCCCCAAGTAAACGCTGTGTCTCTTCTGTGCTTGCATTATTGTGTCCATGAATGATATGCTGTAGATTTGCTGTACATGTTGTTCTCTTAGTTAAGATCCTAGATCAGATTGAAGTAAATTCTGAAAATTTAACAGAATGCTGATGCTCACAAGGTGGAAAATTACGTTGTAACATGCAATTGCTTGTATCTGTTGTTGAGACTAATCTGCAGGGTCAAGTGTAGAGATTGAAAGCTCAACGGGGATCTACTTCAAACATCTGGTTGAAGGTTAGCCTTATTCTCCATATCTTAGCATTTTCATTTATAGCATTGCATTGGGAATTTAGTTTATTTCTGGTAGTCATCTGTCTGTTTTGATCTACCCCGAGCCATAGGAATTTTTTCTCTGTAACAGAAATGGCAACTCCATTGGGAAGGAACCTCCATTTTGGGGATTTTTAGGCATTTGTCCTTATTTTGAGTTGTTGTTTGTCAAGATTCTGTGTCATTGATTGGCCGTTGGAATTTACATTAGAAAACTAGCTTTTTTTGGGTTGTTTGACTCTTTTTGGGCTCATTTTCCTTTCCCTGTACGCGGTTCAACCTCGTTTCGCCCGCATCTACCCGCTATTGTTTGTACTCTAGCCTGCGTCTACTCGCTACTATTCTATGAACAATCGCATACAACTCTTGGATTTCTTGTTTTTTGACCTTGGGTTGTTGTTGGGTTGCTTCTGAGTGTTCTTGAGTCTTAGTAGTCCTGTTTCCTGACTGTTCCATGCTCTGTTATTGACTAGAAACTCCTCTTTCTTTATTTTTTGAGCTTTTTGGTTTCCCACCATTTTTCATTTTTATAGCTCATTAGCTTGGTTGAGTCTTACTGTTTGGTATTTGTTGGGTTGTCTATGTGATGTGCTCTGCATTTTTTGCTGAATATTTAGATTTTGCTTGCATTTTTTCATTTCATTATATTGAAAAAATACAAAACATTGTTTTGCATTTTCCTTTCATTTATAAGCGAAAATACAAAAAATTTGCTTTTTGTTACTGCATTTTGTGTCTGAGTGCTTGTGATTTCATCTAGGACTTGCTTGTGCATTGAAATTATAAAGAGCTTGCATATTTATTTTCGAACCGTTGGATTGATTGTCATATTAGTGGCATACTTTTTATTGGATAGATGAGTCTAGTGCTTTTCGATTGTGCATACCATTGAGTCTTTTACATCATCAGTTTCACGATCATATCCTTTGAGTATTTACAGCCATTAAAATTAATGCTTAATCTTAAAATTGATTAGAAACGATTTTCTCCTTTATATGGTTCACCAACTAGCTTAGGCTTAGAGTCTTGGAATAGATCATTGTGAGTTAACAATCCAAGACTATTGAACCAACATTATGTGTCTGACGAGGGAGTGGTGAAACCCATGGTATACATCAGTGTTCTCAGGGCACTCTACTAAAACCAGAGTTAAGCATGAGGTCACGGGAGGTTGGTTGCGGATATAGCCCTCCAATACTAGCTGAACGTGGGATATATTTCTAGGATTTGTTCGTGTACTGGGGCTCTTGGGGGATTTGACCCTCTTGATTTTCGGGCTTAGCTACCCTACCCATATGATGGATCCCACCTGCGATTGTCTGCCTGAGCATTGGTTATATGTGGTGGCCTTATTTGCTTTACCTAGGTATCACATAGGGCATTTGTTGCGGTTATTCTATGATTGTTCTCAATCAGATAGGGGTTGGACAACATAGTTTCCTGTTGTATAGGGATTTGACCCTGTGCATGCAGTGAAGTCTGGAAGCCCTTATAATTGATTCTGTTACCTCCGGTTATAGTTTGGGATTCTCAAGCCTCTCCTAGGTGAGACATATCGGCTGTAGTGTCGAGAGGTCCCTTGAGCCAGTCTTGTTTGTGTGCATTTGGTTGTAGTTTCTTTAGGTGTGTGCTCTTTGATCGTTAGTTGGCTGTTAGGAGGTGTTTTGACTTATTGAATCTTTGGAGTTATCATGGAGTGAGATCCACATCTCCGTCGATCTCGTCGTTTGGCTGGTCTTCCAACTGGCAAGGTAGAACGTCCTTTTTATAAGAGATGTCGGAAGATCCCCACTGATATTTTTGATATCTCTCACGAGCTTGAAGATGCTCACATTAAGACTTTTGCATCTGGCGCTGCGGGAATTCCCGTGACTCCGTCGGGTGATGTCGATGGATAGACTGCTCCTTCCACTCCTAGGGATGTTGGAGAGAAAGGTTCACCCCCACACATCACTTTTTCAAGTTTTGGATCGAACCCACCCCAGGAGTCAAACCCATTTTATGGTACACACTCACATGGTTTCCAATATGGGATGCTAGGTCTTAATGATACAACAAATCCTTCGACCATGAATCCTTTCTCATTTGGTATGCCCAGTCTTAATACGAATGCTACATCCACTTTGTCTGGTAGTCAAGCTAACTCTAGCCCTGGTGCTGGGGGCACTTCTCCCTCTTGGGGCCATGCACTCTCTTTTAATCCATGTCAATTTGGGTCTGGTCATATTCCTTCATCTAATCCACATGCTAGAGGAGGACCATGTCCCAGTACTACCCCTAATTTCGGTGGGAACACTTCTCACAATACGGCTCATATTCCACAAGTTAACAAACATGCTTCTACGCATATACCCATGACTACGACCACGTTTGCTAACCTGCATTTCCCTCCTAATATGGGAGGTGGGAATATACCCTTTACTTATGGTCATCACTTGACTGCTCCTGCTACGACTAGAACTTATATGCCCCATAATTATGGTGGTAACCCTCATTACAACGCGGCCGGTTCTGGCCCTTATTACAACCCTCCTTACTATAGTGCTTACAACACACACATAACTTCATACCCTTACACGAGTCAGGTTGGGGGCTGTTATCATCCCTATGGTCATGGTCATGGTTTATATCATCCTTCAGGACCACAACGTTAGCCTCTTTGGAAGCTTATAATCAAGCTTCGCAGCCGCAACTCCCGTTTCTTACTCGTTTGAATCTACCAAATCTTTCGAAGATCACGAATGATCTGGTGTGTCATGATCCTACTTGGCCTCCATTCCATACAAAGATCCCTTCTGACATTATGAAATTCGAAGGGAAGAATGGTGAGGATCCGAGTGATCATGTTACTACTTTTCACTTATGGTGCTCTGCAAATTCGTTAAATCATGACTCTATTCATTTGAGACTATTTCAACGCACCCTCATGGGGGCAGCCACAAAATGGTACGTCGAGTTGCTTAGGAGCACTTACACCAGTTTTAATGAGATAGCCTTGGATTTCCTATATCATTTTCAGTTGTTGGTTCGCTACGATACTGGCACTGAACTTTTTTCTACTTTCCGCCAAGACAAGGCCACACACATATTTGATCACATTCAGGAGTGGCATTGACAGAAGAGGCTAGTGAAAGCCAACATTCCTCCAAAGTTTTTGTTGGAATGGTTCCTTAAGTCCTTACTCTCTTACGTTTCAAAAGATGTTTCGGTGTCTGGAATTATGATTGAGGAGCAAGATATATTCAAATCCCAGTAGCTAGACCTAGTCTATGCTCAGTCTGGTATCTTGTACGATATTATTCCTGACGCACCGTGCTCACTTCATGATCCCAAACCTGTTCCTGGACCACATGCTGATGACATTGTTGGATCCATGAGTACTCGACCCGTAGACTTGGTTACAAATCAAATGCAAAAATTGTTTATTAGCCAATCTACCCCTGGACAGGCTCACGCCTCGTCCACTTCCACCCAATCGTTTGATGTCCATTCTATATAATTGATGAAGCAATCAAGTAACCAGCAACCTGGTGGAAAGAAGAAGGGGAGAAACAATTGTAAGGGTGGAAATAATGGGAATAATGGAAGTAATATAAATACTCCTAGAAAAGAGAATGCCAACACTCCTCGAGACGACGGAAATGTTGGTGGGGACTGTAAGCTTGGACGTAAGGTGAAATTCCCTTGCAAGATTTGTGGGGAAGATCACCTTACCCACTTGTGTCCTCTAATTGAAGAAGCTTCGAAGCATCTTGCACAGATCCCAGCTGTGTTGAAATATTCCCTTCCGCATCATTAGAATATGGCTTTGAATGCTTCCATCGCTGGTTATGGGACTAACAAAACTATGACGTCCTCTTCGCATACCAGTGGCTACGGATGCGTGACTGAGGCTAGTATTGCTACTCGCAAACGCGATTATGGTGCACCACATCTGAATATGGGGAATGAGCCCCCTCCTCCTAACTCTCCTTTGCATATCGAGAATCCCACCGCTATGCCGTAGATACCGAAAGGTGTTCTTAAGCACTCGACGCATAATCCCAATGCCCGAGATGCCCAAAACTACTCCATCGTAGAAGATTTCAGCCAAACTTTGTGTGCCATGCCGGCTCTTGAGGTTTTACAGGCATGTCCTTTGCAGAGGAACGCCCTTTTATGTGCTTTGGAAGTTCAGGATTAGGGTAGCCCTAACATTATTAAATTCGACACTACTGATGTTTAGCCTCACTTTCCTTATCATGTGGCTTTTCAAGTCGATGTTAGGTGCTTACAAAATATCATTAAACGTATGGTGGTTAACGAAGGTGCTTCCACCTCAGTGGTGTCATTGGATTGTTGGGAAGCTCTTGGCTCTTCTTCCTTGTCAAAATCTATGACCATGCTTACTGTGTTCAATGGTTGGTCGTTTAGGCCACATGGTATTCTCCCTTCCCTTGAGGTCCACTTGGGTGGGAAGTCCGTGCCTATTGAATTCGAGGTGGTTGATGCGCCCATAGACTATAACCTTCTTCTGGGTAGGAATTGGATCTACACAATGAAAGCGATTGTGTCCTCTATTTTTAGAGTTATTTGATTTTCTCACAAAGGAAAAATTGTGATGGTCGATCAGCTAGACTTCTCTAGTTCCAATTATGTAGCATCGCCGGGAACTGTTATTCCCCAGATAAAAAATTATCAGCCGGCAACAGGGAATATCGATGTAGGATTGTATCCATCCTTGATGGGATCATTCAACTTTGTTGCACCGATCTCCTTTATTGGAATCGTTTCCGATAGTGCGCCATCCTCATTGAATAATGTACCTTTCTAGACCTCGTACTTTAATGATTCGTGGACTTTACCATCCACGAGTTCCACGTCTGGAGACATTTCGCACATTGGAATGGCTATGCCACTATCTATAGCTGAGCTTGCATACCGTGATATTCAACAAGCCACTGCAGAGATGGAACTCTCCTCTTCATGAACATAGGAGGAAGATCCTGTTATGCTGCCCGCATGGGAAGCTGACTCGTCTTGCTCGCACGATTGTCTCGATGGTACTTTTCCTTCAGATGAAGCCATCATTGAGGCCATGTGTGGTAGTGAGAGGCCCTGGGAAGACTTGCATCATCGCTCTTATTTTCTTGCCAACCTTGATCTTATTGAGCAAGAAGAGTTTAGGACGGCTCTTGTCAAGAAGGTTGGTCACCCTGTGGCTCCTTTGGATTCACATGGGATTTACGCAGAGGGGAATATGGCTAATATCTCCCCAACTATACCGATCAACATTTCTCGCAAACCTAAAAAGATTGAGAACGTTTATATCAGTGTTAATTGTTCTCCTGATGAGATCTGCATATACACCAAGTTGTTCCAGGAATTTAGGGATGTTTTCACCTGGTCATATGAGGAGATGCTAGGAATAGACTCTAGAATTTTCAAACATGAGATTAAGACATATCCCAAAGTTAAACCGGTTCGACAACGAATTCATGTTGTGAATCCTAGGAAGGCAGCTGCGATTAAGGCAGAGGTGGAGAAACTACTTAAAGTTGGTTTCATCTACCCAGTTCCCCTTACTGAATGGGTGTCAAATTCCGTTCCTTTAGATAAGAAGCAAGGAACCATCCGTGTATGCATAGATTTTAGAGATTTGAACCGAGCATGTCCGAAAGATAACTTCCACACTCAATTCATAGATTAGATCTTGGATGCATGTGCGGGAAGCTAGGTTTTTTCATTTATGGATGGTTTCTCAGGATATAACCAGATCCATATTAATCCTGAGGATCAACATAAAACTACTTTTATATGTCCTTGGGGTACATATGCGTACCGAAAGATGCCCTTCGTTCTTAAAAATGTCGGAGCTACGTTTCAGCATGCCATGACCTATGCGTTTCATGACCTTAAGCATATAATCGAGGCTTACTTGAATGATCTTGCTAGCCATTCTCGTAAGAGAGTGGACCACCCCAAGAACCTCTGCCTCATTTTCGAAAGATGTCGGTGTTAAAAGATTTGTTTGAACCCCAACAAGTGCATCTTTGTCATGAAAACAGGTCACCTTTTAGGGTTCGTAGTTTCCAAAGAGGGTATAAGAGTCGATCCTCTCAAATTTGAGGCAATACTTCGGTTTCCTCCCCTGCATAACTTAATTCAACTTTAGAGCCTCCAAGGGAGAGCCACTTTCTTACGACACTTATTCATGAATTATGCCAGTCTTACCAAAGGTTTCACGTGACTTTTGAAGAAGGACACTACGTTTATCTGGGATGAGCGATCCCAGCAGTCTTTCGACGCTTTGAAGAAAGTTTTGGTATCGGCCCCTTAGCTTAGTCCACCCGAATTTGTTAGAGATTTTTTGCTTTATGTGGTCGCGTCTCAAGAGACGATTGGTATGGTCTTAGTTCAGGTGGATGATGCGCTCCAAGAGAATGTTGTTTACTACCTTAATCAAAATTTAGTAGACGTTGAGCTGAGATAAACTCACGTGGAGAAGTTGTCACTTGCGACTATTCATGCAGTCCAATGTTTATGACATTACATTATGCTTAGGAAAACCATTGTCCATTTCAATTCGTGCTTTCATGACGTTTAATTGGGGGGAAGTATAATAAGTGGATTGTTATTCTTCAGGAGTTTTATCTTGATTTTGCTTCGGCGAAGTCGGTGAAATCCTTGGTTTTTGCTGAGCTCATGTCATATTTCCCGCGACTTGATGAGGATATCATCCATGAAGACTCTTTTGTGGATGAGAATTTATTTCTTATCGCGTCAATGGAACCTTGGTATGGGGATATCATCATATATCTCCAAACTTTGAAGTTCCCTTCGCATTATTCCAGAGATGAACGACAGCGTGTGAGGCATCAAGCTAAAGATTATGTCATCATCGGTGACACTTTGTATCATCGGGGAAAAGACTCCATCCTACGTTGTTGTTTGACTCATGAATAAGCGGAGTTAGTGCTAAATGACTGCCACAGTGGGGCATATGGTGGCCACTTATTTGGGCTTGCGACAACCCAACATATCATGCGAGCTAGTTACTTCTAGCCTTCGATCTTTAAAGGTTTTATGAACGCTGTAAAGAGATGTCACCCTTGCTAGGTGTTTTCTCGAAATGTACACTCGCATCCTGCGCCCCTTCATCCGATCGTCACCGCCGGTCCCTTCACCAAGTGGGGGGGTCAATGTCATGGATTGCAAACTAGTTTCAGCTGGGGAGCATCACCATATCATTGTGGCCGTGGAATACTTTTCCAAATGGGCTGAGACCATGCCAACCGTAAAGGTCGACGGTGCTACTACAACCCATTTCGTGTTCAATCATAATATCGCTCGATTCGGTATCCCGAAAGAGATTGTCACTGACCATGGAAGTCACTTCCAAAACAAAATGATGGCGGATTTGTCACTCAAGTTTGGGTTTCATCAAGATCATTCATCTTCTTACTACCCCCAAGCGAATGGTTAGGTCAAGGCAGTCAATAAGACCTTAAAGACCATTCTCCAACAAACCATCTAGCAAAGCAAGAGCAATTGGCATATCATGTCATATCCTGCTTTGTGGGCATATCGAACCACAGTTATGACTGCCACCGGTTTCTCACCATTTCAGCTAGTACATGGTGTGGAGTCGATATTGGCGATTGAATGCCAAATCCCTTCATTGAAACTATCCATATAGATCCTACCTGACACCACAGATATTAAGCAATGTTTAATCCACCTTGATCAACTTGACGAGTAGCATCGAGATGTCGTCGTGGCTATAGATGCCAACAAACGTCGTTTCAAGCTTTAGTATGATAGATCTATCCATCCTCAGCAGTATGCTGAAGGTGACTTGGTCCTCTTGTATGATCAAGCTAAGGAACCCCTGGGGGCAAGCCAGTTTAACCCCATGTGGCATGATCCTTACATAGTGAGGCGTGTCCTTGAGAAACGAGCCTACGAATTGGAATACTATGAGGGGAACACCTTGAAGGAGCCTAGAAATGGGCTCTACCTCAAGCGGTATTATGCTTGAGCTTCTAGCTCGAGCTGATACTTTTGTATACTATTGTATAGTTGCTTCTGTACATAGTTTGGATTTATTTTGGTTATCTGGGTCTGTTGATTCGCTTCCGTTTGGTTGACAGATGTCAATGGAATCTCCTGTGTTCTTGGGATTCACGAATGGTGCTAGCCTTCATATGCAGAGGCTTGCTTCTTCTGCGTGGGTTATTTATTCACCTGACCATCAGATTGTGTCTTCGGGAGGTGCTTGTCTCGGTCCTACATCCAACAATGTGGTTGAGTATAGTGTCATTGTTGAGCTACTTCTTGATGCCATTTCGCATGGTATCTAGTCTTTAGAAGTCCTCCTTTATTTGCAACTGGTTGTGTCTCAATTGAATGGTCGGTATCGTGTGAGGGATCCTACATTACTATAGAGGTTCTTAAGGGTAAGACTCTTGGAGTGTCATTTTTTTTCCATTACATACATTCATGTTCCAAGATTTTTTAATCATGTATCTGATACATATGCTAATTATGTCCTAGATTGGCATTTGTCTCATCAATAAAAGAAGCACACAAATAAACATTCATTCACACATTTGTACATACACATATAGTAGAACCGGAGAATCATAGTTTTTCATAAATAATAAGTCCAAAATGTGGTGTCACAGTACAAAATTGGAGCCTAAACGATACAAAAATATAGGACTCTAAGATATCTAAGCCCTACGGGGAGGCCTAGATTCCTCGGCAGGATGTGTCTAAACATAGTAATGCAGTGCATTAGCTATGCACCGCAGTAATTGCACCCAGTCACCTGGTACTCCTACAGCATGTCCCTGCATCGCCTCTAGGAGATACTCCACCTCGATGACCGGTACTCTGGTAGTCATGCGGGTCAAGTTGAACCGTACTGTCTCTAGCGTGCACTCTGCTGCAGCGCCAACCACCTCTCCACCCTTGCCTTGACTACAATGTCTTGGGTAGCCCTCTAGTATTTGCAGACCAGCATCTGCGAGCAAACAGTAACATGTCAATCTATGATACCACACCAAAAAGACTTTTGCATTTCACTTATAATCAAAAATCCAAAAAATTAAATACACAAAACATAAAAGGAGTAACATACCAATGTCTCTGAATGCGGCCCCTGGAGGGAGCGGCATGTCGCGGTCGCCCCAGTAATCTATCCCCTCATATGGGTAGTCATTGATGGCAATGACCTATCGAGCTCACTAGTGGAAGAACTCATTTGAATCTGGTGATGCATGTCGACCACCACCCTATTGTGTCAGTACTTTAGCCCACCAGGTCTGGGCTAGATCACGAAGACTATGAGGAGGGACTTCAACCCTCAGACTGAGCCCTGAAACTCTCGAAGAAGAAGAAACTGCAGAGTATACTGCCAAATCCAAATTTCTTTGCCCGTCCAAGATTGCACTCCGTTAACTGGCTCTTCATGGTAACTAGTAACGTTGTGCACCAATCGTACACTATAGGTCTCATGCACTTTGATGCGTAGAACACCACTAGCCTCGAAGCCTAATGTAAATCCATTGAAACTGTTATCCTCATGAGGGTGAGAACTATTATCTTCATGCTCAATCTCAGAATGGCCTCAATAGGTATCTGACTCCCCACCTTTTTGGTATCGGGAAGACAGTACCGGTCTATATAGTCAGTAATGGTGATCCCACAACCTACATTGCAGGACCGGAGACTAGCAACATCCCCTCAGTGGGACAACCCTGTGATAAAGTATATATCATCCACCTCTAATGAGAGTGGTTGACCATCCAGGTCAAATTTTTGTGCATCTACATACTAGTAATCAATCAATCTACGGAGCAATTGGTTTTGGGCCCTTAAACCCCCAATGCTCCAAAATTTGTAGAGACCACACACTTGTAGCACTTGTTGCGCGGGTAAATCTTGGTGGAATTGCTCGTCAGCAAAATCATGTTCCCTCTCCCTGCACTCTAGGACCATCCTGGAGGCAAAACAAAGTATTTTTTTAACTTTTACACATTAAAAAATCACATTCACAGCCCTGTACGTGGTCAAAAATTTTGACAGTCGCGTCCGTATGCGGTCAACGCATGCGTTGACCGCGTCCAGGATGCCCTACCCATGACCCACAAAACTACAGCCCGCGTACAATGCTGAGATGATGTAGGGCTTGGGTAATAAAAAAAATGGACCATTAAAAATTGAAATAAAAGCTATGAAATGGAAGAGGAGGATGAGACTACTAACATACTCAAGATGGATTTTGGAATGGATGCCCGTAGCTTCTGGAATCAGCAACTGAAATCTAAGGTGAAAACTAACCAAAACTACTATTTGGGTAAAATGTGAAAATGGAATAGTAATTGTAACTTTTTATTACTATTTATAGTTTTTAAAACCCACTTTCCTATAGTTTTTACCGTTTTAAGCTGTTTTGGACTAATATGTCGTCCTAGAGTACCATTTTGAACAGACTTTTTCGACTAGAGTTGATTTTTTTACCGTTTCACGCCTATGTCAGGTATATTTTACACCCATCATATAGGTTAGATGTCATTTTCTCTTGCATTATGCATTTGAACTTTGACCATTTGTCATTAACCCTAGGTGTGACCCCACTTTTTTACCGACATAGAGCCTTCACATTGTTATAGAAGTGTCATTATTTTGCGGTAGGGCTTGTCCAACCATGGGTGCCCTAGTTAGAGCCTTTTTATGCCTTTTCGCACCCATGTTGTTGTCTCTCCTTAGATTTGGGAGTCCTTCGTAATATTGCCATGACTTTGTGATAAAGACTCATACTCTACTTTGTCTTATGCTGGCCATCTCCCATACGGACTCCCCCATTTTATATCAAATTGTGAATGCATTGCATCATCCTACTTGCCGCTTGAGCCTTGTGTCGGCTCCCGCTTACTCAATTATCAGCCATGTGCCTGAGCACTTTCCCTTTCGAGCCAAGCAGATATTTCATTTTCCTTTCGCAATTTGATGACCCTTTACTGTGAGGGAACACCCCCCCGAGTGTCCACATCTTGCACATGCTTCCTTGCATTGATCATAGGTATGTTCCACTGCTTGGGACTAGTTTGCTTGCAATTTGACACTCGTTCCCTCACCTATTGTACTATAAGAAATTTTTTTTTTTTTCAAGCTTTCACAATATGAAAAAGACCAAAACAATCAAATATTCCAAAAATCCAGATGGGAAAATCTTTACTTCTTCTTCTTGGCAGCTGTCATGTCACCTTTGAACAGAGCATTCATTCCACCCCATCCATTATGAGTCGAGACTATAGTAGGACCTTAGGAGCTATACTTGTTTCTTGCATTTTCCTCCACCAGCTGGTTAAGCTTCCAGTCATTATGGAGCCCTTTGTTGATGCCTCCTGCATCGCACAATGTTATTATCATCTAGTACTTGAGTCTATGCTTCCTAAGTCCATCCATCTGCTCATGCTCTTGTTCAAAGGAAGTCCTAAAACCAGAGTCGGACACTCCTCATATCTCTTGACTATTGCATGTCGCCCATCCTTATTGAGTTAGTCCATTCTGTTCGTCCGAGTTCTTCCAAATCTTTCAGCGTAGCTATTACCTCGTGCTAGTTGATGGGGGATGCATTAATGCCCTTTCTCCAGTGAGTTTCGTTCCGTTGACTTCAACTCAATTATTCTAGAATTGAGACTTAGAGTCGGTTGAGTACCTTGAGGCTTGCAGTCATTAGTGGTACGTTCTCTCGCCATTGAACGTTTTGGGAATACATCAATGTCACCTGATCGATGGATTCATCTTAGTGTTCGACCTCAACACATCTATTCACACTTTGATGATTGTACTCTGTGCCTTGATGCCTATTTTCATTATTGGTTGGTTATCTCGCATCTGTTAACGGTATACATCATTGACCGATAATGAGACGATGTCACATCAGGTTCGACTTCAACACCTTTATTCACTTGATGGGAATTGCACCATAGATTATTTGTGTAGAAGACCCCAGATGTTAGTGGCATTTAGTATGCTACTCATGATCGTGATTGTACTTATGAGATATCATTTCTCAAACATTAGTAGTTTGTACCTCCAGTTTGCACCAGTTGTTTCCTTTGCAACAGGAGACCGTATCTTACTATAGATGAGTCATGGCTATGACTATTTATGACATGTATTCACTATATACTGCCCATCATTTCCATTGTATCAGATTGTTGTATTGTATCGACATGTATCCAGAGATATTATTGTATTATGATGAGTGGGCTACTCCTTCCATTTGTGTCTCCATCACTCCACTTCTGAGATTATAATGTATTTCAACCATTGTAGTACCTTCTCTGGCCTCACACATTAGGGGGCATCTGTTACAGCGTAATTTTCCACTTTGTGAACATCAGTACTCTATGGCCTTCAGTATTCATTTTATTGACTCGGATCCATTATTTATCCTCTAGGAACACATTATTCCCTATTTTTGTTCCTGTATGCTTATTGTTCCACTATAGCCAGTGTACATGCAGGCTATTCCACTATAGCTAGAGTACACCTAGTAAAATGGTAAAAAACAACAGAAATTTACTTTTAACTCCAAAAAGCAGTCTTAGGGTGACCTTTGGCCCTCCATGTACTCCCGAAACAACTCGATTCAACCTTTCACCTACCTTTTGGGAGGTTATATATTGAGCTCTTATAGTACATGAAAGGAGGAGAAAGAGATAGTACCATAACTCTATTGGATTTTTGTTGTGACTTGAGTCTACATCCATTAATCCTTGTCGTTGTGAACTTCTTATGTTCACCTACCAAACTTTTTTCATAGTTTGAGTTTTCCATTGCATGGGGGATTGAAGTGGTGGAGGCACAAGTGGAGAGACCTAGTTCTTGGTTTAGATTGGTTATCGGCAAGAGGTTGTATTGTGTACTTCTTGTTATCATTAATGAAATACTCATTTTCTTGTCCAATTGATGTTGTGAATGTTGTTTAGATTACATTGGGTTACATTTGCTTGTTATATCATGGACCATGCTATTGATTATACTAATGTCTTTCATACATTATATGCACTTGCTTGTATATGTTGTTGAGACTAATCTGTTGGGTCAAGTGTAGAGATTGAAAGCTCAACGGGGGTCTACTTCGAACATCCAGTTGAAGGTTATCCTTATTCTCCATATCTTAGCATTTTTATTTATATAGCATTGCATTCGGAATTGAGTTTATTTCTGGTAGTCATCTGTTTGTTATGGTCTGCCCCAAGCCATAGGAATTTTTTCTCCATAACATCAACAATGAGTTTCCAGGCTACCCACCAATTCGAAACATTCACAAAGATACAATGTCCCCTCAATGAGTTGTCCCTTTGAGTTATTGGGTCCATCAACCTTAGCCTAGGTCTCTAACAACATTGTCTTGGGGTTTTCACTACTTAGGAATGTTGATGTATATGTAACTTCGGAATGTATTTCACATATATGTATACTGTATTCCTATAGAGATGTTATTATTCCTCTGTGCGGAAGTGTCATCATTTATATTGTAAGTGTCGTAACTTATACTTGATGGGTTATTAGACCACCTTGTTGGGGTCGGCCCTATATAAGTCATGTGGGTCAAAGGGTTATTAGACCACCCTATTGGGGGTCGGACATGTGGGTCAAAGGATTATTAGACCACCCTAGTGGGGGTTGACCCAGTCAGCATTGTGTTATGTGGTTAAGTTGAGGCCGACCTAGTTGAGTAAAGGTCAAGTCAAGTTAGTGTATAAATAGAGAGTGTGTCTCTCTCATTTTACACATTCTATTCTCTCACTCACACTTGGGAGAGTGGCGCAGTTGTGGAGGAGGAGGCTCTGCTACTAGGAGAAGACTATCTCTTGTATTTTGGTTGTATCATTGCTCTATCTATCTCTGAGGAAGTTATTGGGGTTTTTCACCTTTATGGTTTTCCCCAAGTAAACTCTGTGTCTCTCGTGTGCTTGCATTGTTGTGTCCATGATTGATATGCTGTAGATTTGCTGTACATGTTGTTCTCTCAGTTAAGATCCTAGATCAGATTGAAGTAAATTCTGAAAATTTAACATGGTATTAGAGCTAGCCTGAAAGAAGGCATGATATGGCATGTATGACACTTGTTGCACTTACTATGCTAGGGATGGATATAGCAAAAACCAGTCATCGTAGCACTTTCGCTATAAATCCATTTTGGTGAAGTTTTCGGATCTGAAACTTTTACAGGTCGAAGATCAGATCCCCATGTACCTTGTCTCGAAAGGAAAACCTCTAATTCATTATACTTTGTGATTTATGATCTGTACAATATAGGGTTTAAACACATATTTCATTAAAATTGGAAACATTTTATTCCAAGGACAACAACAAAATTGAGTTTTTTAGTTATTTTGGATTTCTAGATCCACTGTTTAATTCCAAATTTAATGAAATATGTGAAACTTTCTGCCTCTTCCAGATCTGAGTCAAAATCAGGTGACCTTGGGAAAAAGGTCATAACTTGGGATAGGAAGCTCCAAATGAAATTTTGTAAAACGTTACAGGTAGTAAATAGATTGTACTATCTCAGGAAAATTTTTCAGAGGCTGAAGTTGAACCAGTGACACGTGGAATGCCATACAAGTTTGCTCTCCTTTATTATCCCATAAACAGGTCATGTTGCGACACTTGGTATAACTCTCTCTCAGAGAATCCAATTGAGGTCCGAACTATCGAGATGGAAAGATAACAGGTTGGGCTATCTCAGAAAAAAAAATTCAGAGGCCTAAGTTGAAACAGTGACACGTGGCACTCCGTAACATGTTCGCTCTCTTGTATTATCCCATAAACAGGTCACGTTGCGACACTTGGCATAAATCTCTCTCAGAGAATCCAATTGATGTCAGACCTATTGGGATGGAAAGATAACAGGTCAGGTTATCTCAAAAAAAAATTTAGACCCTGTGGATCAAAACGTTCGGAGTTACACCAGAAACAATCAGGTACATATTTCTATCAAAACATAATTATTTTTGAGTACCTTCATTCATGGAATCCGGAATTTAGGGCTTCGAAGAAAGTTGGAATTTTTGTAATCAGAGACCACGGCTGGATGCTACTCATTAAAATTGAAATTTAGAGACCAAGATCAGATTTTTTGGTTGGGCAGAAGGCTGGGCTTGATCAAACCCCAGTTCGGGACTTTGATTGGAAAGATGGAAAATTAGGGCTTTTGCAAAAATTGGAATTTTGGAAATCTATGACCACGGCTGGAAGCTCCTCAGAAAAATCGAAGCTTAGAGTTTTGAATCAAATATTTTGGTTGGGTGAAGCTCTGGGAAACTCAAACCCTAATTCAAGGTCCTCCCTAGTGAATCCATAAATCTAAAAGGCAATTTTGAGGGGTGAAACTTTGCAGTTTTCAAATTCTGAATATACCAACTTGATCAACTCATCAAGGCGCATATTTCTATCCTTTCAGAAGTTTGAAATTCAAAGTTTGAATGTTTGGGGTTTCTTTGACAAACCCTAATCCAGCTCGAGGTCTAGTTCTTGCAAATCAAGTGGATTGGGTTGATCCTAGAAGAAAATGGATTGGTCGCCTGCATAAGTGAAAAAGTTCCTATCTCAGAGGGAGATGAGGCTAAGGCCTTCCATAAGAAGATTACAAGCAATCTTGACAGGTATGGCTTACAGGTATGTTTCATGGTTAAGTTTATCATATGTTTGTCTTCATATCATTATAGTACAATCTTGATTAATTTTTGGACTTGTCGTATCACCTTAATAGAAGATATTCATTGATTAAGGTTTTGACACTTATGATTGTACTAATGCATTGTGCTGTTGTATGAGGTTTATGTTGTTTGCTAACACAAAAGGTACACCAAGAAAGTCAAATCATGTTCTACTTTAAGAACATATGCTCATGGTGACATGAAGACAAAGATTCATCCATTGTCATGGATCACATAGAAGATCTACTTTCGAGGTATGTATAACTTGGTTCTACAATGGTTAACTTATGAGACATGCAGGTTACTAGCACAAGTCACTTAAGAGAACTAGAAGACATTATGCGGGTATGTTAGACATAACTAGCTAGCATGCTAATCGAGGTATGTTTTTCCTATATCAAGCTAGAATCCTACCTTGTGTTAGGATCTTATACTATTGTGCTGTTGATAATGATTATTCATGAAGTCACAGGTTTGAATAATCATGGTTGTATGCATATTATGTTTCTTACCATAATTGATGATATGACTAACCAGAAGAATCATGAAGGTATAGGTTTGAATAATCACGGGTTTTATGCATATTATATCTCTTATCTTGATTGATGATTGAACTAACCAGAAGAGTCCTATGATCAAATAAGAATATGTATGAGTAAAAGAAGACTTCCCTGAAACCTTGAATACTAATGTTTAATATCTGTGAATGATCATGACTATACATGTTTAAGATTATTGTGTTTTGATAGTATTAAGATTATACTAATAAATGTGTGATTATGTATGAGACCTCAAGGATAACACAATGATTATACTGATAAGCATGCATAGTGATTAAGGATGGATGTAAGTTCAAGAACAGGTAATCCAGGAAGCAAAGATCAAGAGGGAGCACACTCTAGTTGTTCCTACAAGAAAGCAAAGGAGCACACTTCAGTTGTTCTGCAAGGATGCAGATATTCAGAGGGAGTTGACCACTTCTCACAATCCACATAAGAATGGAGTTGCAGAAAAGAAGCAAAGACTGAGAGGGAGTCAACCCAACAAACAAACAAAGATAAGTATTTGAATTGTCATTACTTGCATATTTTATTGTTTAAACAATACTGTTCAATAATGTATATACTGATGTTCCTAGAATTAGGTTGTGTATTATGCATATTAGAATAGTTGCATTGATGAACAGTATACTACTAATATGCATGGGTAAGTGGCCTATGGCACTGTACAACATTCCATTGCTACTTATCTAGAATGAAACCTATTTGCTAACCTGTTGGGAGTTGTGCACACTCTTAACAATGTTCTGGTAGAGATTGGAAGACATCTAGAAAGTTACGGGATATGGATAAATGTTGTATTGAAGCATTGGCTAAGATAATTGCATGATTGTATGACATATTTCTTTATGTGCAAGAATTTGTCTGAAAATTATGAGATGTTTCTAATCATGCAATTTAACTTGTTTTGTAGAAAAGACCGTATACCTTCACCTACAAAAGAAGGACTACAACATTTGTTCAAGCAACAAAATTATCTATTGAACATATTGAAGTTCCCACGATACGGGAAGAATGCCATGATCCGTCGATCATAAAGAACGATGTTTGGGATGCGGTCCCAAGAGCTGAAGGGAAGTCTGTTGTGACTTCCAAATGGAACTATCAGATCAAGCATGCTGCAGATGGCAGCATAGAGAAATATAAAAGTGATAAAATAGAAGATACACCAAATGGATTTCAAGACAACCTTCTTGAATGGTGTAGTCATATATGTGTGCAGAACTTGGTAGGATAGACAACTTTCTATCTAGTTTGGGCTTTACCAAGAGTAAAGCGGATTCCAACCTTTACTACAAGGTTGAGGAAGGCAATCCAATGATACCACTTTTGTATGCGGATAACCTGTTTGTTACAGGTGAAGATAGATTGATTGCCGACACGCAGCGGAAGCTTGCTGCCGAGTTCGAGATGAAGAACTTGGGGATGATACACTATTTGTTTTTGGCATGGAGGTGTGGCAGAGTGCAGATGGAATCTTACTTGGACAAGGGAAGTATGCAGTAGAGATCCTGAAGAGGTTCGGGATGATGGATTGCAAGGCCATGGCCACACCTATGGCATCGAATCTGAAGCTTCTTTGTGATGCTTCATCTGAGTTGGTTGATGTCTCTATGTATCGTCAGATGATTGGGTCCTTGATGTACCTGACGAACACGAGACCAGATATTTGCTTTGCGGTGAACACATTGAGCCAGTTCCTGACGGATCTGAGGAGTGTTCACCTAGTTGTTGTAAAGCATGTTCTGAGGTACCTGAAGGGTACAGTGGATTATGGGATCAAGTATGAAGCGAATCAAAAGTTTAACCTGCAAGGTTATGTTGATTCAGATTGGGCTAGTAGTGCTACAGATAGGAAGAGCACATCTAGATGTTGCTTCAGTATGGGATCAGGTGTGATCTCTTGGTTTAGCAGGAAGCAGTCTGCGTAGCATTTAGTACAACTGAGGCAGCGTATGTTGCATCCTGTTCAGCTAGTTGTGAGGCAGGATGGCTACGGAAGCTACTGTCTGAGTTATTTGATCTCCCATTGGATGCTACTAGTATCTTTTGTGATAACCAGAGTTGTGTGAAGCTGTCCGAGAACCCAGTGTTTCATGACAGGTCGAAACACATAGAGATCAAATATCACTATATCAGGGATATGGTGCTGAGAGAAGCTGTGAAGCTCCTATATATTGCGACGGACGAGCAGATTGCAGATGTGCTGACGAAACCACTATCCAGAGTGAAGTTCAAGTACTTCAGAGAGAGGCTTGGTGTTCTTCGGATTGATGACACTTCGAGGAAGAAGTGATGGACACATTTGCAGAGGCCATTCCAAGCATGTTGGAAGGAGGATCCTTCACATGGCTGTGGATGTAAGCGCTGGATGATGAGCATCAGGATGATGCTCCAGTTACTGCTCTGTATATGCATCATGTCGGATGCTGGATATGATCAGTTGGATCATTTATGTATGTACGCATCATGTTGGATGCTGGATATGATCGGTTGGATCATTTGTATGTATTTTGTATATGCATCATGTTGGATGCTTGGACCATGTATCTGTATATGTATCAAGTGGATACATTGTATGATCAGGTAGATCATGTATGTTGATATGTATCATGTATGATCAGGTGGATCATGTATCTGTATATGTATCAAGTGGATACATTGTATGATCAGGTAGATCATGTATGTTGATATGTATCATGTATGATCAGGTGGATCATGTATTTGTATTTGTATCAGGTGGATCGTGTATGATGATATGTATCAGGTAGATACTTGGTATGCATCAGGTAGATGCATGATATGATCAAGATGATCGTGGATGACGAGCTTTAGGATGTTGCTCCAGATGACTTGCAGCAGGATGTTGCAGTGATGATGATCAGGATGATGTATGGTGAGTATCAGGTTGATACTCTATGGCCGTGGATCAGGTTGTGCAGATGAGCATATAATTTGGCCCTGGGAGATTTGTAGATAGTCTTTCGAGGTTTTGCCTTTGGCATATAATTTGGCCCTGGGATATCTGGCAAATGCTCTTTCGAGGTTTTTCTCTAGGTGGACATATAATTTGGCCCTGGGAGATCTGCAGATAGTCTTTCGAGGTTTTTCCTATGGCATATAATTTGGCCCTAGGATATCTGGCAGATGCTCTTTCAAGGTTTTGTCCTATGGCATATAATATGTCCCTGGGAGATCCGATAGGTTGGGCTGTGTGCCTGTAATAAGTCATGGGATGCTCTTGCGAGGTTTTTCCATGACCACATATAATCTGTCCCTAGGAGATCCTATAGGTAGAGCTGTGTGCTCGTAACAGCCTGCGATGCTCTTGCGAGGTTTTGTGGTGACCACATATAATTTGTCCCTGGGAAATCCTATAGGTAGAGTTGTGTGCTCGTAACAGGTTGGGATGCTCTTGCAAGGTTTTGTGGTGAGGTCACATATAATATGGCCCTGGGAGATCCTATAGGTAGAGCCGTGTGCTCGTAACAGCCTGGGATGCTCTTTTGAGGTTTTGTGATGCACGTAATAAGTCCTGAGGATTCCACAGTATGGCCAGTGATGACGAAGACGTGCAGGTGGTGGGCCTACATCCAGTATGAAAAAGGACTGGCTCTATAGAACTTCCTATGACGAGTAGATTTAGAGATTGATTGAGATAGCAGTAGTAGTGACGATGATGATGACTCGATGACAATTATCCAGTGACGATGATCCAGAGAAGAAGAATTGTGCTAGCAGACTTGTGTCGAGAAATACCTTCCTAGTTAAGAGGGAGTGTTGATGTATATGTAACTTCGGAATGTATTTCACATATATGTATATTGTATTCCTATAGAGATGTTATTATTCCTCTATACGGAAGTGTCATCATTTATATTGTAAGTGTCGTAACTTATACTTGATGGGTTATTAAACCACCTTGTTGGGGTCGACCCTGTATAAGTCATGTGGGTCAAAAGGTTATTAGACCACCCTATTGGGGGTCGGCCATGTGGGTCAAAGGATTATTAGACCACCCTAGTGGGGGTCGGTCCAGTCAGCATTATGTTATGTGGTTAAGTTGAAGCCAACCTAGTTGAGTAAAGGTCAAGTCAAGTTAGTGTATAAATAGAGAGTATGTCTCTCTCATTTTACACATTCTATTCTCTCACTCACACTTGGAAGAGTGGCGCAGTTGTGGAGGAGGAGGCTCTACTACTAGGAGAAGACTATCTCTTGTAGTCTGGTTGTATCATTGCTCTATCTATCTTTGAGGAAGTTATTGGGGTTTTTCACCTCTATGGTTTTCCCCAAGTAAACTCTGTGTCTCTTGTGTGCTTGCATTGTTGTGTCCATGATTGATATGCTGCAGATTTGTTGTACATGTTGTTCTCTCAGTTAAGATTCTAGATCAGATTGAAGTAAATTCTGAAAATTTAACAAGGAAGTCTTTGAATTTAATGAAATGTTTGGCTAATGACTAATAGGTAACAATTGATTGCTTAGTTCTTGGGATGATAGATATGACAATTTCTAGGATGATTTGGAAAAATACATGCATAGCTTATGAAGTTGGTATTTGACATGATCTTTACATGATTCACAATGATTTGAAATGGAAGGTTTGACCACACTCATCATATTATTGTTGACCTTAAACCCTATCATAAAGAAAAAATCTATCCTCCCACCTTCGACTCTTCATGTAATGCTTTATTTAAACTAAAAACTTGATGGTATGGGACCTATCATGCATTTTAGGTTCATTACCCATTTTGTGACTCATCATGTCACGCTTCATTTAAACTAAAAGAAAAAAAGACTCATGTCATGCTTCATTTAAACTAAAAGAAAAACTAATGTCATGCTTCAATTAAACTAAAAGTTTGACCACACTCATCATATTATCATTGACCTTGAACCCTATCATAAAGAAAAAACTCTCCTCCCACCACTTTGAACTCTTCATGTCATGCTTCATTTAAACTAAAAGCTTGATGATATGGGACCTATCATGCATCTTAGGTTTATTACCCTTTTGTAACTCTTCATCTTCATGTCATGCTTCATTTAAAATAGACTTTGTCATGCTTCATTTAAACTAGACTATGTCATGCTTCATGCTTCATTTAAACTAAAAGCTTCTTCATGTCATGCTTCATTTAAACTAAAAGCTTGATGATATGGGACCTATCACACATCTTAGGTTTATTACCCCTTGCTTCATTTAAACTAAAAGCTTGATGATATGAGACCTATCATGCATCTTAGGTTTATTACCCTTTTGTAATTCTTCATCTTCATGTCATGCTTCATTTAAACTAGACTCTGTCATGCTTCATGCTTCATTTAAACTAGACGCTGTCATGCTTCATGCTTCATTTAAACTAAAAGCTTCTTCATGTCATGCTTCATTTAAACTAAAAGCTTGATGATATGGGACCTATCACGCATCTTAGGTTTATTACCCCTTTTCTGACCCTTCATGCCATGCTTCATTTAAACTAAAAGCGTGATAAGCTTGATGGTATGAGACATATCATGCATCTTAGGTTTATTATCTTTTGTGCATTCTTTTGTACGCCTACCTAAACTTAGCCTCCATGATTACTTTATTTCAAATAATAATAAAAATTATTCCATTAACCCTTCAACCAAAATTTAGCTCATATATCATTTGATTACCTTTAGTTGCAAGAATAATAAAAATCGGGTAGTCTAAAAGTTGCTTCAGTAAAAATTATTCCATTAACCCTTCAACCATAATTTAGCTTTGATGCCTTACTTTCTCCTTAAAGCCATGAACCTGACCTTATTTTCTTCAGAGAGCCACCAAGTCAAAGCCAAGCTTAACGATGAGGAGAAACCCGAGCCGAACCTTATGCACAACGCATAGAAGTAAATGATTATCCAAGCAGTGTGTTGATAAAAAGGTATTATACCACACTATGCATGTGGGATAACACGTCAACAAGAGGATTCAAAATTATGAGCAATCATTACAACAGTATGGCCTTCTCTTCAGTCTCTTATATCCTGAACTAAAGCAGCGAGGTTTGATCTCTATAATCAAAGCATGCAGGAGAATTTCAAGATTGGTTATACATACTTTTCCGATGGTTTTAGTAATCTCTACAACAGCAGAATTATTTTATTCAGGTTTCGTGACAACCATAACAGCGCATTTAAAGAAATAGCAGAGACGATTGAAGCTTATACTCTGGGGTTTGTACACACATAGCAGGCTGGTAAAAACATTGATCGAGTCTCAATGCGAAATGTCATTTGAACTGGGTCCTTCTATTTACCACGATGATTTTGAAACGTACTTTTGGATGTTACTGCCAAGTTTTATAAAAAGAGTCGAAGCAATTTATTGAATGTAGTGATTGTAGTGATTATATGAAGAAATCTGAAAGAAGGTTAATGCACGATGTTGCATAGATAATAAGAACAAAATATGGCCATGAAATCCACCAAACAACTTCTCATATGGCCGAAGTTCACCATATGTGGTTGGTAAAATTGTTAAAATCTTTTCATCGGATCAGTATACGCCCAACAGCTTCATCAAGTCTATGTAACATGTCATCCACATTCTCAGGATTTGCAGTCAACACTAGCTCGGTGATATGTCCACAGGATGCATCAGCTGCTGCCACTATTGTTGCTCTCTATGGATCCAATACTGAGATACAGACAGATAATGAATGCACTAGAATATATTTTGATATTGTTTATCCTCCTACACATGAATTATTACAAGTTCACAAAAATGAAAAATTCATGGTGACAGGCCACAGCCTTGGTGGCGCCTTGGCTGTGTTGTTTCAGCGGTATTATTTATACATTGAGACAACCAAGGGTTGGAGATGAAGCGTTCACAATGTTTATGAACCAGAATATAAACAGGGCTGTCCTCGGATATTTTCGAATAGTTTACATCAATGCCATTGTTTCGAAATTACCCTTTATAAAGGTTTGAAACCAAGCACAACATCCAATTATTCAGGGAGACTACAGATACTCTAATACCCCTCCGGTGTAGCTCGGAGGAATTGATATCATGTGAAGTTTTCACAGTGGATCTAGCTATTGAAAATTCACATTATATATTCTAATACACGCACTTGTTAAAATATAATTTCTCCTTCTCTCTCGTGTCATGTTACATTTAATGCTGAGATGAGCCAGATGTAACCACTAGCTGCCAGATGTAGTTTTGTTTGAAATATGTTTGGGCGGATGTGCCTTCTCGATGGCACCATGAAACATATTCCTTTTTTTGTATAATGAAGCTATATACCTTTTTTGATAATACGAGAAGAGCCAAGAGCTCCGTTCTGTTTTTTGTAAGCCTCCATATACTCTGTTTCTTTTACCTGCTGTTCTGCCTCTACAGATTCGTCATGGTATCAGAGCCCGGGCGAGTCCTCCTTCACCAGCCACGTGAAGATTATTAGAGTGGCAAAAGAAGCTGTTGGCTGTGCCCTCTCAAAGCTGTTTGCTGTGCCTCTGTAAGGCAACTCATCTCGTTCGATACAGCAGAAAAAAAAATTTCGCCTCAGCTCCACGCGCCTCTGCCAAAAACGCCTGGTGAATCCGATGTGAAAGAAAGGGGGTTTTATTTTGCTCCGTCCCTACATCTGTTCTACTTCGACTCCCAGTTATATGTTCTGGATTGTGTTCCGGTTTGTTTGTTTGTGGCATTCTGTGGTAGGGATTTACGAGGTGAGTTTGAAGAAGGGTTTGTCCTTGAGTGGAAGTTTGTGTTTGGGTTGTTGGCTTCGTGCTTGTTGTGCTGCTGAGGCGGAGGGTTACGGACCAGTGTTGGTGGCATCTGACCAGAACTGTTTCTTGTGGGTTGTGCATTCGGCAAGGAGTGCGCTCCTCGGTGGCTATCGTCTTTGCTTTTTCAACAGGCGGCTGTGGACGGGTATAATCTTCGGCCTTTTTGACAGAAAGGTCGGCTCCAAGGCTAGGGTTTGATACTCGGTACTGAAAGCAAGGTTTTATTTTTTGGGCTTCTTGCACAGAGATACAAATGGCATCCAGCAGCAATATAAACCTGTCTCAGAGCCCAGTTCTCTCAGACTCAAATTATGAAATGTGGGCTTTTAAGATGCGAAGTTTTTTGAAAGCACAAGAATGTTGGGAATTTGTATTAAATGCATTTGAAGAACCTGACCCCGCAGATTACCAGGCAATGTCCAATAATCAGAAGAATGTAGTGATAGATAGCAGGAAGAAGGATGCAAGAGCTTTATGGTTTTTACAAAATGGTGTAGAAGACTCAATTCTGCCCAAAATTGCCACAGCTGAGAATGCAAAACTGGCCTGGGAAATACTAGAGAATGCCTATCAAGGCACTGCTAAAGTTAGAAATGTCAAATTGCAGAATCTCAGACGAAATTTTGAAACCTTGCAAATGAAGGATACAGAAACTGTGGACAGCTTCATGACTCGAACTATGGATGTTACCAATCAACTGAGAGCACGTGGTGAAGATATCTCAGCCCAGAAAATAGTTGAGAAGGTGCTCAGAAGTCTGCCAGCGAAATTTGACATGGTAGTTACAGCCATTGAGGAGTATAAAGACCTGTCACAGCTTTCTGTTGAAGAGCTTACTGGTTCATTAGTAACTCATGAGTCCAGAATCAATAGAAATTCAGAATCAACTGAAAATGCCTTTCAGTCACAGACTTCTTACAACAGAGGAAGAGGACGTGGATATGGAAGCAGTGGACATCAAGGCAGAGGAAGAAGAGGCAGGGGACGCTTTCAATCTGGACATTTCCAATCTGGTAATACTCAAATACATTCTGAACAGACAGAGCATGGACAGAACCGTTCTCAGAACTTCAGAGGAAGAGGTAGATACCAAAATCAGTCACGCTGGACTGATAAGTCAAACAAACAGTGTTTTTACTGTAAGAAATTTGGGCATTTTGAGAGTGAATGTCGAAAGAAACAGTCAGATCTGCATAAGAACAGAGCAAATGTTACAAATGCTGATGAAGGAACATCCCAATCCATGTTCATTTCGTGTTATGTCGGCGAAGAATATAATAGCAAAGATGTCTGGTTGCTGGACAGTGGCTGCAGCAATCATATGACTGGAAATCACGCCCTGTTTTCCAGCCTGGACGATTCTATTCAATCTGAAATCAAACTTGGAGATGACTTCAAAGTGAACGCTTCAGGAAAAGGTACCATCTCTGTCTTGACCAAGCAGAATGAAAAGAAAGATATTTCAAATGTTTATTTCGTTCAAGATTTGAAACATAATCTGTTAAGTGTTGGTCAGTTGAGTCAAAAAGGTTATAGAGTAATTTTTGAAGGGTCATTGTGTACAATTTTAGATAAACCTCCCAGTCAAAGAGTCATAGCCAAAGTTGAAATGACCAAAAAACAGAATGTATCCATTAGTCATGAAAAATGCAAGTCTGTCTCAGTCTTATGCTCAAACTGTTATTAGTTCAGATAACACTTGGTTGTGGCATTGTAGATATGGCCACTTGTCATTCAAAGGTCTGAATGAGTTACAAAGAAATTCCATGGTTAAAGGTCTTCCTGTCATAGATGTACATCATAATCCTTGTGAGAGTTGTATCCTGTCAAGACATAAAAGAAATAAATTTCCTACTGCTGCCACATACCGAGCCAAAGCCCCACTTGAGTTAGTCCATACTGACCTGTGTGGTCCAATGCAAACTGAGTCCATAGGTGGAAGCTTATATTTTTTAACCTTCATCGATGATTATAGTAGGATGACCTGGATATACTTTTTAAGAAACAAATCTGAAACTTTTGCAAAGTTCAGAGAATTTAAGGCTACCACAGAAAAACAGAGTGGCAGATTTATTAAAGTATTGAGGTCAGATGGAGGCGGAGAATATGATTCTAAACCGTTTGCTGCATACTGTAAAGAACATGGCATTCACAGACAGTTTACAACAAGGTACACTCCACAACAGAATGGAGTAGCAGAAAGAAGAAATCAGACCATTATGAACATGGCCAGGAGTATGTTGAAAGACAAAAATTTGCCAAATGAATACTGGGCACAAGCTGTTTCATGTTCCGTTTATGTGATGAACAGATCTCCAACCAGAAGTGTGAAAGACAAGGTTCCATTTGAAGCATGGACTGGACAGAAGGCAGATGTATCTCATTTAAGGGTCTTCGGTTGCATTGCTTATTCCCACATACCAGAAGATATAAGGAAGAAACTGGATGACAGAAGTGAACGGTGCATCTTTGTGGGATACAGTGATCATTCCAAGGCTTATAAGCTGTACAATCCTGTCACTAAAAAGACAATAGTGACTAGAGATGTCAAGTTTCTTGAAGATCAAGCTTGGAATGACAATGTTGGAGAAAAGACTAGTTCTCAGCTTTCTCCACATGTAACTGAATTTGATGAAAGTCTGAAACAACACGAGAATGAACAAAGAATTCCTCATATGCAGACTCCACAAACATCACCGAGACAAGAAGGACAAGCTCATAGTCCATCTTCTGGTAGTGAATCAGATCCAACAATTGCTTCACTTAGAAAACAGAAGTCGAAAAGATTAAGTGATATCTATGATCAGTCTGAAACCTTCGATGAGCAAGCACACTTTGCCTTCTTATCTTTTCAGCCAACTTACTTTGAAGAAGCAGTTAAGGAAAAAGTATGGGTTGATGCCATGAATGAGGAAATTGAAACCATTGAAAAGAATGACACCTGGGATCTTGTACAGTTGCCAGCAGAGAAGAAAAGTATTGGAGTGAAATGGGTGTATAAAACTAAATTTAATGAGCAAGGTCAAGTTGCAAAACATAAGGCAAGGTTAGTTGCAAAAGGATTTGCACAGCAGCCTGGTATAGACTATGGAGAAACGTTTGCCCCTGTAGCTAGATTAGACACAGTAAGAACAGTATTAGCTATTGCAGCTCAACACAAATGGCCAGTTTACCAGTTAGATGTGAAATCAGCCTTTTTAAATGGCATTCTCAAAGAAGAAGTTTATGTTGATCAGCCTCCGGGATTCGAAGTAAAAGGAGAAGAACATAAAGTCTATAAGTTGAAGAAGGCTTTATATGGCCTGAAGCAAGCGCCACGAGCCTGGTACAGCCGAATTGATACTTACATGCTCAATCATGGGTACAGAAGAAGTAACCATGAACCCACTTTGTATATAAAATCTGATCAGCAAGGTAAATTGTTAATTATATGTCTTTATGTGGATGATATCATTTACACTGGAAATTTGCAGCCTTCAGATTTCAAAACAGCCATGATGCAAGAATTCGAAATGACTGATCTTGGCCTAATGAAGTATTTTCTGGGCATTGAAGTTCAGCAAATAGCAACAGGGATCTTCATATGTCAAAAGAAGTATATCAAGGATGTTCTAGCAAGATTCAGAATGACAAATTGTAAAACAGTGAGTACACCAATTGCTACATGAACGAAATTGAGCAAGGATGATAACAGTTCAGCAGTGAATTCCACGTTGTACAAACAACTTGTTGGTAGCTTGATGTATCTAACAGCAACTAGGCCAGAAATCATGTATGCAGTTAGTCTCATTTCCAGATTCATGGAGAATCCAAAAGAATCACACTGGAAAGCGGGAAAAAGGATCTTAAGATATGTTGCAGGAACAACAAAGTATGGAATTCTTTATGGAATGTCTGAAGCAGATCAGCTAGTTGGATACACAGACAGTGACTTTGCTGGCAGTTTAGATGACAGAAAAAGTACCTCCGGCTATGTTTTTCATCTTGGAACAGGTGCTATCTCTTGGGCATCAAAGAAGCAGCCCATAGTTACATTATCTTCAGCTGAAGCAGAATACGTTGCAGCGTCTTCAGCAGCTTGTCATGCAGTTTGGCTACGTCGATTGGTTAATGATCTTGAACATCCTCAGCTGAAACCAACTGTTATTTTCTGTGATAACAGTGCAGCCATTGCTTTATCTAAAAATCATGTATTCCATCGAAAAAGCAAGCACATTGACACTCGCTTTCATTTCATCAGAGAGCTTGTCAATAAAGAAGAAATCAATCTTCATTTCTGTGGTTCAAGAGATCAGCTTGCTGATATTTTCACTAAACCTTTGAGTCAAGATAATTTTCAGTTTCAGAGGCAGCTTCTGGGTATAGTCAGTTCTGATAAATGTAATTAGGTACAGTCGAAATTAAGGGGGAGTGTTAAAATATAATTTCTCCTTCTCTCTCGTGTCATGTTACATTTAATGCTGAGATGAGCCAGATGTAACCACTAGCTGCCAGATGTAGTTTTGTTTGAAATATGTTTGGGCGGATGTGCCTTCTCGATGGCACCATGAAACATATTCCTTTTTTTGTATAATGAAGCTATATACCTTTTTTGATAATACGAGAAGAGCCAAGAGCTCCGTTCTGTTTTTTGTAAGCCTCCATATACTCTGTTTCTTTTACCTGCCGTTCTGCCTCTACAGATTCGTCAGCACTTTGGAGTATGACTTTACTACAACAGGTGCTACAATTACAAGAATTTTCCTCGAGGCCAACATAATTTTATCGTTATTACAGTTCATTCCCATATGTATAACTATTGGGTGGGAACTGGTGCAGTGTTTATTTTTGCGATACACAAAGGGCATAGAATTTAGAGAATCTAATTTTTTTTATATTTCCCAGAATACTAGGGCTTCTGGTTCCAGGGGATTCGGTTCATAGCCCCGAAAATTTCATAGACGCTGTACGACTGGGGCCATCCACGCTAAATCAAACAATGCACACTCCTCCATATTCCAATTAAGCAAAGGATCGGGAGGAAGGAACTGATCTGATCTGGACTTAACAAGCCATCACTGTGTAAAACCAATACACACTTTGAATCGCAGTGACTTCATTGGTTTTGCTTATTCGTTTCATTTAATTTCCTTAGATTTTCTTGTTGGTGGATAATTCCTGAGTCGACCCGAGTCAGTTCAGTGTTAGGTTTAGGGTGTCGAGTGGTCAAGAAATTTCTTGGTAGTTATTCATAAACTAAGAGAATCGTCCAGATTTCCTTAAAAGCAAGTAGAAACAACAGCAAGGGGTCCGAATGGCAGCGAGGTACGCTAAGAGCAAATCTTTTACGTTAATATTTGAATCTTCATTCATTTTTTCATCTGTTTTGTTCTTGGAGATTTAACAATTTAATCGTTAACAGATAGCATACTAAGTTTAAAAGGAAATGAAGAAGTCGGCATGCCTCTTGCTCTCCTTCTCAAGGTAGATTATTTATCTAGTTGCATTCATTGTATTAGAAGATCCACCTTCATTGGTAAAAAAAATCAATGGTTTGTATGTAAATAAATGTTATAGTAATGCACTCATTATTACTGATCCCTCATTGATCACGGTGTCAATGTCAAAAAGGTCAAGTAATTTTCTTTATTTACAACATTTCCTTCATACACCACTACATCTCTATTAACATGGATCTCACATTTAGTGAAAGTCCTACTTATTTTAGTTTTTTTAGATATTTTCCAAAAAAACACACAAATCTAATAATAAAAAACTCAAAAAAGAACTATAATAAGGAAAAGAGAACTATAATAAGGAGCTCCCTCATATACATTTACACAAACATTTAATAATAGAAAATTCAAAAGAGAACTATAATAAGGGGTTAGCTCATGTACATTTGCACATAATTATATGTATCCCTCTTACCTAGGGTTCATGCTGGATTCTTTCATGAAGGTTAATAATGATGAGGTGTTCATGAGGCTTTAAACATAGGCACCAATCTCACATCTTCCTGCCTAGCCTCATGGGAGATTGAATTTCCAATCACAAACATACAGAATTTTGTGGTTAAAAGATTGATGTGATACAGGTCGAGTGAGATCTTAAATTGACTTTGACAACTTAGATGTGTCTGAGTCATAATTCCTTAGACCACACGCTAGTCTTGCAAATCAGTAAACAAACTAGCATTTAGAAAAAAAATGGCTCATGGAGAGTGAATTGTGCACTTTAATTAATTCATTCTAGAAGTGATAATATCTATCTTAAAATCCATCTCACACCTTCTTTGTTTTAAAGTAGTTGAAACCCCACATAGAATTGTTTGATACCCTATCTCATAGATGACCAATATATCGGTATGTATTTGTTCAATGTGTGAGGCTTAATGAATGTTTATATCTTAATATTAATTCTCTTTTCCCTTGTATTTTTATTTCCACACGCACTAGTTCCATGCTTTGTGTTTGGGCTAAATAAGGGTAGGGTTGGTGCAAGCTAATGATGGCCACTCATGACGCGTTAGTCACAATGGAATTCTGGAAAAACAAAAATTTGAACGTCAAAAAACAATATTAGAGCTACTTACACAACTTTTTGGAATATCGCATAAGAAGACGAAACGTAGACAATCGGATTACCTTCCGGAATATATAAATATTATTTATGGAAATTAAGTGTAACTCCCAAAAAATGGGGTTCTCCTAAGGTTGGTATGTTATTTTTTCAAGAAAACATAATGAATATGTTTGTGTTAGTCCCCTAGTTTGGTATGCAAATTGTGGAATTTTGTGAAAAAAATTATATACAGTTAGAGATAATAGGTCGTTCTAGTGCAGCATTGTTTTTCCATATTTATTTATGTTAATTTTAATTTCTTTTAATTAAGGAAGTCGGCCAAGCCCTAAAATGACTACGTCGAGCGTTGGTCCCTGACATCATGGTCTTAACATAATCAATGAACTTTGTTTTTTTTTAGGATGTAGGTCTTTGTGTGTAATTGTGCGGGTTCTTTTCCGTTTTCAAAATAGGTGAGCCAATCAAAAGTTATAGATGAAAGAAATAACCTACTTTTTGTGTAAGATTGATGTTAGTGCAATTAAAATTAATTAAAAAATAGAAACAAATAATAGATTTAATAAAAAAATACATATTCAGAATCTGCAAACATAGTTCTACAAGTGTGTGCAATTTCATTAGCAGTAGACAAGTGTAGCATACGCAAAATCATGCTCGAAATAGAAGAAGTTATAGAATAAGATGCATTTTGTTATAACACAGTCCAAGCCACTTGGTTTGGCAACCCAAACATAAAACCATAGCGGCCATGTCATCCACCACATTGGTGGGAAAGGAATTGCCTGCCAAAATTTAGAAATTTAAATGGCGCATGCACGTTGTTTTAAGTACATGTGTACGCACTAATAGCATTCACGCGCTAAAAGCACTCACGCACTAATAACGTGTGTGCGTATTTGTTTACTAATCTGAAATGTATTTTTGATGTCATCTTCATCTATCTCAAACAACTCATAACAAAAAATTCTTTTGTGGCCGCTGCCCCCGAACCCCCTCCAGCGGGGATGCACTACCCCCCCGGACCCCCCGTTGTGCGTGTCGGGATCATAACCAAACCTGGGGTACAAACACAAGAAAAAATATCATCTATGAGACTAGAAGATCAGGCTCTAAAACCAACACTCTCCCTCTCATTCCTCCCATCTCTTCCTAATCCCCCTCTTTCCCTTCCCCCCTCTCTCACCATCTCCTTAACCATGCTACCCTCTCCCCCTAAACCTCATCCTCTCACTCTCTCTCTATAATCATTATCTCTCTCTCTCTCTGTCTATGTAACCCCCTCTGTTCTTCTTCCCCCTATGTCCCTGTCTCTCTCTCTCTCTCTCATTAAGGGTGAAAACACGAAGCTGAGAAACAATTCAGTGACAACGGAGTGAAAAAAAAAAGAGGGCACGCAGATGAACAGGGGAAAAAAAATCAACTTC